>CM065714.1:140481665-140486665 GCA_033310375.1 Conus canariensis
CAGAAAAAAACAAACTACTCGATTTATCTACTAAACACGCCTATGACCGTGTTGTTTCAAAGTCACTGACCAATGCTACATGTCATATTTTTTATCTCTAGTATCTTGCTGACGGCTGAACTAGTTTGGTGGTGACTCCGATTTCGATTTCCTTTCTATACTGTTGCATGTGTGGGTCCGTGTCAGTCATCTGTAGCGGCAAATTCATGGTCACAGTAATGGATGGACGTGGTGCCACTATCCAGAGAGGTGCGCCTATGTTCGCTTGTTTTGTACCAAGCAGTTATTGTCATCACCGGAGCGCGTTGCACGTGCTGGATCAGAAAGGCACCACAGGACACCGCCCAAGTGATTCGTCACCTGTGCTGTGTCTCCGTTGGTGGGCCGTCTCATGAAATCCTGATATTGATCGTTCCCCATGAAATCCTGATATTGATCGTTCCCCATGAAATCCTGATATTGATCGTTCCCCATGAAAGGCGATGCTAGCCTGCAACAGGTCATTATTGGTATGGCGAAGTGGAATGAGTGATCTGGAAACAATGCCATGCAGGGGGAGAAAAGAGATGGTGGTGGGGAAGGAGGGATGGGAGCGAATCTGCATAGAACATGGGACAGGAAAGGGAAAGAAAAAAAATATATTAGCAGGATTATAGCATCGAGGAAGTATTTAATATCAATGGACATTGATACCAGCGTATTGCAAACATGTAGTCAATAACCGAGTCACGAAGTAATAATTTGTCATTACAATGGAAAAGGAAGGAAAAATGTTAAATGGCATTATTCAGTTTACGAAGTAATCATTTGTCATTACAATGAAAAAGGAAGGAAAAATGTTAGCAGGGGTGTGGCACTAAGGATGTGCTGAATATGAATGGACATGAAGACCAGAGTATTGCAAACTTTTATTCTATACCTAAATAACGTAAATGGGATTATTTAGTTTATGCCCCCCCCCCCCCCCACACACACACACACACTACACACACACACACACACACACACACACACACACACACACACACACACACACACGTTCGCGCAAGAGCGTGCACGCACGCACGCACGCACGCACGCACAGAGAGAGAGAGAGAGAGAGAGAGAGAGAGAGAGAGAGAGAGAGAGAGAGAGAGAGAGAGAGAGAAAATAACGTAAGGTGAATGCGTTAAAATTGTCAGACATTAGGTGTCATTACAATGACTGATGCACACCAGATTTCACGCCCCTCTATCTGTGCCAGACTGTGAAATCAATATCACGGCTATTATCCATTGTTGCAGAGAGGTAAATAAAACCAGGGCAGCATCCTACTGTTCTCGATAAAGCTTTGTGTCTTCTCTTTGTCTTTCTCGTGTCTTTGCAGTACAGCTTCAGTTCGTACCCAGAAGGTAAACCCAGGTATCTCAATAACGAGCTCCCCAGTTTACTTACGGTTTTTTTTTTTTTTTGTTTCTCACGTCACTCTATTACAGTAGTAGTATCTTGAGAGGTACTGAATATGATTACTGAATTACAGTAATATAGTTGTGGTATTATCAGGTGAATAAAAAAAAACCCACTTTGAATGCTAACATACTCGATACAAATAATATTCATGCACATGGATGGCAAGTCACCCTACTGCACTGAATATCTATAGCCAGGAATCAGTTTATTCCGGACATAAAGCTGACACCATTCTAGATGATCACAGCAGGTTCTCACAATCCAGTGCCTTAACCAATAGGACTATTTCAACGCTTACAATGCTCTCTAATGATTGCAGAAGCGTAAGACTGCCAGACGTTTAGTCTTGTTCTTTGTGTTCAACGCATAGCGCATCTTTTAACCTCGGATCACTCGCTCGTACCCACACCCTGAAACCAGAATCATAGCGTTCATTCATCGCTGTTATGGAGCTGAAAAGAAAACATCTAGTGGCGAAAAGTGAGCAATTATGTATTCTGACAGTTTTGTCTCTCATAACGCTAAAAACACGAACGTAATAACGTCCCAGTGCAAGAATATGCTAATTTTATTAGTGTGTAGAAAATCTTAGGTCGTATCCAGTATAATGATTGGACTGCAACAATCCCTTGGAATATCAGTAGAGGAAAAAGAAACAGACAAAACCAAAGAAGAATGTAAAGTGCTTGAAGCATGCAATGAACTTGCGTGTGGTTCTGTTGATGAAAATTTAATGTACAGACACCGCTACAGGTATTTGTATCTCTCGTGCATGGTTGATGCTGGGAATTGTTTACCTAAGGAAGCGCAAAGGAAGTGGTAGTATGTTCTGTGTGTCATACTGTTCTGTGTGCCATGCTCTTGGGGTGTCTTTGGTTGGTGTTGACAAAGTCCTGTCATACTGTTCTGTGTGCCATGCGCTTGGGGTGTCTGTGGTGTTAACAAAGTCCTGTCATACTGTTCTGTGTGGCATGCTCTTGGGTGTCTGTGGTGTTGACAAAGTCCTGTCATACTGTTCTGTGTGCCATGCTCTTGGGGTGTCTTTGGTGTTGACAAAGTCCTGTCATACTGTTCGTGTGCCATGCTCTTGGGGTGTCTTTGGTGTTGACAAAGTCCTGTCATACTGTTCGTGTGCCATGCTCTTGGGGTGTCTTGGTTGGTGTTGACAAGGTCCTGTCATACTGTTCTGTGTGCCATGCTCTTGGGGTGTCTTTGGTGTTGACAAAGTCCTGTCATACTGTTCTGTGTGCCATGCTCTTGGGGTGTCTTTGGTTGGTGTTGACAAAGTCCTGTCATACTGTTCTGTGTGCCATGTGGTGTCTGTGGTGTTGACAAAGTCCTGTCATACGGTTCTGTGTGCCATGCTCTTGGGGAGTCTTTGGTGTTGACAAAGTCCTGTCATACTGTTCTGTGTGCCATGCTCTTGGGGTGTCTTTGGTGTTGACAAAGTCCTGTCATACTGTTCTGTGTGCCATGCTCTTGGGGTGTCTGTGGTGTTGACAAAGTCCTGTCATACTGTTCTGTGTGCCATGCTCTTGGGGTGTCTTTGGTGTTAACAAAGTCCTGTCATACTGTTCTGTGTGCCATGCTCTTGTGGTGTCTTTGGTTGGTGTTGACAAGTCCTGTCATACTGTTCTGTGTGCCATGCTCTTGGGGTGTCTGTGGTGTTGACAAAGTCCTGTCATACTGTTCTGTGTGCCATGTGGTGTCTGTGGTTGGTGTTGACAAAGTCCTGTCATACTGTTCTGTGTGCCATGCTCTTGTGGTGTCTTTGGTTGGTGTTGACAAAGTCCTGTCATACTGTTCTGTGTGCCATGCTCTTGGGGTGTGTTTGGTTTCGATTTGCTTTCCATGCTCCAGCACTTACGAGTTGGTGTCAAAATCATCTGTATATCTGCAAAGTGAGGCGACTGCAGGCGGAAATCTAAACACATTTGAAATGTAATTAATAGCGAAACCGCCAAGAAAACGTAGACAAACGAATCACAAGACAAGACACGACGCGTTTCGACCTCTTAGGTCTTCTTCAGGTAGGATACAAAACACCCATGACAACGAAAATGAACGAGCAACCACTTATCTTCATTCACTTCAGAACAAGATGGGCATCGGCATAGGCAAATTCATGGGCATTGTCGTTGGATGGTAGTGGTGGTACTCTTCGGACAAGATGTCCACTTCCGCTGATTAGACAACAGAGCAATTATTGTCATGAGTAGAGGGCCTTGAACACGCTGTCCCGCGTGCGATGGATCCAAATAGGCACCATGGAATAGAACTCAAGTGATTTGTCTCCAGTGTTGTGTTTTGTGTAGTGGGTCGCCTCATGAAAACCTTGCACTGAAATGCAATGCTGGACGGCAATAGCTCATTTTGGGGTGGGTAGGGAGGGGGGGGAGCTGAGTGTTATAGAGGCAATGTCATACAGACAGGAAGTGAAATGGCGAAGGAGGAAGGAAGAGGGAGAATTGACACCAAAGATGAGACAGAAGAAAAAAAGAAGAAAAACGATTACAGTAGGGTAATGGCATGGAAGAAGGTTTCAGTATCAATGGACACGAATACCAGTCCGTTGCTAACATGTGTTCTTTAACTAGGTCACGTCCATGGCATTATTCAGTTCACGAATTGATAAGCTGCCGTCACATTAAACTATTATAACGCACTAATTCCTTTCTCCTTATTAACTGACGCATGATCTATCTTAGCGTGAAGAGGTTTAAGAAGGTCAGACGTCCAGTGATGTTTCCAGTGAATAATGCACGGTGGATTTCACACTCCTTGACCTTTCTGTCTGTGTCAGACTGTAAAATCAATGTCACAACAATCATTCATCGTTTGCAGAGAAAGAAGGGTAGTAGTGGTTGTTCGGGATGGGTGGATGTTTGGGACGGGTGGATGTTCCGGATGGATGGATGATCGGGATGGATAGATGTTAGGGTAGATAGATGTTCGGGGTGGATAGATGTTCGGGATGGGTGGATGATCGGGATGGATGGATGTTCGGGATGGCGGTGAGTTTCGATGAGATGTGGATAGAATGCTGGAGTGACGGGTAATTATTAACACTTTACTTGAGAGACTTTATTATCCTGTCTCCTGTGGTATGATTATACACATACGTAAAACAAAATGCATTTATCTGGGAAAGTAAATCCCCAGCTTCACTTTTTTGCTCTCGTTCGTTCATGAAATGAATTGGATGAGGTTAATGAAATTCAACGCTCAAACTTGTTAATATGCGTAACTGTAAGAACATCTAAGCAACAAAAATCCGAAGCATGTATTGTGATATTTCTAAAATTAAAACTCAATCAATCGGCTATGTTAGATAAGACACGTTCGCAGAAAATTAACAGTGTTGGTCTGTGACATGGTTGTTTGTTTGTTTTTGTTTGTTTGTTTATGTTTGTTTGCTTGTTTGTTTTGCTTTGCGTTTGTTCCTCTTCCTGTTTATGTTTCATTGTGTGCTTATTTCCATGAAGAAATTGAGGTTACAACACATCAGACGAAAACATCAGATGTTGTGAAGGATGTCAGAAACCAAAGAA
>CM065714.1:140491665-140501665 GCA_033310375.1 Conus canariensis
AGGAAACAGGAAGCCTGCTCCTGAGGTATACGGCATTATGGAAAATTCACCAGTGTGCAAGCAGTACAATTCTGAATGTGCTTGAAGTGAATGCGTGTCTTTTTGTACGAATGACAGAATTAACACTGGACCGGTTATGGTGTGTACACACACACACACACACACACACACACACACACACACACACACACACACACACACACACACACACACACTCTCTCTCTCTCTCTCTCTCTCTCTCTCTAGCACATAAAACGCATGCTGCACACGCACACACACACACAACACACACACACACACAACACACACACACACACACACACAACATACATCACACACGCACGCACGCACGCACGCACGCACGCACGCACGCACGCACGCACGCACGCACGCACGCACGCACCACACACACACACACACACACACACACACACACACACCGCCGTGGCGAAGTGGTTAACGTCGCGGACTCCCGGCTGGGAGGTCGTGGGTTCGAATCCCATCAGAGTCATGTGGGTTTTTCTGCCCCGACCGGCTCCTACCCAGAGTTGAGTTTTTCTGCGGACTCAGTTGGGAAGACTGGGATAACACAGTCGAGTTTCATCCACTTAATGGATGCGTTTCTGAGAGTGTTGCTCAAATTTCCTGACCAACACTGCAGGTGCCTGTATCTCTCAGGCCTGGTTGACGTCGGGATATATTATGAAAGGAAGCGTAGAGTACAGCCCTGTTATGTAGTCTCAGACCGAGATGGAAATCCGTAGCATCATCTTAATCATCCTCATTCTCATCGATCAGCATAAAAAAATGTCTCAAATTCTCTGGCCCTTCATGCCCTGCTCTCATGGTGACCTCAGTTTCGATGTCCTCTCCACATCTGTGGCCTTGGTTTGGTTCCGTCGGGGCACCTGTATCGGCGAATACATGGGGGCTGTCGTTGGACGGACGTGGTGGCGCCCTCCGGAGGGATAGCTCACTCACGCCGGCTCCGCGACTAAGCAATTATTGTCGTCAGTAGGGAGCTTAGTAGGTGGTGTCCTGCGTATGTTAGATCAGAACAGGCGCCACTGAACACCACCGAAGTGACTCGGCAGCAGTGCAGTGTCTCCTCCGGTGGGTTGCCTCTTGACGACTTGACATTGACTGCTCCCTATGGATTGCCGGTGCTGGGGCTGCGGCGGGGCCGCCGAGCTGTAGCTGTGGACGGGGTGTCGGAATGAGCGGCGTGGGTGCACTGCCTCTGAGGTGGTGCAGAGGTTGGGACAGCAAAAAAAAAAAAAAAAAGAATTAACACTGGACCGGTTATGGTGTGTACACACACACACACACACACACACACCTCTCTCCTCTCTCTCTCTCTCTCTCTCTATCTCTCTCTCTCTCTCTCTCTAGCACATAAACGCACGCTCGCACACCACACCACACACACACACACCACACACACACACACACCACAACCACACACGCGCCGCGCACACACACACACACACACACAACACACACACACACACATGCCTCACTCACCTCTCTCTCTCTCCCTCTCTTCCTCTCTATCTCTCTCCAATACACAATTGTCTCTCTCTGTCTTTGTCTCTCTCTTTCTTTCTGTCTTTGTCTCTCTCTCTCTCTCTCTCTCTCTCTCTCTCTCTCTCTCTCTCTCTCTCTTCTCTCTTCCATACACATATTGTCTCTGTCTCTGCCTTTGTCTCTCTCTTTCTGTTCCTGTCTTTGTCTCTCTCTCTCTCTCTCTCTCTCTCTCTCTCTCTCTTCTCTCTCTCTCTCTCTCTCTCTCTCTCTCTCTTTGACAACGACAATGACAAGGCATAAGTGTTGTTTAACTATTGTCAATAAAGCATTGTCATTGTCCTTGTCATTCTCTCTCTCTCCTCTCTCTCTCTCTCTCTCTCTCTCTCTCTCTCTCTCTCTCTCTCTCTCTCTCTCTGTAGCCACTGACTGAAGATGTGTCGTCTTCTCCAGTCTACTTCAGACAGGCACCACGCCATTTGTCCTACTCCAACGAATTCTCTCCAGCCAGTTCAAAGAGCCAACCAGCTAAGAGAATATCAACAGATTATGAGACACTAGCCTTTGATATAAGGGAGAGTCCTAGCACTTTATCAGAACAAACGACCACTTGGGGAGAAAAGGGAAGCCGAGACAAGGAAATGGTGGACCAGACGATTTGTATGCCGCGTGTCGCCCTCAGGGTCTACGACACATTTAATCATTTGAATGAGTAGCGCATGGCAGTGTGGTCTGACTGAACAGATGCTAGTGTTGAATGACAATCAAACAAGTTTGATCCCTTGAATATTGATACTGTCTTCTTCTCTCCCCGTCTCTTCCTGAGTCTCTTGGACAAGGTAAAGATTCTCTGTACTCATTCCACTAGTTTCCTAGTTTTTTCATTCTTTCACTTTGTTTCAAACGGGTTGAGATAGTGTCAGAGGGAAAAGGAAGAAGCTTGGGAACAGCAGAGGGAGAGGAAATATGGCAAGAAGGATCAAATGGCAGATTACAGTTTGCAAAGATGCTAGGGAGAGAGGGAAACGGCAGACATTAGAACCTGACCCAATTTGATCTTGGGTACTGCGTAAGTGCTGATAAAAGCTCAACGCAAGTAGATTGGGATATACAAGTCAAACAGTTTTCTTTCGTGTGTTTTTTTTTTCATTTATTTTTGTTTGTGTGTTTGTTTGTTTTTGTTTTTTGTTTGTTTGTTTGTTTTGTTTGTTTTTCTCTTTTTGCTTACGTCCTCTGACCCATATGGTATGGCATGGATTCAATGGGGCTGGGCTAAAGACCGCATCTCCTGTCAAACTGAAAGACCAGTGATCTTATTCTGGAATATACCACACTGTGTAAGCTCGAGCACGAAAAGAAGGAAACCCGAAATAAAAGATAAAAAACTGGAGGAGAGAAGAAGAGAGAGAGAGAGAGAGAGAGAGAGAGAAATTGTATGTGTGTGTGTGTGCGTGTGGTGCGTGTGTGTGTGCGTGTGTGTGCGTGTGTGTGTGTGTGTGTGTGTGTGTGTGGTGTGTGTGTGTGTGTGTCTGTGTGTCTGTGTGTCTGTGTGGCTGTGTGTCTGTGTGTGCGTTGAGAGAGAGAGAGAGAGAGAGAGAGAGACAGAGAGAGAGAGAATTGTAGCTATACAGATGTTTCAGTAAAAGTTCTTTAACCGTGCCATAAACCCAAAGTGAAGGACACAGATAATAAGACTCTATTCCATGAGGATGAAGAATCGTTTAAGGAAAAAAAACAAACAAACACGAAAAATGCCCGATGTAATGTTTTTACAACCAGACTGGCTTTTCTGTTATCTTACATGCGTATGTTTTCCGTTGGATAAAGGCTTCGCGCTACTCATCTAAACAAAATAGAACAGTTGTAACAGGAAGCATGGCGGACACGACTAGTAAGATCCAGCATTTCTTTCCAGCCTTTCAGCTCCCAAACTGCTCTGTTTGTGTTCTCTCCACTCAAACAGCCAGTCACTCAAAATCAAATGAAGATATTTGGGGCAGCGCATTGACTGAACTGACTGATCAAAGAGGTTCTGATGGAAGATGGCAAATGCCATGAGGCTTCTCACGTGTTATGGAGGAGGCGGATTCTCACTTTGAAATAACTTGGTTAGTTGAGAGAGAGAGAGAGAGAGAGAGAGAGAGAGAGAGCAGAGACAGAGACAGAGACAGAGAGATAGAAAGACGGATACAAAGACACAGGGTGACAACAGACAGACAGAAGAGAGAAGAGAAGAGAGAGAGAGAGAGAGAGAGAGAGACAGAGAGAGAGAGAGAGAGAGAGAGAATACAAATACGATTAAGATTAGGAAATACTGAACAACTGTACTTCGGCCAATTCACATGAGGGTGGGATAGGAATTTAGTTAATAAAAAAAAAAAAAAAAAAGAGTAAACATAGTGAGATGACAGGAAACAGAGCAGCACAAAATTAAGTTCTGGTCTTCAGTGCAGGGAAGGAACGAATGATTGTGATTTGAATTTATGCTTGTTCAGAAGCACAATATCTAGAGAACTGCTTATCAACACATTTTCCCACAAATATTGAGTGTACCATGATAATAGTCAACTTATTGGGGAAGAAGACAATCTGTGTTAATTGTGAGCCTCTCCCCCTACTTTTCTCTCCTATCTCTCTTTACTCGCCAGGTAAGGAATTACATAACGCACATTTTTTTGTTTCTAATGCTTAAAGAATATCTCTTGAAACACCAGATCAGGATTATGGCATGACCGTCTTTCACCAGAACCTCTTCCAAGTTTTGCGTCAGTGTGAGCCAGCTACAAATAGAAAGTTTCACGGTTGCAAAACAAACACTGTTTATGATAATAACAATAAGAAAGAATTACTGCTCCTTTTCAAAATGAAATGTTAGATTGAATGATATAGAGACAATGAAATAATGCACCAGATCTGTTGAGTGCCGTGTGTCTACTACTTTGAATGAGTCGTGCATTGGAATGTGTCTGATAGAAGAGCTGATTAAATTACAAATACGCTACCATAGTTTTTGTTTTTAGAACATAATTAAGCTGGGTGCTCCTCTTTTCAGTTTGAGTCCAACAATTTCCCAGTTTTTGTGTTCAAGACAATAATTCCCCTGTTTCCCCACACACCCCTACCCCCTCCTCCATGCCGCTCCTCTGTTTCTTCCAGTTTTCTTTCAAAACGTTTTCAGTTCCATCACTTTGTGTTCAGACAGTTTTCACAGGGCTGTCGAGGGAAAGACAAGTCATGGGAAAGACAGGGGCGGGCGAGTTGGAGGGAGACCTGGGGAATCAAAACCAATTACTTCAGCCAGAGCGAGAGGAAGGGATCGATAGACTCGTTGCAAAAAAACTGGTTTGTAGCTGGGTGCCATGGAGGAATAGGAAGAGACTCAGCACAAATTGATTTTGATACAAATGGCAAAGCGTGCCTTCAGTGAGGTTTTCGTTGCTTGGCTTTTCGTTTTTTTTGCTCTGTCCTGCATTCTACAGAACGGACCCATTGGGGACTTAGGCTAAAGAGATTTCTGCCATCACGGTAAAAGACAAGTAATCTGCTTTTGGAAAATATCACATCATGAAAGTTAAAGTTTAAAACTTGCAAACTATTGTCCAAGCAGCACAGTTTCCACCACTGTCAAAGCACAGGAAGTAAAACGCATGTTCCTGTGTTCCTTATTTGACAGGAGAGTACGATCTGGACCATGTTAGGTATAGTCTCTCTCTCTCTCTCTCTCTCTCTCTCTCTCTCTCTCTCTCTCTCTCTCTCTCTCTCTCTCTCTCTCTCTCTCTCTCTCAGAAGGTATTCCCCCTTCTTCATATGGTGCTAGACTAGCACCACGGCGTTTCTCATGTTCCATCAAATTCTCTCCAGCTTGTTAATCCAGTTAACCAGCCAAAAGAATGTTCTACATTTGCAAGATGCCAGGCTTTGAGTTTGAATAAAGGACGAATTATTGCCCCTTATTTGGGGGCTTTGGGAGCAAGAGAGACAGATACAAGGAAATGGTGGACCAGACCAGTTGTGTACCGCGCGTCTCCTACACTGGGTTCACGACACATCTGATGGTGTGGCTGAGCGGCACGCAGCCATGCACGTCTGACGGAAATGATGCCAGTGTCAGATAACGTTCAGACGTGTTTTATTGTCGGAATATTACGGATGACGCTGTTTCTGTCCAACAACTCCTTTGTCCCTCCCCATCCACCCTTCCGATCTTTCTTGGACAATATGAAAGCTTTCTGTTCTCTGGTCACCAGTTTCCTTGTTTCGCTTTCCTTCACCTGGTTACAAAAGTTGTAGGTAGTACCAGAGGAAAGGCAGAGGGATGTAGCGGGTGCAGAGCTTGAAGGAGAGTAGGTTGCCGAATGGGAAGCTAGAGTGACAAGACATTTTCTGAAATTACTGATTGTAAGTTGCTGGGAAGGGGTGAGGGGTGGGGGTGGGGAGGCACAGAGCCCTTAAAAGTTGAACGATAAAGACTGAGCCTTAATTGATTTGGAGACTATAAGCTAAACACTGTCTTATAGTTCCTTAACTTCTTCTTGCTCATGTGTCCTATGGTTCCCATTTTACAGTGTAGATTCAACACACCTGGGGTTAAAGGGATTTTACCTGGTACGTGCAAGACAAGGGACCTCTTGCTGGAACATATCACACTGGGAAAGCTCGAGTATGAAAACAAAACACAAGAGAAGACATTCCGCGAGTACGAATAGAACACAAGATACACACTTTCAAAGACAGAGACATACAGAGAAAGACGTACAATGTGTGTGTGTGTGTGTGTGTGTGTGTGTGTGTGTGTGTGTGTGTGTGTGTGTGTGTGTGTGTGTGTGTGTGTGTGCGTGTATGTGTGGGTGTGAGTGTGTGTGTGCGCGCACGTGCGTGTGTGTTTGTGTGTGTATGTGTGTGTGTGTGTGTGTGTGTGTGTGTGTGTGTGTGTGTGTGTGTGTGTGAGAGAGAGAGAAAGAGAGCGAGAGAGAGAGAGAGACGGAGACAGGAACAGAGGGAGATAGAGACACAGAGAAACAGGAGAGACAGAGACACAGAGAGACAGAGAGAAGCAGGAGAGACAGATAGAGAGAAACAGAGAGACGGAAAGAGACAACGAGAGAGAGACAGAGGGAGAGACAGTGAGAGACAGACAGAGAGAAAGAGAGAGCGAGAAAGAAAGGGAGAGAGAGAGAGAGAGAGAGAGAGAGAGAGAGAGAGAGAGAGAGAGAGAGAGACCAAGAGAGATAAAAACAGAGGGAGGGGGGAGGGGCTCCTGACAATTCCTGCCCTCAACAGTTGAGGTTGCTTTATGATCAACTAAGGGGAACTACATAAATGAAGTTTTACTGCCTAATGGAGAGGACTCAGGGAGTTCTACTTAACTTTCCTGACTTAAACTGCATGTGACTTGACCTCTCGTGCCTCGTTACACTAGAATGGATTGGGAAAGGAAGCGTAGCGATCAGCACTGGCAAAAAAAAAAAAAAAAAAAAAAAAAAAAAAAAAAAAAAAAAAAAACAAACTAAGTCCAAGCGGAAACGTATAGCGCCATCCTCATTATTCTCAATGGTTATCATTATACTAAAAAAAAACAAAAAAACTACAACATACGCTTCGTATATTATCGCGTTTCATGCCTTGTTCTTATAACATCTCATTGCCTCAGATTTGTTGTTGTTGTTGTCGTACCCTGGTTAAACGACTCCCGGGATCATCCGAACAGCCGAAGTACTTGAACACTATGGTACAAATGCATCAGCTGGGGATGAGAACATTACGTGTGTGACCGTTTTTGATTACCCCGCCACGTGGGCAGCCACACTCCGACTTTGAGGGATTTTGGAGACTGATGGAGTTGTGCTAGGAGCTTGTCACGACTGAAGACAATCCCCGCATAACTATGCACAGCAGAACAACATTTTGACGTAACCTTGGTGTTCTAGCCTATGTCGATTGGTCTGACACAGCCTTAAGCCAAGACGAGCTCAGATTTGATAACCGTTCCTCACCACTACCCGTGGTGAGATAATGTCAAATTTTCTGTTAGCTATTTCATGTGGACTGTTGCTGGATGGACATGCGTACTGGATCCCAGTAGATGCCAGTGTCATTCCAGCAGCTTCCCAGTCCTTTTGTACAAGAGAAGAGTTCCTCTATTTCCCCCAAGTACCCCTACCCCACCCCTCCATCCCTATCCTTGTTTTTATTTCCGATTTTCTTTCAAAATGTTTTAAGTTCCATCACTTTGTGTTACAGATAGTTTTCACAGGGTTGTCGGAGATGGGGGGAGGGGGTGGGGGGGTGGGGGGACAAGTAATGGGGAAGGCAGGGGTGGGCGAGTTTGCAGGAATCAAAACTAACAACTTTGGCCAGAGTTAGAGCAGAAGATGGATAGACTCGTTGAAAAAGAAAACAAAAACCCTCTGGTTTGTAGAAGGGTGCTGTGGACGAACAGAAGAGGTTCGGCACAAATTGATTTGGATACATACACCAGAGTGTGCCTCTGGTGCTTTTTTTTCGGTTTTTTTTTCTGTTTTGCTCAATCCTGCATTCGGCTGAATGCACCCACTGGGGATTTAGGCTAAAGCGTTTTCTGACATCACCTGAACTACAAGTAACCCGCTCCTGGAAGGCATCACATTCTGTAAGTCAGAGTTTAAAACTTGCAAACGTGATGGCAAGCAGTACAGGTTTCATAATTCCTAAAGCATGTGATGTAAAATATGTGATCATTGTATGACAGGAGAATACGATCTACATCATGTTAGATACCGGCTGTTCTCTCTCTCTCTCTCTCTCTCTCTCTCTCTCTCTCTCTCTCTCTCTCTCTCTCTCTCTCTCTCTCTTACACACACACACACACACACACACACACACACACACACACACACAACACACACACACACTTCTCTCTCTCCTCTCTCTCTCTCTCTCTCTCTCTCTCTCTCTCATTTTGTGACCAAGGGTAAGAAAGCTGTTGTGGAGTTAAATCGAGTTTTCCAGAAATATAAAGAAATGAATGCAAGCACGTTCTTTAAGATTTTTGACGTAAGAATCCAACCCATTCTGTTATATTCTTCTGAAATATGGGGCCTACAAAGATTAGAGGAAATAGAGAAAGTACATTTGATGGCCTGCAAAAGATTTCTGGGAGTACCACTAAGGACACCAAATAAAATGGTGTATGGTGACTTGGGACGATACCCACTTTATATTAACTCCTACACCAATTCCCTTAGATACTGGTTTAAACTGTTACGAATGAATCCTGACAGATTCCCATACAATGCTTATTTAATGTTGCTTGATGTGGATAAATCTGGAAAGACATGTTGGGCTTCTCAGGTAAGACAAATTCTATGTGAAACTGGATTTAACATTGTGTGGCTGCAGCAGGGTGTTGGAGATGTTAAAGCTTTTTTATGTCTATTTAAACAAAGACTCGTGGATTTCTTTATTCAGGAATGGACTGGATCTATTAGAGATCGAGATAGGTATGATAGTTACAGATCCTTTAAAACCATTTTCGAAAAAGAGAAATATATCAGTTGCATGGATACATATTGCTTTCGAGTCGCTGTTTCACAAGCAAGATTGAATGCTTTGCCACTTAACAACAATGTCCATCGATATAGTAATATCAGCCAAGATAGGTTATGTCCTTTTTGTAATACCAGAATTGAAGATGAATTCCATTTTTTATTCGAGTGCTTCATGTATGACCTTAGAATAAAGTTTTTGGGAGATTGTAAATTTTTACCACTCCCTGATTTGCTTAAAGTAATAATACCACCCACAGGCATAATTTGTCCAGGTATGTGTTTCATGCTAATAATATTAGGAAGAAAATGACTTCTCAAGGTTGAACATTTACATTTATTTATTTTTGATGTATTGTTTCACTCGCTCCAATTCAGTAGTTTAATTTGCTCAGAGGCCACTACTCTTAACGGCATTGGTTGTGTAACAAGTTAAACTGTGTGATAATCGTGCAGTCTATAAAATGTGTCTTTGCGTTCGTACTCTTATTTGGATTCTAAGCTTTCCTTTCAAGATGAAAATATTATGACCATTGCTTTGACGCCCCCCCCCCCCTCCCCTTCCATTTAATCCATTTATCATCCCTTACTCCTCCCTCCCGATTGTATTGTATTATGGCCCAAGGCCGAAGTACATTAAACTGCTTCTGAGTTCTCTCTCTCTCTCTCTCTCTCTCCTCTCTCTCTCTCCTCTCTCTCCTCTCTCTCTTACATACGCTCACACACACATACACACATTCTCTCTCTCTCTCTCTCTCTCACACACACACACACACACACACACACACACGCACGCACGCACGCACGCACGCACGCATACACACACACACACACACACACACACACACACACACCACACACACACACACACACACACACACACACACACACACACACACACACATACGCACGGACGCACGGACGCACACATTCTCTCTATCTCTCTCTATCTC
>CM065714.1:140509165-140514165 GCA_033310375.1 Conus canariensis
CACACACACACACACACACACACACACACACACACACACACACACACACACACACACACACACGACATGTAAGTACTCACACACATGACACCTCACTCCGTTCACCCCCGACTCCACGCCCCCCCCCCTCCCCTTCCTCCCCTCCACACACACACACATACATTGAGGACAAACCAGTACCCTCTTTTCAGACCTTTGCAGTGTAATTTAGAATCAGAATCTTGAATACTTAAAAAAAAGGGAAAAATTTTTTTCTTTATTGTCCTGTCTTTATTGATGATTCTATGGCGCCATTCGTAACCCTGGAATCTATCGAAGGCTATGACATTTATTATCCTCTGTGTTACAGAATTTTGTGCCTTTTGCAGGCCTGGGCGCTGCAGAGTTCTGTGCTCTAAATTATTCTGGGTCCCCCAGGCTTCTTCTTGCAACACCTTTCTGCTATCAGCGTACATTAAAGAGAAATAATTGCAGGCGACGAAGAGCAGATTTATTTCAGTCAGTATATATTCCGATAGCAACTTCATATGAAGAATCATTACCGTCGTCTTCTTCATTATCCTTATTGTGTACATGTTTATTGATTAACCCTTGACATACAAATGGGAGAAGACTCAATAACCCCTATTAGTATTGTGTACTCTGAGACTGGTTATTATCCTGTACACGTATAAGCCTATCTTCTTTCTGTCCCACAGGATTTGTTGAGTCCTGCGGAAAATTTGAGCCGTTCATGATCCTGGATCCCATACTACGTTCTGTCTTTTATTATCCTGGATGTCGTGGTAAAAATATGTACCATTTATTATCCCGGATCCTGTTTGAGAAAAGTGTCCCTTTCATGATACTGAATCTTGCGGAGGAGTATCCTTCATAGTCTTGGGTCCAACAGAATCTCCTTGGCGTTAGAACTAAAAAATGTTACGATTCTTCTGGGTCTTCTTAGACAATGCTGTACCCTTTATGACGCTAGGTCCCAGAGAATGCTGATCCTGCATACTTTTGACCCATGATTATAGGTCGCGTGGAATTGTTTTTCCCTTTACAATCCTTGGTCCCAGAGAATAATATGCCGTCTACGATCCTTGGTCCTAGAGAATGCTGTATCTTTCGTGATCCTTGGTTATAGATAATGCGAACTCCTTTGTGACCCTGGATACTGCAGAATGTTGTGTTATATCTATGTTAAGTCTGTGTCCTACAGAATTCAATAGCAGCCAAAAGTTATAAACAGCCAAAGTAATCACAGCAGTATTGTGTTATCGGCACATTCTTGGTGTTTGCGTGCGTGCGGCTGCGTGTGTGTGCATGCATGTATGAATATGTGTGCGTGCGTGCTAGTATGTGTGTGTGTGTGTGTGTGTGTAGGTGTGGGATGTGTGTGTGCGTGTGTGTGTGTGTGTGTGTGTGTGTGTGTGTGTGTGTGTGTGTGTGTGAGGAGGAGATGAGGAGAGGGTGAGATACTTTGTGTATGTCTATATTCGTGTAAGTGTGTGTTTAGCTAGCTATTCATGCTGGGGCGTACAGGTAAAGGATTATTCTGGTTTGATACCCCGGGAAATTTTGTTTCGTAATTGTGTTTAATTAATTGATTTTGTTTTGTTTATTTATTCAGTTTATACAGGATTTCCTCTGAGAATAAAACGAAGGGAGATTATTCTCACTCAATACAAAACTCATCTATCCGTGGGTCAGTCTGTCTGTCTGTCTGTCTGTCTGTCTGTCTGTCTGTCTGTTCTTCCTCTCTCTCTCTCTCTCTCTCTCTCTCTCTCTCTCTCTCTCTCTCTCTCTCTGTTACGATGTCTGTGTATATCCGTCTGTATATCTGATTTTGTGTCTGTCTACCTTTCTGTCTGTTTGCCTAGCTGTCTGTCCGTAAATCTGATTTTGTGCCTATCTGTCTGTCTGTTTGTCTGTCTGTCTGTCTGTCTCTTTCACTGACTCTCTCTCTCTCTCTCTCTCTCTCTCTCTCGCTCCCCGTTTTTGTCTCCTCGCTCGCTCGCTCGCTCTCTCTCTCTCTTTGTTTCTCTCTCTGTCTCCTCTTCTTTGTCTCTCTCTGTCTCTCTCTGTCTCTCTCTCTTCTCTCTCTCTTTCTCTCTCTCTCTCTCTCTCTCTCTCTCTCTCTCTCTCTCTCTCTGTCAGTAGACACAGATCATTCAGATCATACTGGGTTTACAAACAAAATTTAAAATGTGAGTTTACAACAGCAATGTCATTGTGTAAAGCGTTCCTTATGATTACTGCCGCCAATTCATCCACCCAGAAAGAAAGACTATCTTGTCATCAGTTGCACTGCTTGCTGACGACATCAACTGAGATGTGCTGGACTATTTTCTCAGCATTGGCAGTAGTAGGGCCTAATAATAAACTCTTTGTCTTTACAGTAATGGATGGACATGATACGTTTGTGTGTCGTATCACAGCCCATTTATTGACTGGAGCTGAACAGACGGAAGAAAAGGCTGCTGCTGTAGTTTGTTGTCGTCGTCGTCGTCGTCGTCGTTGTTGTTGTTGCTGTTGCTAATTGTTTGTTTGTGTGTTTGTTTGTCTGTCTGTTTGGTTTTGACTCATCGTCCGTCATTTTGACTCATCGTCCGTCATTTTGACTCATCGTCCGTCATTTTGACTCATCGTCCGTCATTTTGACTCATCGTCCGTGTTCTCTGAGTGTATTCACTCCTATGACGTCTACTCGGGCTCAGATTTGCTGTTATTATCGTCATTATGTTCTACTGTTCAAACGCGTTGACCGAGCATAGTCAGGGAAGCCACATGTTCAGCCTGATCATATATAGTCATATGTACAAGTGGAAAGGGTACGCCACTGAAGTCGGAACAGACACACATAGATATCGGAAGACAGACATTTAAAAAAGAGAGAGGAGAGAGAGAGAGAGAGAGAGAGAGAGAGAGAGAGAAGAGACAGAGACAGAGAAGAGAAGAAGAGAAGAGAGAGAAGACAGAGAAGATGATACATAAACGTTTACTAGAGATGTCCAACTATTACAACAGAAGACAGAGTAGAGAGAGAGAGAGAGAGAGAGAGATTACAGTTCAGATGTCAACTTACAGAAGGTGAAATAGAAGACAAAATGAGTTAAGACTGCATTCGTGAGTCGAAAAAAACATTGTTTTTTTTTAAAAAAAAAAGAAAATAACAACAAAAAAAAAAAAAAATAAAAAAAGAAAAGAAGAAACCGAAACAATCGTATACATAAAAACAAAGCATAACCTTAAAAGAAACGCACACCACGAGATAAAAGAAATGACCCAAACATGAAAGCCACGTATCTAAATAACGTTCTTGCCGCCATTGAGTTGAGGACCACCACCGGAAGCCAAGAACAATATTGTTGTGACAGAAAGAGACAGGAGGCCCGGTGGAATGACCTTCAATTTCCATGTTTTCTCCCTTCTTTCCCTCCTGGTGCCACGCTGCTCTGGGAGCAGTGATGACAATGGAGAAAGACAACCACCCCTCGCTCATTGATCGGGAGGGAGGGAGGAGGAGGGACAGGCTGGCATGGGGGGGGGGGGAGAGAGAGAGAAGCTTGCAAGCAAGAAAGAGACGACGATGGCCTCGCGCTAGAGCGGACTGCGCATGCGTCCATGTTAATGAGGGTGCGCGCGACTGGGTTGCCGTCTCAGCGGCGAGAGTGCAGATGGCGGCTAGAGAAGCGGCGTGGAGGGGTGGTGTATTGACCACAGGCTTTTTGGCCGCTGGTGTTGTCTTTGCCTTGGCCGCACGGCCCTCAGCCTTGTGCCACTGTGTGAGGCCGCCAGCCTGACTCCCCCGCCCTACTGACCGCTGACCTGCAGGGGGGGCTTTACAGTCGTCTAATGAGCTCTTCTTTTCCACACGAGGTGAGGACGAGGTGGGAACTGTGAATATGGTTGCTAACGCTGTGACGACGGGAGGAGGCGACAGAGGAGGCCAGTGGGGGGAGGTAGGAAGGTGAAAGGGGGAGGGGAGGGGAGGGAGTGGAGTCTGTAAGCCAGTGCCAGAGAGACACACAGAGGCAAAGATCAGCCAGCCACCTTCACCAAAAAAGAAAAAAGAAAAGAAAAGAAAAGAAAAATCTGTATGCGCCAGTGATGTTGTTTGCCTGTAAGTCCGGAGAGGCAGAGAGAGGGAGGAAGGGTTGTTGAGAGAATGTGTGTATGTGTGTGAGAGAGATAGAGAGAAAGGTAGTGAGGATAGCCGGTAGTGGTGGCACTAAATGTGTCAGAGTGTCAATGTTGTGTCGCTGAGTTTGTTGTACTCTGTTCTGTACGCTTACTTTGCTTCTGCCGCGGGTTTGTGTTCCACACACTTCTGCCGTGTGTCGCTGGCCCCTTCCTTCGCTACCTAGGTAAGTCAGGTTGTCGAAAGATGTCCGTGGAGTTGATGCTGGAACTCCTTTCCCTTGCAGCGGTCTGTGATACCTTGGCATGTGAGGTAGGCTAGCACGTGATGCACCGGAAGCGGGAGTCGTGCAGCCCCGGTGTCTGGATCGCCTGTTGAGCCCAGCCGCTCTCCTCCTCTCGCTCTCGCTGCGTCTCCAATCTCGCCATCCAAGCCGGCCAGTGTGTTGTCTACGGAGCTGCCTCTTTCTCCCGCCTCCTCGTCAGCTCTGTGTGTCAGCAGATGGCGCCGGGAATGGAAACCATGCACACAAACTAAAACAAAAGGCCAACAGCAACAACAAAAGAATTATGCTCGACGTCTCCTGTGTGAAGTCTCAAACCCTTTCAGCAATAACTCAGATCGCGTGTTTCCCGTGTGCTCAGCGGCGTGGATCAGTGTTGTTGGGGCTACACCTGTGTTAGTCTGAGGATATTCCTGTGTCACGTCCAAGGCCAACCCAGATGTATGTGCTGACGACCCAAAGACCTCATGGTGATCTGAAACTGGCAGCACACTTTGGCAGCTCTGGAGACGGCGGGATTCGGGAGTGTGGATGTGAATGTGAACCCTGGTGTGCCGCAGACGATTCCAACCAGCACGACAGAGTGAGGGC
>CM065714.1:140531665-140536665 GCA_033310375.1 Conus canariensis
GGGAGATAGAGACAGCAGGTGGCGAGAGGAGGATAAAGAAGGGAGGAGGGAAGGAGGGGGAAGGAGAGAGAGGAGGAGAGAGAGGAGGAGGAGAGAGAGAGAGAGAGAGAAGAAACCTACATCCAACTGAGCAGCTGTTTTGGAATGGGGGACGCGTTTCAACACTGGAGCATGTGTTTCCTTCCGGCGCTGGATAGGGGGTGGGTGGGAGGGGTGGGGGGGGGGGAGTCTGAGTGGAGAGGTGGGAGGGGGGGGGGAGGTAAGGATCGAAGCCAAAGGATGACAGCTTCCTGATAAGACATAGAGGCGCAACGACACGAACGATGATGGCGATGGAGGGTAATACCAGCGACGGTAACAGATGATCCTCATGATGATGATGATGATCATGAGTGTTATTTTCAGCGCACCCATTACATATCACCCACACACCCTCCTCCCTCCCTCCTCCCCCCCCCCCCCCACACACACACCCTTATCAGCGCCCCAAAGGAATGCAACGCCCCTTTTTGCTGCTTCCTCCCGCTCTCTCTAAATATGGTCCACGCGAACGATCCACTTTTTGTTCTGGCATCAGCTGGTAGGCTGTAAGGGTTTTAGTACCGTCTGCTCTCCTTCATTTGCTTGGCCTGTCACTTTTTTCCTTTTTGCTGCCCAGCCATCCTAATCTTGCTGTGCTGTGTGTCCTGAGAGCTTCCTCCCTTCATTTGGCTGGTGATTGATTGCGCATGGGTACATAGCCTAGAAACTGTGCAATGGACGAGGGGGGAACATCATGAAGAAGAAGAAAAAAAAAAAAAAAAGAAAGAAGAACAAAGAAAGAAGGAAGAAGAAGAAGAAGAAGGAGGAGGAGGGAGGAGGAGGAGGAGAAGGAGAAGAAAGAAGAGGAACAAGAAGAAGAACCGGAACAAGAAGAACAAAAAGGAGAAGAAGAAGAACAAAGAGAACAAGAACAAGAAGAAGGAGGAGAAGGAAATGAAGACTAAAAAGAAGATGAAGACGACGAAGGAGAGCAAGAACAAGAAAACAAAAGAATGGAGAAGGACGAGGAGGATGAGGAGAAAAGGAAGAGGAAGGAGAAGAAGAAGAAAAAAGCAGAGGAAAGTGGAGGATGCGACGGTGAAGAGAAGAGGAAGAGATGGAAGAAGAGAAGAAGAAGAAGAAGGAGAAGAAGACTAAGGAGGTGGGGGAAGAGAGGAGGACGACGACGACGACGAGGTGGACGAGGAGGAAGAGGAGGAGGAGGACGACGACGACGAGGTGGACGAGGAGGAAGAGGAGGAGGAGGAGGAGGAGCAGGAGGAGGAGGGAGGAGGGGGAGAGGAAGAAGAAGAAGAAGAGTGAAGAAGAAGAAGAAGAGTGAAGAAAAGAAGAAGAAGAAGAAGAAGAAGAAGAAGAAGAAGAACAAAAAAGAAGACAAAGAAGGAGGAGGAGGAGAAGAAGAAAAAGAAGAAAGAAAGAAAGAAAGAAGGGAGACGGAAGTGGAGGAGGAAGAGAAGGAAAAGGAAAGAGAGGAAGAAGATGAAAAGAAGAAGACAAAAAAAACTTAAAAGATGATAGTGATGGGGGCAGAAGAGAAGTATGAGTGGAGGAGGGGTGAGGAGGAGGAAGAGGAGGAGGAGGAGGGGAATAAAAAAAACAACAAAAAAAGACCTAGAGGTACACGAGGACGAGCAAGGAAACAAAATAATGGCAGCAATGAGCCGGAGGAAGAAGAGGAAGAGGAGGAGGGAGAAGACGAAGGAGGAGGAGCAAAAAAAAAAAAAAAAAAAAAAAAAACCCTTAAATGAAAGAAAAAGAAGAAACAAACAAAACAAAAGAAAAACAAACAGGGTTCGGAGACTTAATCAGCCAAAAAATGCCTTTTAACACACACGCACACACACACGCACACACACACACACACACACACTCACACACACACACACACCACACACACACACACACACACACCACACACACGCACGCACGCACGCACACATGCACGCACGCATGCACACACGCACTCTCTCTCTCTCTCTCTCTCTCTCTCTCTCTCTCTCACACACACACACACACACACACACACGCACGCACGCACGCACGCACGCACGCACACACACACACACACACACACACACACACACACACACACACACACACACACACACACACACACACACACCTCCCGATGCCCACCATGGGATGGGATAGCCTATTTAACAGTAAACACGAACTTTCTCACAGGGAAGAAATATATTGTTTTAAAAAAGCAAAATAATGACAGAGCTAGAGAAAGAAGCGCAGCCGCTGGAGTCTCACACACATTTCTGTACCTTCGCCTTTCGCTTCCTCTGCTATAGATCTGGCTTACCAGTCTGTAACGATGTTGAATATGACAAGAAACCAGTCGATTTAAGACCTTCCTGTTTGGCTCTCCATCACTGCTGATATATAGTGTACGGCCCCTTCTCCACGAGGATTTTTGGGCCATTCGTTGTGAAGATTACGATGTCGCTTTGCTTACTTATAGGAGAGATAAACACGCGAAAGCCAGGGGAGTGCTATATGGGAAAAAAAGATAGAAAGGGTGGGATGGGGAGTGGGGGGAAGGCACGTGAAAACATGCTGACCGTCTGGTCAAAATTGATTAAAAGTCATCAATCATATAAAGGAAAACAGCAAAGAGAACTCCGTTTTTCCTCCTTTTCGCTGGATCTTTTCGCTGGTAATAAGACATATACATCCAGAGGAAACTTCGTTCCTTGAGGTGTGTGCGGGACTTTTGTTTTTTTCCCTTCCAGTTGCACACATTTCTCTTTGTTTCTTTTTTTTAAATTTTTTTTAACTGTGCATATGTGCATATAGAAATAATTATGCACATGCATGCGCGAGCACTCACACGCAACGCCACACGCGCCGCACGCACGCACGCACACACACACACACACACACACACACACACATATACAAACAAACACACACACACACACACACACACACACAGACACACACACACACACAGACGCACGCACGCACGCACATCACACACACACACACACACACAGACACAGAGGCACGCACGCACGCACGCACACACACACGCGCGCGCGCGCGCATATATCTATATATACATATATGTTGTTTTTTTTTTTTTTCTCTCTCTCTTTAAACTAGCACGCAAACATGTTATGATTTTTCGTTGTTTTTTTTTTTTGTTTTTTTTTTTTCCCCCTTCTCATCTTCCTCCATATCCTGCTAACGCTCTTTTTTTTTTTTTTTTTTTTTTTTTTTTTGCTTTTCTTTCTTTCTTTCCTTTCTTTCGTTCTTTCCTTCTTTCGTTCATTTTCCTGCTCTTCTTCTTCTGTATCTGTGTTTTTGTTTCTTATTCGTATTTTCGGGGGGGGGGGTGCGGGGGACAGGGGTGTACTCACTACTCTCTCTTTTCTCAAAATTTTGTTCTTCTTTTCTTTTACTTCGTTTTCTACTAAGAGAAACCAGGCCATATTTTATGAAGACGATTTAAAAACAACAACAAAAAGAAGAAGAAGAAGAAGCAACGCAGTCTTGGACGAAAGGAACATGCTCTTTAGCACACACCTAAACGACCCCTCTTTCTCGGTCAAGATATGATTTTAAACGCCCGTCATACTGTCCAGGCCAAAATCCAGGGATGGACGGGGGTAGAGGGGGGGGGGGGGGGGGGGGGGGGGGGGCAGAAACAAAATGCGGGATTCAGTGCGCAGGGAGATGAAATCCATCACTTTTCAGATCGCCACATGACGAGGTGATTTTTTTTTTTTTAATGTTGAGAAACCTGATGTGGCATCCAGTCCTCTGGAACAGCCGCCAGTCCTGGTGGAAGATGACTCTGCTCTCGTGACCGAAAAAGCCAGTTTCATGGAGAGGCCGGCTGAACACCATCAAGATGCACTAATGAGATCTTTCACGCTGTTCTTGATAGCGAGGTTGATCATCTCCAGCAAGTATACATCAACACTGAAATGGATACCCCTTTAGAGGTCAAAGAGGTAAATCAAAGAGCCGTTGACAGACTGGGAGACAGGAAAGCTCCTGGAGCTGGCGCCATACCTGGTCAAAATATCCTAGCCAGGGGTCAGCATATCACACATACACACAACAACAAAAACCTGCCTGAGCTGTTCTTCATCTTCTTGGAGAAAGTGGCAGATCTCTTGAGAGCTGAAGTAAGAATCTGTCACTCAGTTGTAGAAAAAGCAATGCAATGGAACAGACAGGTTTGAGGTA
This sequence comes from Conus canariensis, assembly GCA_033310375.1. NCBI lineage: Eukaryota > Metazoa > Mollusca > Gastropoda > Neogastropoda > Conidae > Conus > Conus canariensis. The sequence continues at coordinate 140,535,914 of CM065714.1, forward strand.
ATCACAGGGGAAACCCTGCCCCCTCTTGATCACAGGAAAGACTCTTGCCATAGTTCTGTGGAGCCAGGCAAACGCTCGCCTCAAACCAGGCCTTGAGTGTCAGCATGGTTTGGAGGAAGGGTCGAGGCACCATCAACAGAAATTTCCCTGCAGATCACCTCCGTGGAAAATCAGTGTCAAAACGGAGTGACTGAGGACGGAAAATGAAGCAAAATTTAGAACAAAAGAGGGGGTTAGTTACCGCCAAGGACACAGACAAATAAAGTACAGGACAAAACACAATGCATTTCGACCTCTTGGGTCTTCTTCAGACAAAGACAAATAACATTTGGGACAGTGAAAACGAAGAACGAGAAACGACTTATCGTTCACAAGTACACAAAGAAAATAAAACACGTGATGCGAAATACAACACAACAAAGCGTAGTAGTAAGTACGAGTCAAAGTTTCATCCAACAGCCAGTTTGCACTGAATATGAGAAGGTAAGTGGTTTCTCGTTCTTTGGTTTCACTTCCTAAATGCTATTTGTCTTAGCCTGAAGAAGACCCAAGAGGTCGAAATGCGTTGTGTTTTGTCCTTTACTTTATTTGTCTGTGTCCTTGGTGGTAACTAACCCCCTCTTTTTCTATTTTTCATTTCCATGGAAAATGTCAATTACAGGACTTGCAACTACATACAGCCTTTGTCGATTTCACGGAAGCGTTCAATAAGACGTGTATGGAAAATGGCGGCAAAGTTTGTCCGTCTCACC
>CM065714.1:140566665-140569165 GCA_033310375.1 Conus canariensis
AGGAGAAGGAGAAGAGAAGAAGGAGGAGGAGGAGGAGAAGGAGAAGAAGGAGAAGACAAGAAGAAGGACAAGAACAAGGAGAACAAGAACAAGAACTAGAACAAGGAGGAGGAGGTGAAGAAGAAGAAGAACAAGAACAAGAACAAAAACAAAGATCAAAGAGTGATTTCTCTACGCCAGTCTGAAGTCTTGAGCATTTCTGGAGGGTGTGGGTATGTCCATGTGACGGGGACGTGATGTGTTGCCTCCCATCTTGAAGTCACTCTAGAATATCAGCGCCTTGAGTGCGCCGATCACATTACTTCGGTGGTCATATGCCTATGTTAGAGAGAGAGAATGAGTGAGTAAGAGAGAGAGAGAGAGAGAGAGGAGGAGGAGGAGGAGGGAGAGAGAGAGAGAGAGAGAGAGAGAGAGAGAGAGAGAGAGAGAGAATGTTGCTTACAGCCCAGCCGACCGCAAAGGGCCACATCAGGGCTGTCATTGCGTTAAAGTCAACCCACAAGGCATTGAAAAAAGAAAATCCATTGACAAAACTCTTCCTAAACACACCTAAAAACACGCTAGAAATCTCGTTAAAAAATCTTTCTTCCGTAAAATCGTAGATCAGATGAAAAGTGCTGATCTCTTTTCAAAAAGAAATTCAAAGATCACACACATCAGGTGGGACGTGTCTGAACAAGCTTTTTAATGGAGTCTGCTGAAAAGCGTTTATGTCTCACATCATGCAAGTCCCAACGCTCTAAAAAAAAGAACATGTTTCACTGTAAGTGGCGGTACATGACACCTATGTTGCCCCATCGTCTGCTTTTGAAGTAGTGCCAGGAAGGATTGGTATGACTGGAGTTGAAGTGTTCAGGCACTGGAACAGCTTGCGCCCATATACAGGGCCTACCTGAAACATGTAGGGACGTTCCGGTGAGTTGTTGTAGAGTCGTCGTAGATTCAAACAAATGAAAGAATTGACACTGTGCTATCAGCTCAATGACATCTCTTTACTTCGATCGCCGTTTCTAACGTCCACTCTATCCGGGTGTTCAAATTACAGGCGTAATTATCATAATGTCATATGATCAGATCTGTATGCACATCATAAACAAAATGGACATCACCCCCCCCCCCCCCCCCCCCCCCTTGAATTAAAAAATGTACGTTGTTGACTTTTAAAATGTTCTTGCACAGATTTAAGTGTCCATGAATTTTGAGGAATATGCCTGAAGAAATAATAGGCAAATGTCTTAAATTTAGACGAGGATTTTACAACATTATAAACATGAACAATTTAAATGCATGCATTTTAGTATACATGTATATGTTTTATAAAGAAACATGCAATAGATTATCATGCTATGCATTCAGAACCAAAATTAATAACAATTCACGAGAAAGTATATGATAACACAGAAATCATGCAGTGCAGAAGTTCCTCATCTCAGATTGCTTGAAAAATCTTTAAATTTTCATATGCACTTGAAAGCAATTTGTTCTTTTAGTCACAACGTCTTTGAGATGTGCTGGCTTCTTTTGTTCCAAATTCTTTCCAAAAGTCGTGTTTTCCTTGGGACGGGGCTGATTATGCTTGGCTGGTTGTGTGATTGGGATTGACTGATGCATCTCTGACCAGTGCATTGGGCTAATGCGTAGGCCAGACATCTGCTAAGTCGTAGCCACGAGATCCTCTTCTTGCATTCTCTCATCTTAGTTGGTTAATTCATTTATCCATCAGCTTCAAATCATGCGTAGTGTGGTCTCAAAACTTAGCGGATGTGGTGTAGCGTATATGGACTAGTCCGCACACAGTGACGCCTCTTTGATGAAACTGAAACTGAAACTAATGCAGGTTGAAGACCAGAAAGAGACGGTGGGTCCATACCCATACCCAACCCCTGCCTCCCCTGTCTTGTAATGAATGTTCCCGTCTGTCCCCTCTGTTATCACCTTTTTAGGGTGTTGTCAGTGAGACGTAATCAGACTAGATCATGGCTTGTGTGGAATGTGTCCAGCACGAGAGGCAACGGTATGCGTCCACGTCATTTCTTCACGTGTGTTTTTCAGGCAAGAGTTTGCATTTCAAGAAGCCATCCTAAGATTTGTGTGTGTCTTTCGTGGATATGAGTGACGAAAACTGTGCAGATATTTTAAACGGTAAAAAGTGTTTAAAATAGAGAAAGAAAGAGTGGAAGAGAGGAAGTGAAAGAAAAGCAGGAAGGACAGAGAGAGAGGGGGGGGGGAGAGAAAAAGAGCGAGCGAGCGAGCGAGCAAGAGAGAGAGAGAGAGAGAGAGAGAGGAGAGAGAGAGAGAACGAAGGCAGAGAGAGAGAGAGAGAGAGAGAGAGAGAGAGAGGACAGAGAGAACTAAGGGAGGAGGGGAAGGGAAGAAGCGCTGAGAGAGTTAGAGTTAGAGATGGAGTAGAGAGGGTGACAGAAACAAAACAAAAAAACATAACTGTTTCAGTAAGCCAATCCAGAGGATCATAAACTTGAACTCAGCTTTGATAACCTTT
>CM065714.1:140574165-140576665 GCA_033310375.1 Conus canariensis
TTCCTGCAGTGATCTAAAATGCTGGACACTATTTAAACAGATATTCTTCTTCAAGTAAACCGCGTGAGAAACAAATTATCATGTGCCTATTGTGAAGGTAGAAAGAAAGCCGTGAAGAGCGTGGCAGCAGAGAGTCCTCAGAAGAGAAGCCCTCTTCCAGCAAGTGTTTCGGCCCTTATCTCCTGACACTCTAGGGGGGTCCCTCTGCTGCCCCTTTCTTCCCATCTTGGGACGAGCCATGGCTGGGATTGGAACCCATGACCCTCTGGACATTTTCCACTTAATGACTCGCACTCTAACCACTGAGCCACTGGAACACCTGATATTTGTAGGAAAGTTAAGCCTTATGAAGTTCACTTTTGTTCCTCCTTGACCAGATCCAGCTTGAACACCTCTCTGCCGCTTCTGCCATTGCTTTCAAGGCTCTGGTTTTTTCCCTCCCTGCAACTGAGAGCTCTTTCATGAGGCTGTATGCAGACGTATAGCATGCTCCCCTTATTAATGAAACTACTTGTGGAGTGGAACCAGAACGGCGATCTGTCAAAGTGTCGTCCTCTGGTAGGCTTCAAAGACTAATCCAGCTGCATCAGACCCACCACATCCGCATCCTGACAGAACTGGGTTCGCTCTGGGGCCAGAGTGGACGTTTCCTGTAAATGTCCTAAGCATTGGTTCTATGCTTTGAGTTTCAATGTCGCTGAACAGATTATGGATCTGACTTTTCATACGGATTCGCAACAACGGATCTTTGAACTTGATTCTATCTTTTCGTTGAATTTTTTTCAATTAGTTCAGTAATTATTTTTTGCTTTTCGTTTTGTTTTGTTAACAGACAAACTAGCAGCATTGAGTGAAAATTTGGTGTGGGGGTGGTGGTGGTGGTGTGGTGGTGAGTGTTTGTGTGTGTGTGTGTGGTGTGTGTGTGTGTGTGTGTGTGTGTGTGTGTGTGTGTGTGTGTGTGTGTGTAAACAATAAATGCAAAACACTGGCATTGGTGAGACTACATTACTCTGTGGTCGACCAACATTCAGTTCCGTGGATTACGAGGACGGTTGTTATTTTAAAATAGGAATCAATTCATACTGTTGTGTACGTAATACATGCAGACATTTCCTTCTGTTTGTCTTTTGAGGTGGTTGAAAAGCCCCAAACAGAAAGCCGTACAGGATCCTTCCTTTAATAGTGATCCGTTCCACAGATCCGCTCCAACACCTAGTAGGCTCGTTCCTGTTTCACATTCCATTTTTCAAAATAAAAATTAGTGAAAGTGAAATGTAATCCGTATGGATAAAAAAAACCGTCTCCCAGAGAGACTGTTCTATGGTAAACTGCTGGAAGACGAGCGTCCCCATGGAAGGAAAAAAAAAAGAAGCGCTACAAAGACAGGCTGAAGGCCTCACTGTGAAAATGCTGTAGCATCGCCCCTGCCTCCTGGGAAAAAGTTGTACAAGATCGCTCAACCTGGAGTACCATGATCAAATCCGGAGTGAAAGACTTTGAGAAACGAGGCGAGTAGAGGCACAGGAGCAAAAAAGAAACAAAAACAAAACAAAATACAAAAAACCAGCCAGTTTGGAGCAAGCGCCACGTTTCCGCCTGGCTTACCTCCAAAATCTGCCCTGTCCACACTGCAACAGGCCATTCAAGACGAGCATTGGCCTGATCAGCCATCTTCGTACCCCCCCCCCCCCCCAACACACACACACACACACACACACACACACACACACACACACACACACACACACACACACACACACACACCCGAGTGATAGCTGAAGCCGTGGTCAACTTCGCCTGCGAAGGACAAACAACAACAACAACAACAACAACAACAACAACAAACAGTGAAAGTAAGTTCGTTAGGTTTTGCACAATCCTGTTTTAAGAGGACAGAACACAAAGCAAGAGATATGGGTGAAAGGGTAAATCCGTTCAGTCGTCGGCGGATGTTATACAGGGATGGGTGGGAGTAGGGGTAGTAGGGGGTAGGGGTGGGGAGGGGGGCTAGCCCATTCCCTACGGGTTGAAAATGTTTGTTTTTTCTTTTCCGCTTCATTGGCTAGCAGCAGTTAGGGCGACAAGGTTCGTTTATCAACACATTAATCGGTGGTGTTAGGGTGAATTGAGGGGGGGTGGGGGTGGGGGGGGGAGGCGGGGAGCGGGGGTGATTTGGTCAGGAAGCTTATGGGTATTTGTGAACTGTTGTTTCGCTGTGTATGTGTGTGTGGGGGGTGGGGGGGAGGGGGGGCGTAGCTCAGTTGGTTGAGCGCCGAACTCGTAATCTTTCTGTCCCTGGGGTTGCGGGTTCGAATCTCCGCCGGGCGGTTTCGATACAGGAGGATTTTTCCTTCGGAGTTAACATTGGTTCTGACTCCATTTCCCAGATGGTAAGGAAACAAAATTCATCAAAACACATCCAAAGACACCAATAATATTCTTCATTGTTGAAACGATAAGTCAGTGCGCCATGAAAGTCCCCAAAGATGAGGCAACAAAG
>CM065714.1:140586665-140589165 GCA_033310375.1 Conus canariensis
AACTCAGAGAGAGAGAGAAAGAGAGAGAGAGAGAGAGAGAGAGAGAGAGACAGAGAGAGACAGAGAGAGAGACAGAGACACAGACAGAGACACAGACAGAGACACAGACACAGACAGACAGACAGACAGACAAACAGACAGACAACTCGTCAACTCAACTCAAGTAGATTAATTGCAAAGGCCACCGACCTATCTGCAATGAGGTCGAAAACAAAAGTAGAACACACACGCGCTCGGCGCATATACTGAAAATTATGACAGAAAATATTTGCATAACAAAATGTTCTTCCTGAAATTACTCTGGCATTTGTGTGTTAACTGATAGCAGTTCTTTTCGTTTTAGTGCTTTAATAATGAACATAGCTACAGAGCGAGTTACAAGTCTCCTTTCATTTTGCACTGAAAGAAGCATAGAGACAGAGACAGAGAGAAAGAAAGAGAGAGAGAGAGAGAGAGAGAGAGACAGACAGACAGACAGACAGACAGACAGACAGACAGACAGACAGAACAGACAGACAGAGAAGTGGGGAGGGGACGGATGCTCAACAAAACAATCTGTGCCTTTGTCCTAGCGCCATGCTCTTCGTTGTTCTTGGGCCCCTCCTCACCGTGCTAAACACGTTATATCATGAGGCAGGATCCCCAGGAGAGCTTAGCCTCGTTGTGCATGGAGCGAGTGCTTAATGGACGTCCGCACGCTTCCGTTAATACTTTAGCAGAATGTTTCTTCTTCTTCTTCTTCTTCTTCTTCTTCTTCTTCTTCTTCTTCTTCTTCTTCTTCTTCTTTTTCGCGCACACACACACACACACACACACACACACACACACACACACACACACACACACACACACACACACACACACACACACACACACACACACACACACTGATGTTAAATATTCCACCATGATCATTATGTCTTGTTTAAAAAAAAAAAGAAAAAGAAAAATGAAAATGAAAGCGGATACTATGGAAGGGAGCCAATGCAAATCCTATCACATAAGTCGAGGAACTGATACTACAGCAGGCATTTGAAGTTGTAGTGGAACAGTGAATAATAACACACTGAGCAAATTCCGCGATTAAGATAATGACATACTAAAATGGTATCGAGAAAGAAAGTCATTTCTGGATGAACACGTACAGAGACAAGCCGGTTGGTTTTCACAGAAATGAGGAGCTCCTGAAGGGAATTGTTTTCTACTTTAGATCAGTGTACGCTGTGCTGAAAATGAAATGTTGATGATGGTCGGTAACTTCCAGGCACGTAGCTGTGTTCATATTGTCTTGCACAGTAACATGTTTGTGCAAATCTGTGATGATAATCGTGAAATGAAAGGTTATCAATGTGAATAATTTTTGTTTTGTTGTTGTTGAATGATATGGGTATATGATATCATTTCTGTATATTTGAAAATCGCCTGATAACGAATTTGTCAGCCATTATTTCTAATTGATATACAACAGTGTCTTTGTGGAGCTGATGTGCTGTTTCAGAATGCAGTTAAATAAGTCTGTGTCGACGCACCACACCAGCTATCTAGTCGTGAATCCCTGCTGAAAGAAAAGAATAGCATCAACGAATGGTGAATTCAGTTCAGTAAACGGATGGACAGATTATCCTTTGTGGATACCACCGTCTTGGATCAGATCGTCAGATTAAGATCAGGACACTGCCAGCTGTCTCTCTCATCTCTTCAGGCTGAGGATGTCTCCCACGGACGGTGCCCGTGTGGCAATGGTCCACAGACAGCTGGTCCCCCACATTGCCCCATCCTGTCTCACCGGTGACACACTACAAGAAAGGTGGCCCAGCGCGATTGACGTGAGAGAAACTTTGTATGTACGAACCGGCGACATTAGTGAGACAGCGGCAGACTTTGCCCACTATACCGTACTGCTCTCTTGACACGGCCGGGACCGGTGAAGAAGAAGAAGAAAAATACAACAACAACAACAACAACAACAACAACAACAACAACAACAAGACAACAACAAGAGAAACAAGACAGAAGAAGAAGAAAGAAAGAAAGAAAGACAGAAAGAAAGAAAGAAAAAGAGGGATCAGGTCTCCCAGGACAGCTACGGCGGACAGCCTCAGCCTCCAGTGTTTTAGTAAATCAGACAAATTGTAAACCACAATAAACTACCTCCGATTGGCTGGAATACTTGCAGGAATTTCCAAGCCACGAGAACCAGAGATACTCGAAAACGTCCGCGGAATTATCATCAGCAACTAATAGAAGAGATGCTAATTCAAAGTTTTCTGGTATACTAGCGGCCCAGTGGCTACGTTCTTAAAAACAGAAATGCTTCCAAATATGTCTGTATGGTTGCTGTGCCCTTCTGTCCAGAAAACTGACACGAATTTGAAAGACGGGACTTCAGGTACAAATTGACGTTTCAGATGAAGGTGTCTTGGACAGAGATTGTGTTCCAAGATGTGCCACGGAAAATCAGGCATCAAACCACCTGTATTAACCTGTACGACATCCAACA
>CM065714.1:140591665-140594165 GCA_033310375.1 Conus canariensis
TGCCTTTCAGTGCTCATAGAGTAGTGAACAGCTACATGTGTGCCCCAGTATTGCCTTTCAGTGTTCATAGAGCAGTGAACAGCTACACGTCTCCCGCAGTATTGCCTTTCAGTGTTCATAAAGTAATGAACAGCTACATGTGTCCCCCAGTATTACCTTTCAGTGTTCATAGAGTAGTGAACAGTTACACGTCTCCCCCAGTATTGCCTTTCAGTGTTCATAGAGTAATGAACAACTACACGTGTCCCCCAGTATTGCCTTTCAGTGTTCATAGAGCAGTGAACAGCTACACGTCTCCTCCAGTATTGCCTTTCAGTGTTCATAGAGTAGTGAACAGCTACATGTGTGCCCCAGTATTGCCTTTCAGTGTTCATAGAGTGGTGAACAGCTACATGTGTCCCCCAGTATTGCCATTCAGTGTTCATAGAGTAGTGAACAGCTACATGTGTGCCCCAGTATTGCCTTTCAGTGTTCATAGAGTAATGAACAGCTACATGTGTGCCCCAGTATTGCCTTTCAGTGTTCATAGAGCAGTGAACAGCTACACGTCTCCTCCAGTATTGCCTTTCAGTGTTCATAGAATAGTGAACAGCTACATATGTGCCCCAGTATTGCCGTTCAGTGTTCATAGAATAGTGAACAGCTACATATGTGCCCCAGTGTTGCCGTTCAGTGTTCATAGAGTAGTGAACAGCACATGTATCTCCCAGTATTACCTTTCAGTGTTCATAGAGTAGTGAACAGCTACATGTGTCCCCCAGTATTGCCTTTCAGTGTTCATAGAGTGGTGTACAGCTACATGTGTGCCCCAGTATTGCCGTTCAGTGTTCATAGAGTGGTGTACAGCTACATGTGTGCCCCAGTATTGCCGTTCAGTGTTCATAGAGTGGTGTACAGCTACATGTGTGCCCCAGTATTGCCTTTCAGTGTTCATAGAGTGGTGTACAGCTACATGTGTGCCCCAGTATTGCCATTCAGTGTTCATAGAGTGGTGTACAGCTACATGTGTGCCCCAGTATTGCCATTCAGTGTTCATAGAGTGGTGTACAGCTACATGTGTGCCCCAGTATTGCCTTGCAGTGTTCATAGAGTGGTGTACAGCTACATGTGTGCCCCAGTATTGCCTTTCAGTGTTCATAGAGTGGTGTACAGCTACATGTGTGCCCCAGTATTGCCTTGCAGTGTTCATGGAGTGGTGTACAGCTACATGTGTGCCCCAGTATTGCCGTTCAGTGTTCATAGAGTAGTGAACAGCTACATGTGTGCCCCAGTATTGCCGTTCAGTGTTCATAGAGTAGTGAACAGCACATGTATCTCCCAGTATTGCCTGTCAGTGTTCATAGAGTGGTGAACAGCTACATGTGTCCCCCAGTATTGCCTTTCAGTGCTCATAGAGTAGTGAACAGCTACATGTGTGCCCCAGTATTGCCATTCAGTGTTCATAGAGTAGTGAACAGCTACATGTGTCCCCCAGTATTGCCTTTCAGTGCTCATAGAGTAATGAACAGCTACATGTGTGCCCCAGTATTGCCATTCAGTGTTCATAGAGTAGTGAACAGCTACATGTGTCCCCCAGTATTGCCATTCAGTGTTCATAGAGTAGTGAACAGCACATGTATCTCCCAGTATTGCCTTTCAGTGTTCATAGAGTAGTGAACAGCTACATGTGTGCCCCAGTATTGCCTTTCAGTGTTCATGGAGCAGTGAACAATGAAATGTGGCTCCGTTGTATTCTTTCAGTGTTAATGGTGTAATAAACCCTGACATGTGATCCTCAAGATTACCTTTCAATGTTCATGAAGTAGCGAACAATGACATGTGGCCCTAGTATTATATCTCACTATTCATGAAGTAATGCACAGGGCAAGCGTACCATCAGTATTACTTTCAAAAATTCATGGAGCGATGAACGGTAGTATCTATTGCTTTTCAGTGGTCGTGGACTGATGTAAATGTGGAATGTGTCTCTCAGTATTGTCAGTATAGTATGGCCCTCAACATTGTCCTTCAATGTCTACGCAGTGTTGTGGTTCTAAGTATTTTGCTTTCCTGTTTTAGTGGAGCGACGCAGGATGAAGTGTTTCCCTCAGTATTGTCTTTCAGTGTAAAACGAGCTACGTACAAAAGAAAGTGGCTTTCAGTATTTGCTTATAGTGTTCATGGGGTGATGTGCGAAAAATGTGGCCCTCGAGGAGGTAGAAGTGATTTGTAGTGTTCTAAAGTAATGTACAGAAAAATGTGTCCCTCAGGACTGGTTATAATGTTCATGGAGTGATGAACAGAAACATGTGGCCCTCAAATTGACCTACAGTGTTCTAGGAGTGATTTGCGGAAACAATGTGGCCTACAGTGTTCATGGAGAGATTAACAATAAACATCGGCCGTCAGGACCGGCCTGCTGTGTTCATGGAGTGATGTACAGAAACAATGTTGCCCACAGGACTGGCCTATAGTGTTCATGGAGTCATTTACAGAAACAATGTTGCCCTTAGGACTGGCC
>CM065714.1:140599165-140609165 GCA_033310375.1 Conus canariensis
CTTTCCTTGCGCATCTCTAACGCATGGCAGCGTAGTTGTTTGTTTTTTTCTGTCTTCTTTGCTAATGTACTTTTTCCCTGTCTAATACTCTGTGTTGAGGTGTAAAGGTGATCTGAGCATTCTGTGCCCTGTTCTGTGGATTGACGATCTAGTTTTTGTGTCTTTTATTTTCTGTCAGAGGTATGGTGGATTGACGATCTAGTTTGTGTGTCTTTTTCTTTCTTTCAGAGGTATGGTGGATTGGCGATCTAGTTTGTGTGTCTTTTTCTTTCTTTCAGAGGTATGGTGGATTGGCGATCTAGTTTGTGTGTCTTTTTCTTTCTTTCAGAGGTATGGTGGATTGACGATCTAGTTTTTTGTGTCCTTTTTCTTTCTTTCAGAGGTATGGTGGATTGGCGATCTAGTTTGTGTGTCTTTTTTTTTTCAGAGGTATGGTGGATTGACGATCTAGTTTTTGTGTCTTTTTTTCTTTCAGAGGTATGGTGGATTGACGATCTAGTTTTTTGTGTTTTTTTTCTTTCTTTCAGAGGTATGGTGGATTGACGATCTAGTTTTTGTGTTTTTTTTTTCTTTCTTTCAGAGGTATGGTGGATTGACGATCTAGTTTTTTGTGTCTTTTTCTTTCTTTCAGAGGTATGGTGGGTTGACGATCTAGTTTTTTGTGTCCTTTTTCTTTCTTTCAGAGGTATGGTGGATTGACGATCTAGTTTTTTGTGTCTTTTTCTTTCTTTCAGAGGTATGGTGGATTGACGATCTAGTTTTTGTGGGTTTTTTTTTCTTTCTTTCAGAGGTATGGTGGATTGACGATCTAGTTTTTTGTGTCTTTTTCTTTCTTTCAGAGGTATGGTGGATTGACGATCTAGTTTTTTGTGTCTTTTTCTTTCTTTCAGAGGTATGGTGGATTGACGATCTAGTTTTTTGTGTCTTTTTCTTTCTTTCAGAGGTATGGTGGATAGAGATTTGTGAGAGTCGCTCTTGCCTTGCTCTTCTGCCGGCCAGCCGGTTCCGTTTTCGTTTTATTTAAAGAGAATTATTATTTTGTATCCTGACAGTGTTGTACAGGTATCTTTGTCTTTGTCTGGCATTTTTGGCTCACTGGTACCGTTTTCGTTTCATTTTGTTTATCTTTCGATTGATGTTTGGTTACAGAGATTTGAAATGAAATGTCCAAATTTCTCAGAGCTGATTATACACTTGTCCGTTTACCTTTCATTTTCCTTCTTTTGATCATCTTCACTGAGTGTTGTCAAGATATTTGTGTTTTTCTCAGACCTTTTCGGCATCTTCGTTTTGTTTGGTTTAGTGTTTTTTTTTTCTTTTATGTCTGATGTATCTATATTGAGTGCTGCAAAGATAATATTTCGTTTAACCTTTGTTGCTTATAAGTCCGCCTGTTTTTTGGTTTTGTTTTTGTTTTGTTTTTTTTTGTTCGTTATTGTTTCTCTTCTTATGTATTCTTCTAGGATGTTTTAAAGGTACCTGAGTGTTTCTCTGACAATGTGTCGCCTTAATGTACCGTTTCTCGTCCATAATGTTTCTTCTTATGTTCCTTTTTACGGACAGATTATAAGTGTATTCTTTGTCTTTCTTTCACATTATCGTTTACTGGTTCCAGTTTTTTTTTGCTGTTGTTTGTTTCCTTTTTCCTTTCCATACATTCACACACATGGCGTTTGAGAGCGCGCGCGTGCGCGTACACACATACACACACGTGTGTGTGTGTGTGTGTGTATGTGTGTGTGTGTGTGTGTGTGTGTGTGTGTGTGTGTGTGTGTGTGTGCGTGCGTGCGTGCGTGCGCACGTGTCTGTATGCATATATATATATATATATATATATATATATATATATTGTACACACACACACACACACACACACACACACACACACACACACACACACACACATGGAGAGAGAAAAAAAGGGGGGTGGGAGGGAGAGAGAGAGTACATATTACATACACTCAATAGAAGGGGCAACAAAGTCGTGCTCACCTATACCATGCTCTCTGTGACGAGAGAGAGAGAGAGAAAGAGAGAGAGAGAGAGAGAGAGAGAGAGAGAGAGAGAGAGGGGGGGGGGCTCTTGACTTAAAAAACCGATTTGAAGGTAAAACGATTTACCGATGAGTGTTCACACAACCACACCCCAACGACTGTTACTCTCGGCTGTCTCTTTTTCGAGCTCTGCTATAGCCATGCCGCCTCCATGCAGACTGGACTACCACGAGGAAAATAGTCAAACTACTTACTATCCAGGTTTATATGTGATTGGCTATTGCCCTTCGTTTACATAGTCTTGCCTGTCAGTTGTCTTGTCTGAAGAAGACTAACTAGGTCGAAACACGTTGCGTTCTTTCGTTTGGCGGCACAGTAGATCCATCTTTGCTCTTGTTTCAGTTTCCCCCTGCAGTCATCCCAGTGTGAAACCTTTCGGATCAGCAAGTTCTTGATATTTTGTTTATCTGGCCGTCGCCACATACATACACACGGTAAAAAGTGATTGAGAAAGAGGTGTACACAGACAATGAATATACAGATCACATATTTAAAACTAACACTGGCGTATACAAAACAATGCATGCACAACTAACTCCATGTTAAGGACAAGACATGTTACTCAGGGTTTATACAGCCAAATTCAGAGTTGCTGTCACGATGCATAGCGATTCTCAGATGTTTTTGATATAAACCTGAGAAAAAAAATCACTCGGTGTGTTCTCAGTCACCTGTAGTTTTGATTCAGGGCTTTGTGACATGATGATTCCAGCTTCTTAACCGCAGTCTTTTATTTGAGCTTCTGTCAGGGACAGAGTGAAGGCGGAATAATGGGATGATGTTTTCGGACATCTGGTTGGCGCCTGTTGTACACACAACTCACGGTGTATCACACACAACTCGCGGCGTTTGCAATACTGCACAATGCCTTACATCAACCGTTCTCTGGCTAATACTTCGTATGTTCAGTGACATACATATCATACACAAATAGTCCTCAACTTTCTCATATATACTCTTCATATAGTCATGCAAATATTATATATCATATATACCACATAAGAGAGATGTTTTTCAAGCCTATCTTGCAAGAAAAGAACGAGACACTGTGTTTCTTGATGGAAGTTGATCAACTCACTTGCCGTGTTTTCTTTGCTACATGTGCTTCTGATCAAGATTTTTTTTTTCGTTTTCCCCCTTAATCATTGATCTTCTGGTTAAGATTTTTTTCCGGCTTTTTAAAAAAAAATATGAACCCGCTCTTGTCTGCTGACAGAGTGTCAAAGTCCGAGCTCTCTGCTATATCAAACAAGACTTCCACGAGTGTGTGAGGTCTGCGAGGAAAGCTGATTTATACAAACTGCAGCGGAGTCCTGAGTGGAATTGCGAGTAATGCCGTCAACAGTCCCGCGCAACACTACAGTTTGTTCCAGCGACAAAAACATTCCCCTGATATTTTGCCAGTCTGTTGCAGGCTTTATCGAGAGATAAGTTGCACGAGCTTACAAATCATATTTTAATTTTAAAAGAAAAAAAAAAACTTTTGACAGGCAGACCATGAAGAACATTCACGGAAGGAAGAGGGAAGGATGGTTCACAAGAACATCGCTCTACAGGAGCACTAAAGCTTAATCTGGCAAAAAACTATTTTTCAGAATTCTTGTGAAGCATGAACTTCCATGGCACACTTCAACACGAAACCGAACTGCGCCAGTTGCAGCGTTGTGCTTTCGGTGAACAAAGAGGAAAGTTCGGACAGTAAGGCTGATGTAGACAGGCAAACTCTAACGAATGTCCAACAGCAAGATCGAACCACATTCTCCTAGTGTGCTGACATTCTGTTGCAGGCTTGATCCAGGGATTTATGCCGTCGTGTCGTAAATTAGGATTTAACCAGGGGGGAAGGGACGGGGAAGGGTGGGATTTGTCTTTCTTTCTTTCTTTCTTTTTCATTCTTTTCCTTTCTTTTCTGTTTACTTTTTTTTTTTATCTGAACCCCTGTCAGGAAGAGAATGAAGACAAAAAACAGAATGTGGCCTGAAGAAGAAGCACTGATCCTTACGGAATTCAATGCTTGATTGTACTCACTATACCTGTTGTAAGTTCAGTTCCCAGAAATCTTGCAAAGCTCTGAAAATAGTTCTATTGTGGGAACTTCCATGTAGACAATTTAAGCATCGCTTGTGCGGAATCCAACGTCATCAAAGTGAATGTCCGCCACTACTTACCTCACGACTGCATTCCGTTCCATCGAGAGAGACAGTCTACGGATGTGTTGTCATTGCGTTGTTGGCTTGACCCGAGGATTAACGACGTGAGGTAACAAACTGGCGTAATACAGATATTCAACTGAATTTGTGTCAGGGGGATATGGAGGAAGAGAAAAAGAAACAAACTAAACCAAAACAAAACAAACACATAAAAAAAAAGAAAAATGAATGACCGTACGTTTTGGACCTGATATATCAAAAAATTTTGTCAGTGTTATTTTTTCATACTTTAAGAACTCTCTGTCGTCCAGAGAGGATTGCATTCGGAACAAATATTATCACTCTATAAAAAAAAAAAGAAGAAGAAGAAGAAAAAAAAAAAAAGAAACGAGCAGAAAACACCTTTTTAATCGTGAAACTGCAAGCTTATACAGTGTACATGACAGTGTTCTTATTGTCTTGAATCACTGCATCTTTGAGTTAGCTCCAAGCACAGGGGATGGGTGCTTGCTGTTCTTCTCAAGGACAGACATTTGAAGATGGTGGTCACCTTAATGTGTGTAGAAGTGTGTTGTTGTTTGTCGGTCGAGACGACGAAAACCATCTAGTCATGCTGGGATCGGGGGTGAGTGCGTAGATGGCTGGTCAGGCCGATCTGCGCCCGGAAAGACCTATCACAGTACGGACAGGGGATGGTGGCAGCAGTTGGAGATCTGTTGACACTGGTCTTCCTGATCATCCTGCGCTGCTCAGCTGCAGCAATTCTGTTGCCTTCACAGGTCTCTGCACCTTTGCGGACAACTGATCGCCACCCGTCTCTGTCCCGGGCAGTCTGCTCCCATGTTGTGTGGCTGATGTTGAAGGCCTTCAGGGAAGATTTGAGGCTGCCTTTGAAACGTTTTTTTTTTTGTGGTCTCCATGAGAGCGTTTGCCTTCTTGTAGTTCGCCAAACAATAGTTTCTTTGGCAGCCGATGGTCTGGCATGCGAACTACGTGACCTGCCCAGCGAAGCTGTGACTGCATCAGGATGGTGAAGATGCTAGGCAGGCCGACACAAGTGAGGACTTCAGTGGCTGGAATCTTGTCTTGCCACTTAATGCCCATGAGTCTTCTGAGTAGATCTGTATATGAGTGATGTGTGCTCCTTTCTAGGGTCCCTTGCCAAAGTCAGCTTATTGTAAGCGTATGTGTTGTCAACCTTTCTTTGGGGAAATGGGGTGTATGTGTGTGCAAGTTAGAATGTTTCGGTGTGAGTTCTCTCATATGTGCTCACCTTGTATGTCTTTTGATAATGGCACTGGCCAAACGGGAAAAAGGAAGGGAAAAGAAAAGAAAAAAAAAGTAATGACACTGGCCAAAAAGGGGAAAAGGAAGGAAAGGAAAAGAAAAAACCATATCCATGTCGTATGCAATGGTCTTTTCAATATTGTTTTCCGACAACCCACTTTGGGTTCAACGATGAAATATCGGGTTATTTATGGAAATGTCAAGCATAAATGGAATCAGTGATCATTGTCAAAGTTACAGTATGTTTGATTATGTGATACATCGATATAGATTGTACAACTAAGAAACTTCTGGGCATTTAATAGGAAGAGTATGTCAGATAAATTTCGGTGTAGATCATACCTGTATTGCTTTAAACTGTAAAAAAAAAATAGGAGGATTGTTTTAAAGCAAGGACACTTTAGAAGTTTAGTAATACGCTTTCAAACGATATCAGCGATACTGAGGTCAGAAAAGTAGTAGCAGGGACAAATAACCATAATGTTTAATCCCCTATTACTCAATGAGGGATTACAACATATCAGTTACATTTTGAAATGCTACTTACGGAGGTAGGCCCTATGTTGATGTTAGGTGCCGCAAAAATTCTAATATTGACACTGATATCCGGAGCAGAAATTAGATCTAAATATGAAATCATTGCAGTGCTCGTGAACGAGTATATAAAACACATTGAAAGCAAACAAACAAGCAAACAATAAAGCGAAAGAGAAGCACAATTTTAGAGACAGATTACGATTGATTCGATGCTTCGTAATGAAGGAAATATCATTCCAAACTCTGATGGTAGTGAAACTGATCTATTCCAATAAAAGCCGAAAAAGCCACCCAGAGGCACTACTACTCTTAACGCCAGCCTTTCTTTCCCACTCTATTGCGACCAGGCTATAACCAAGAAGACTGCTACTAAATCGTGAACTTGCCGGAGAATAATTTAGTCATGGTAAGCGTAGCAAAGGTCAGAGTGTTACCTACCACCCTTAACAATTCCACATGGCACTTCATTCAGTTTCAACGAGAAAGTCATTAACCCGGTGAGTGCTGCCAATCCGTAACTGAGTTAATGTCAACAGTTGTGGCGTGAGGCTGGAATTTGCAATTCATCTTTTTTTTTTTTTTTTGAACTTCTGTCATGCCGAACCAAAGACGGAATGACACCACATCCGAGAGAATGCCCCCCCCCCCCCCCCCCCCAAACCACAACACAACACACACACACACACACACACACACACACACACACACACACACACACACATACACACACACACACTTGTGGCAGAAGAGCACATTCCTAAGTGTGAATTGCTGAGTGTTGTTCTGAGACCAGCCTCTGCGCTTGGCTGTGGCAGCCATGGTGAAAGTGTCTGGCTATTGGTTGCCATCTCTGAAGGACCAGCCAAACATCACTGAGCGAAGAGGGAACGGAATCGAATGGCTCTCTGTGGGAGAGGTCCACTGTCTCCAACGTTAGAAGTCAACTAGGATGGTTGTCCTTGTAGTCAGTGATGACGTTTCTTGTGGCCGTGTCCTTACGAGTTTGTGTAAACAACTCTAATGGCTTAGTTTGATTTGATTTTAGTTTTCCTTCATTTTTTTTTTTTTTTTGAAAGGCAGTGATTACTGATGATTTTGTCCCAAGAAAACTGTGATATCCTTGTTGAATTCGTCGTTTTTTTTTTTTTTTAATCTAATTTTCATGGTATGCAGAGAGAGAGAGAGAGAGAGAGAGAGAGAGAGAGAGAGGAGAGAACTGACACTGACACTTTTTTTAATTGTCCAATAGCTGTACAGCCCTTTCAGACAAGGGGTACAATCATATATGACTAAATGTTATATCATAAATGATCTCAAATCTTTATCAAAAGACTATACACACACACACACACACACGCATGAAAGGGAATATGCACACACATGCACATGCAGGTGCAAACACACGCGCGCGCTCGCGCACGCGCACTCACACACACGCGCGCACGCAGAGAGAGAGAGAGAGAGAGAGAGAGAGAGAGAGAGATGCAGGCGCACACGCGCGTATACAGATGGTGGATCATCTTGGAATTTGCTGATTTTGTTCAATTAACACTTTCCTAATCGTCATTGCTTCTGCTAATAATCTAGCCAGGGATTTCGTTACATTTTCATGATTATTTGAAAGAATATATGTTACCGATCTCTGATCAGGATTTCCTGTAAAGGAATTTTAGAATATCACAGCTTTTGCGTATTTCATTATAAGCAGAGCAATTGAAAAGTAAATTATTTCATCTTCTGTTCCATTTCCACACGATCGGCAAATGTTGTTTTTATCTTATTCACTTTGAAACCATTGTTTGAAATTTTTTAGGCCGCTAACTCTTAGTCTGAATCTGATAAGACTAACCCTATGCCATTTATCCGGTACAAATGGTAGAAATTTTTCTGCTTGAAAAACATTTTTGAAAGAATTAAACCACCTATATTTATCATTAGCTTTTAATTTTGAATGCCAATGCTGTTTATAGCAGGAGATAAGTCTATCTTTGAATTCACTGATAAAACCATACTCACAACCTGCACCTTGGCTTAGCCATACAATACCAAACCCATTCTCGCTTAAAATTCTCTTAACATTGAGAGAGAGAGAGAGAGAGAGAGAGAGAGAGAGAGAGAGAGAGAGAGAGATGCCGTGTGTGTGTGTGTGTGTGTGTGTGTGTGTGTGTGTGTGTGTGTGTGTGTGTGTGTGTGTGTGTGAGGACATTGCTGTGCAAAAAAAAAACGGATTCGAATAGATCACTGTGGAGGATATGCCCATTCTTCCACATTAGAAATCAACACAGTGGTTGTCCTTGTAGTTGGTGATGACGTTTCTTGTTGTCTCGTCCTCTGGAGTTTCTGTCAACAGCTCTAATTTCGGCTTTAGCTTTCCTTTGCTCTTTAATAGGCAGTGATTACTGATGATTTTATCCGGAGAAAATTGTGAAAACGTTGTTGAATTCGTCGGTTTTTTGTTTGTTTTTAATGCAATTTCATGCCATGCAAGAGAGAGAGAGAGAGAGAGAGAGGGGGGAGGGAGGGAGAGTGAGAGAGAGAGAGAGAAAGAGAGAGAGAGAGTGACAAAGACAGTGAGAGAGAAAGAGAGAGAGAGTGACACAGATAGAGAGAGAGAGACAGAGAGAAAGAGACAGAGAGAGAGAGATGTCGTGAGAGAGAGAGAGAGAGAGAGAGAGAGAGAGAGAGAGAGAGAGAGAGAGATTTCCCCTTCCACCCCTCTACCATCTCTCTCGCCCATTCAACACTCCAACACAAGCACCCACATCCTCAGGTTTTCCTGTCGCAACCCTGTTCCGTCATCCCCCCCCCCCTTCCCCCAAGGGCAAGCCAAGCCAAAGACGAAATGACACCACACCCGAGAGAATGACTCCCCCGGTGGAAGAAGAGCACCGCCCTGAGTGGAATTGCTGAGTGCTGTTCTGTGGCAACCCTCTGCGCTGGGCTGTGTGGCAGCCATGATCAAACTGTCCCTGCGGAGATTCGCTATTTGTCGCAATCTGGAAAGAACCAGCCGGACATTGCTGTGCGAAGAAGAAAGGGGTTCGGATGGCTCACTGTGGGAGAGAGATCCAATTTCTTCCACGTTGGAAACCCACTATGGTTGTTGTGGTCCTATTGTACTAGTGGCCATTAATGACTGCGTCTGTGATCTTTTCCTCAGGAGTGTGTGTAAACGCCTCAAATTTGGACTCTCTCTCTCTCTCTCTCTCTCTCTCTCTCTCTCTCTCTCTCTCTCTCTCTCTCTCTCTCTCTCTCTCTCTCTTAAGGGAGACACAGATTGCTAACAATTTTGTTCCGAGAAGACTGTCATAACCTTGTTGAATTTGTCTAGTAATTTTCAACTTAAGTTCATGGTGTGCAAATGATGTGGGTTTAAGGCCTGGGAAATTGATGTTCCAATTACTGAAAGAAGTGCTGATTGTGTCTTAGGTAGGTTCACTGCTTTTGTTGGATATGTTAAGATAAAAAAAGCATAAATAAGGCAGATAGCTCAGTTGGTAGAGCGCCGGACTCGTGAACCTGGGGTTGTGGGTTCGAATCTCCGCCAGGCTGTTTCGGTACAGGGGAATTTTTCCGTCGGAGTTAACATTGGTTCTGATTCCATTTCCCATACAGTCCTTTGAATGAGACTATAAACCGAGGTTCCGTGTGTGAACGCACGCATAACATCTTGCACACACGTAAAATCCCATCACCAAGTTTCTGAAGAGAAGGCCAGTTTGGCCGTTGGTATGGATGACACGTTACCTATAGCATGCACCCTGCGTGAGAAATGGAAAGAATGGAGGAAGTAAGGAAATTGAGTGAACGATATTGAACGAAATTGACTGGATGACACGGGAAACAACTGAATGAAGCGCCAGCTGGCAGCTCTTCAGTCGGCACTACGCAGGTAGGCAGCCCGTTGTGTAAACGAGTGTGGATTGTAAAGCGCTTAGAGATTGGTCTCTAGCCTCCCCCCCCCCCCTCTTT
>CM065714.1:140626665-140631665 GCA_033310375.1 Conus canariensis
CTCACTCGCCACCACCCACCTACACCACACCCACCATACTGCACCACCTCACTACTACTACTGCCACCACCACCACAACCACACTACACTATGCCACCCACCACACACCACACACTACTATACTCACCACCACCACAACACCACTACTACTGCCACCACCACCCAACCACCACTACTACTCTGCCACCACCAAACACAACCACCACTACTACTGCCACACCACCACCTACAACTCCACTACTACTCCCAACCACCACCACCCACACACTACTACTCTACTGCCACCACCACCACACACACCACTACTACTACTGCCACCACCACCACAACCACCACTGACTACACTGCCACCACCCACCACAACCACCACTACTACTACTGACCACCACCCACAACCACCACTAACTACTGCCACCACCACCACAACCACCACCTACTATACTACCACCACCACCACAACCACCACTACTACTGCCACCACCACCACAACCACCACACTACTGCCACCACACCACAACCACCACTACTACTACTGCCACCACCACCACCACAACCACCACTACTACTACTGCACCACCACCACCACAACCACCACTACTACTACTATCACCACCACCACAACCACCACTACTACTATCCCCACCACCACAACCACCATACTACTACTATTTCGGCTACTTCTACTGCCACCACCACCACCAATTCCACCACTACCACGACCACTACTATTACTACTACTACTACTACTACTACTACTACTACTAGATTTATTATCATTGCAACAAAGCCTTGTAAAGTCTTTATGAGACCTGCCAAAACTCCAATTGCAGCTTCAGTTTCACACACACACACACACACACACACACACACACACACACACACACACACACACACACACACACAAAACCTCACTCCCACATAGGCCACAAACCTCCTTAGCGCTAAGAGAAAGCTGAAGTAAATCAATACGCCACCCAACACGACATATCAAACGGATGACCGGAAGTCCAGCTCTCGGCCCCTTTGACACACGCCAAGCTAGGGAAATCAATGTCCAGGCGACAGAGAAATACCAAGAGCATCTGGTCAGCATTTGCCATCAGACAGAAGTGAAAGCTGTCCCTGTGGGACCATAGCGATCACGCCGAACTTCACTGCTTTTTTTTCCATTTGACACAGACTGTCAGGGTTTCGAAATGCAATATCTCTCTTTTGATGGAAAGAGGCGCGTTTGTAAATTTTATTTGACAGTGACTGTAAACGATGGTGGAAAAGAAACAACATGCAATGTTTTTTCTACTGATGGAAAACACGGGGCTAGGTATATTCTGTTTGACAGTGATTGCTAACGTTAGTGGAAAGAAACAACATGCAATGTCTTTCTACTGACGGAAACACGGGGCTAGGTATATTCTGTTTGACAGTGATTGCTAACGTTAGTGGAAAGAAACAACATGCAATGTCTTTCTACTGACGGAAACACGGGGCTAGGTATATTCTGTTTGACAGTGATTGCTAACGTTAGTGGAAAGAAACAATATGCAATGTCTTTCTACTGACGGAAACACGGGGCTAGGTACATTCTGTTTGACAGTGATTGCTAACGTTAGTGGAAAGAAACAATATGCAATGTCTTTCTACTGACGGAAACACGGGGCTAGGTATATTCTGTTTGACAGTGATTGCTAACGTTAGTGGAAAGAAACAATATGCAATGTCTTTCTACTGACGGAAACACGGGGCTAGGTATATTCTGTTTTGACAGTGATTGCTTGCGTTCATGGAATGAAAGTGTGTATGGTAAACAGAATGATTGTATTCACATCAATGCACACTCTTTAAGAATTTTAGACATATCATACAGTGGTTGTCAATGAGAACAGTGTATAACTGTGCTAGTTTACTTTTGAAAAAGTGACTAACATTTCTGTAAAATAGTTGAAAAAAAATAGAATAACAATCAAGTTTATTACTGTTTAATGCTCAGTCACCACGACCTTCAGTCAGGAATAACAAATAGTATACAATTAGTCTAGTCAGAGTGAAACAAACCTTAAAATTCTATGGCGGCTTTGTCTTTTTAGAAAAAAAAAAAAAAACCCTACTCACACTGAAATTGTTTGCACAGCAAGGAAAGTTGAACCAAATTATACGTGTAGAATTTGCTTCAGTTTTCCTTGCTGTGCAAACAATTGCGACCTCAAATGCGACAGGTAGACGAGTAGCTGGAGGTCTAATCGTCGGTGCTACATGCAGCAGAAACAGCAAATGCATTTGTAGTAACAGTAGTAGGAATAGTACTGCTAGTAGCAGTCGTAACAGCACAGCCACAGCATTGGGAAAGCTTAAGCGCACCATTTATCAGCAGATCATTTGTCAGCAGACCAAGACAAAAGCAATCTTGGTCTTCCAACCGAATTTCTCTGTTTATTTTGTTAACATTATAACTGATGAGTATTGAAGCTCACAGACGGACAACAACTGGAGGGATCCGTGCTTTAGGAGCGGCTAGGATTCGTATTCCAATGATTTTCTGTTGATGGGAAAAACAAGCTGGATAAACACTAACGGAAACGATGCCAAATGTTGACTTATTGATACTACATACAACAAGCGTAATGCACTTGTTTATACTGAATTCCTGTAATGCACTTGTTTATACTGAATTCCTGTAATGCACTTGTTTATACTGAATTCCTGTAATGCACTTGTTTATACTGAATTCCTGTAATGCACTTGTTTATACTGAATTCCTGTAATGCACTTGTTTATACTGAATTCCTGTAATGCACTTGTTTATACTGAATTCCTGTAATGCACTTGTTTATACTGAATTCCTGTAATGCACTTGTTTATACTGAATTCCTGTAATGCACTTGTTTATACTGAATTCCTGCGAAGAGTTACCTTTCTGGACAAACCCTGCTGTGCGGTGAACGAGAAAACAGTACACCAAAAGTTGGTGACCTACATGCACAGGTCAGCGGTAATTTTTCAACCGGAAGAAGAGGCATTGAGGGACTTTTGAGGGACTTTGAAGTCAAGCCGTTCAGTGGGTCAGTACAAGATATGTATTTTATGTCCTAGTTGCCATGTGTATTTGATGATAATGATAATAATAATGATGGTAATAATGATGATGATAATAATAATAAAAACCATAATGATAATAATAACATAATAACAGCAATAAAAATACTACTGATGATGATGATGATGATAATAATAATAATAATAATAATAACATTGATAATATACAAATAATAACGAATATGATAATAGCATTGTAGATGATGATGATGATGATGATGATGATGATGATGATCAGTGGCAGTAGAGGTAATAGTAACAGTAATAGCAACAGCAGCAGCAGTAGTAATAGTGGTAGTAGTAGTAATAGTAAAAGTAGTAGTTGCAAAGGTAGTAGTACTACTGTTAGTAGTAGTAGTAGTAGTAGTAGTAGTAGCAGCAGCAGCAGCAGTAGTAGTAGTAGTAGTAGTGGCAGCACAGCTTCAGTATCGGGGAAAAAAACCCTTAAATACTGCAACGCACCATGGAGTGCATCATGTAAAATCACTAATTGGAAAGCCAGCCATTCAACATAACTTAAACGAAGGCCAGGGAAATCAATCTATGGTCAAAAACAGAATTACCAAGTAACTCAGTTAACCGTTTGCCGACAGAGAGCAATCATTATTCCCTGTGCAACTCTGAACATCTGAAGGAACTTCTCTGTCATGTTATCAACTTGATGATCGGCGCGTGTTGAAGAACACAGACGGGCACTGAGCAGGGATGGGTGGGTGGGTGGGTGGGGGGGGGGGGGGATATATTGTAATGACACTGTCAGTCCTTCGACATTTCAATGACTCGGTGTTGAAGAACGCTGCAGCTTGGCTGGAACCTTACTGAAGCGATGAAGAAAATGTGACGTGCTGAAGTTACGTATGGCAATCAGAAATTCGTATACAAAAAAACATGCAAAATGTTTGACTTTATGAATGGTACGCAGTTGTTATTAGTGAGGGGAGCAGTAAGCGCAATGCTGTTGTTTTGCTGGTGTTGGTGTAGTTGCTGTTGTTGTTGTCGTTGTTGTTGTCACCGTTATTTGTTGATTTCAAAACAAAGTGACCAAGGGCGGAAAACGAAGCAAAATTTAGAAAGGGAGGGGGTTAGTTACCGCCAAGGACATAGACAAACAAAGTACAGGACAAAACACAATGCATTTCGACCACTTGGGTCTTCTTCAAGCTAAAACAAATAACATTTAGGACATTGAAAACGAAGAACGAGAAACCACTTATCTTCTCATATTCGGCGGAGGATCAAAATGGCCGCTGGACGGAAGCGAGGCCGCCCAGGAGAGGATCATGGGAGCCGAAATAGTAAAGGCGGGGGGAAGGGGGGGGGAGACGGGGGGGGGGGGGGGGCGGGGGTGTTGAAACAGTGGGTTTAGTAGTTTGTTTTGTGGAATGGTATGATATGGTATGTTATTTTTTTTCCTGTTTAGGAGGTTTAAACCAGCGACCCCAATATCATCAGCACCGTGCCCTAACTACAGATCTAACGAGACAGCTTGACTTAGAAGACTATTTACGTTTATAAACCAAGGCATATTGTTAGTCTATTACATGGAATGAAGTTCGATGCTTGGAAAACAAAATATTTAGAATATCCAGTGTGTGTGTGTGTGTGTGTGTGTGCCTGCGTGCGTGCGTGCGTGCGTGCGTGCGTGCGTGCTTGCGTGCGTGCGTGCGTGCGCGCGCGCGCGCGCGCGCGCGTGTGTGTGTGTGTGTGTGTGTGTGTGTGTGTGTGTGGCGGGTTTTATTTCCATTCCACACATTCTTTTTAATTGCCAGATTCTGGATATGTTCTATTTTGACAAGCAGTGTGCTTTTAGGCGATAGCTGATTTTGTATTACACAATCAATCACTTAAAATGTATGGCATGGGACGAAGTATATTGAATACTCCTATTTACCATTTACTGTTATTAGGTT
>CM065714.1:140641665-140651665 GCA_033310375.1 Conus canariensis
GATTGTTTAGGTATAAATGAGTTTGCCTTGGTCAAATTGAAGCTGTTGTTCTGATATGCAAGCACAGAATTATTTCTCTGAATAAAGTCTGCAAGTGCTTCTTGCAGTTTATGTGAATCGTACATCCAGAGAGAGAGAGAGAGACGCTTGACGCTTGACGCTTGACGCGCGCTTTCAAAAGAGAGGAGAGAGAGAGAGAGAGAGAGAGAGAGAGAGAGAGAGAGAGAGAGCTCGAACAGTTTAATTGCAAAGGCCACCGACCTGTCTGCAATGTCAAGAACAAAAGCAGAATACACACGCGCTCGGCGCATCAACTGAAAATTATGAAAGAAAATATTTGCAGAACAAAATGTTCTTCTTGAAATTACTCAGGCATTTGTGTGTCAACTGATACCAGTTCTCTTCGTTTTAGGTTTTAAAAAATGAACATAGCTACAGAGAGAGAGAGAGAGAGAGAGAGAGAGAGAGAGAGAGAGTCAGCAAGTATAACTAAATTGTCATCAAGTAAGAATAGTGAACATGATGATGTTGAGAATAATAGTAACAATGATGATGATGATGATAATGATAGTCATGATGATAATTGATAATGATAATAATAATGATGATGATGATAATATAATAATGATGATAATAATGATAATAGCAATGACAGTCATAATAATAATAATGATAAATGATGATGATGATAATGATAATAATGATAATGATAATGCAACATTCATAATAAAAACAATGATAACAATAACATTAGTGCTCACAACCATCATCGTCATAATAATAATGATAATAACAATAATAATAATAATGATAAAACAACAACAATTCGGTTAAAAGGAACAAACTGATAAATAATCAAAACAAAGTAATTGTACAATAAAAACAAAATGGAAAAAAAATAAAACGATATCTAAAAGAGAAGTATATTTGTTTGCAAAGAAAGTAAGAGTAGGAAAAGAGGGTTGACAGATAAGTAAGTAAAGAAAGATTGGTAAGGAAAATGTAAATGAAGAAGAAAGGACGACAGAAAAGAAATATCGCTACAACAGATAGGCACGGCAAAAACAAAAACAAAAAAACAAACAAACAAACAAACAAACAAAAACATACATGTGCGTTTCAAACTGAACACAGTTACCACACCTGAATCACCTGATACCTTTCCCTGCTCATAACCCAGTAGCAGAATGTGTCCCCTCACTAAGCCGGACCCCATCCTACGTCCAACATGTCCACAAACGCTCGTTCACAATCAAACGCACGTTCTCCTCTGAGAGCCGCAACATGGTTTATGTCATCCACTGTGAACTGTGTGGTAAGATCCGTGTAGGTAAGGTATCCCTCACACTTGACAGGCGCATCATTATCTGAACACCTGGCTGACATTCACCGCCGCCGACCCAGACCCGTCACTCTTTACTTCAATAATCCTCAGCACTACATCAATCATGTTAAAGTCTTGGCGCTTCGGCAAAAGCAGAGTGACAACTTCGAGCACATCATACAGGAATCCTATCTCATTGCCAGCCTAGGGATCATCTGCCCACTGGGCATCCCTTCCAAACAACAATAGCATACCTGTCCATCCCCACAGCACCAGGCCACAATATTTTCAACAGACGCATCGTACCACTCATTATTGACTTGATTCAGGTGACACAGAGAAAAACACCATGAACTTGGTTTAAAGACCAAATGCATCATTGTTTGAGGGTGGAGGAGGAGGCAGGCGGCGGTCAGTCTTGTTTCCTTCAGAGAATGGACTTCTAAAGCAGGTGTTCTGGACATTGCGGTATGCGGTTTACAGTGTGTGCCCAGTGTTGTAAAAAGAGCAGGTGGACACGAGTCTGCTTTTGAATGCAGGCCTTTCGTGCATGGCGAGATGGGTTATATGGCGAATGAATAAGAGAGGTGGTGATGACGATGACGATCTTAGTTTCCAAGCATTACAGATAAGAAAGTACCTGTTTTAGTTTGTGTTATTTGTTTATTTATTTAGTTATTTATTCATTTATTCATTTATTTAATAATTTATTTATTCGTCTTTTTTGTTTATTAATGTGTTTACTTATATGTTTTACACTGCTGTTGTACTAGAAAAAGCACCAGCGAGCTATACAAAATTGATAATAGATAAACAGAAGTTTGTTCAGACAATGACATGAGAAAAAAAGTCAGTTGTGAAGCTTTATGAGTGTTAACGTAAGAAGAATACCATGATTTGAACAGTCGATGAAAGCATTGTCAAAGTACACTAAATACTAACACCACATTTAGAGAGAGAGAGAGAGAGAGAGAGAGAGAGAGAGAGAGAGAGAGAGAGAGAGAGAGAGAGATGATACGAAGGGAAAGGAGTTGGGTGGATGAAGATCAGTATGAGTTCAGAAAGATACACGGGTTGACGGAGACACGGAGAGAGAGAAAGCATTTTTGCTTTACTCGGAAACAGAGTCACTAGAAAAAATTAATAGGTACTTTGGCTGTTGGTTTGTGTTTCTTCGTGGAAAGATGGATCTTGATCGATGTTTGTGGATATCTTTAATTCTGTTGTTGATTTCTGTCTGTCTCTCTACCTTTGTCTCTCTCTGTCTCTACCCGTTTGCACGACTTGCCCTCTCTGCTGTCTGTCTGTCTGTCTGCCTGTCTGTCTGTCTGTCTGTCAGTCTGTCTGTCTGTCTGTCTGTCTGTCTGTCTGTCTGTCGTCTCTCTCTCTCTCTCTCTCTCTCTCTTCTCACTCTCTCTCTCTCTCTCTCTCTCTCTCTCTCACTCACTCCGTCTGTCTCTCTGTCTCTGTCTCTGTCTCTGCTCTCTCTCTCTCTCTCTCTCTCTCTCTCTCTCTCTCTCTCTCTCTCTCAATAACCATCAATCAGTCAAAGTTATCCAGTTTGAATTTGAGCTTCGTAACCTCTGGGCAATGTAAAATTCCTTTTCCCTCCCCCGCCACGTCACATCCCCGTCCTCCACCTCATCCATACTCCCCCCCCCCCCCCCCCCAACTGTACCCTCATCTCCACCCCCGTAGATTGGCTGTCGCCAGAGTGTCAGCTTCAACTGAGTTATATGAGCAAGGGACATTGTGGTCACTGTGCTTTCGGTCAGACGTCAGCAAAATGAGTGGGAGTAGGAAGCTTTATGATACTGATATGTGCGGTGTCCATTTCATTTTCTCACACAGACACACACAGACACAACACAGACACACACACACACACACACACACACACACACACACACACACACACACACACACACGAGCACACACACGCGCGCGCGCGCGCGTGTACGCATGCACACACGCACGCACACACACAGAGTAAATTATCAGAAAGTGAAATACCTGTCAGTTTTTCTTTTTTCCTTTCTTTCTTTTTTTTTTTTTCTTTTTTTTTCCCCACAGAATGCAGAAGCACGCAGAGTATCACACATAATAACCGATCGGTGCTCAATACAATGGACATGATCTATAGGATGACACACACTCTCTCTCTCTCTCTCTCTCTCTCTCTCTCTCTTCTTATATATATATATATATATATATATATATAAATTCAATTATAAACAAAGCTTGCTCTTATGTCTTAGATTGAAGAAATAGGGGGAGATAAGCATTCATATCTGCAGTGGTAGATCATTCTGCCTAACTAACAGTATGTGCTTGAGTGGGTGAATGGGGAAAAATAAAATAAATGCTTCTAAAAATGAGCCTTCAGCAAGCTTATAGTCTCCAAGTGGGAGACGATCTCCAATGGGGAGGAAACCCACTAACATATAACTCCTGGTCAGATACCAATATTTCGAAACCTGATTGTTTCTCCTCAATCTAAGACATAAGAGCAAGCTTTGTTTATGATTGAATATTTCTTGCAGTCATTGCAACACCAAGCTGCTCTGTAAGTTGCTGGAATGGTGCTCGGTACTAATCCTTGGAATTTATTAGTTTATATATATATATATATATATATATATATATATATATATATATATATATATATATAAGCTAGAGGGACGTTTTTGAAACATTAAACAGAAGAATTTCGCAGCTGAAACCATACTACATCAAACAATCGAATGCCTGAAAGTTGTATACTTTATTTCAAATAACACTTGATTTGTATGTGCGTGCATTTTTTTTTAGTGATTATAAGGCAGAATCAGTGACATGGTATTTTATTTCTTATTTTCCAAAATGCATGCAGTTTCAGCGAATGTTTGGTGTGAAATGTCACTTTCCTTTGTTCCAGTTGGTGTTCTGTAGCTGAGTATGGTTCTAAGGCCTTCTGCCGATACTGTTAAGACGAAACCTGCACCAGCTGTTGGCAAAGGCTGGGTTGTTAAGACGAAACCTGCACCAGCTGTTGGCAAAGGCTGGGTTGCAGCAATGCTATTTCCTTGTCCACCTGGTCATGATGCATACTGGTTAATGATAATTGATAGTGATAATAACAATAGTAGTCATAATAATAATAACGATGATGATGATAATAATGATAATAACAATAATAATTATGACGATGATGATAATAATAGTAATAATAATAGTAGTAATAATAATGATGATACCACTACTGCTACTACTACTACTGATGATGATGATAGTAATAATATTAATATTAATAATAATAATAATGATGATAGATAGATAGAAATATAGATAGATAGATAGATAGATAGATAGATAGAGATAGATAGATAGATAGACAGTTAAGCAAAAAAAAGTAATAATAAATACATAAATAAATAGCAATTACATCATGTCATGTGCTATATTTATACCCCACAGTCTTGCTTGTTTGCAGTTTTCCTTATCTGACTTTTGTTTTCACCTTTTTTTCTCTCCTTTCTTCATTCTCTGGTTGGTGTGAGTGACGTGAGGAGCAGAGAGAGAGAGAGAGAGAGAGAGAGAGAGGATGTGTGCTGAGAGGGAGGGAGGGAGGGAGGCTTTCCTCATCTATACACATTGGCTGACTGATTTCGGGATGAATCTTGAATCTTCTCAAACAGATCCCACACAGGCCTATGTGCTATGCACACTTTTTTGTGCTTGTTTTTGATTTTTGCATCCGCCTGGTGAGTGATGGGGGAGAGAGAGTAGGGGATGGATTGCGCTCTAAGGTGTTGACACTTGTGAGTATTTAACTTCAAAATAACGCTTAAAAACGATGGCTCTAAACACAATCTCTCTCTCTCTCTCTCTCTCTCTCTCTCTCTCTCTCTCTCTCTCTCTCTCTCTCTCTCTCTCTCAAAGTAATCTGATAATCTACCCTTTTCACGTACGCAAGCCACTACAGAATCGTACACTCCTCTAAGTGCCTTATACATTTTCCCGTTAATGCCATTATTATTATTATTATTATTATTATTATTATTATTATTATTATTATTATCAGATTACTTTGACTGTCCGCGTGGTGTAAGGCAGGGATGTTTACTAAGCCCTCAGTTTTTCTAATTTTTCATCAACGAATTAGCGATAGAGATCAACAAACGAGGCAGACATGGTATTCAAATGATACCAGATGCTGTTGAAATTTTCCTGATGTTGTTTGCAGACGATGTTGTTTTGCTTTCTGATACGATAATTGGTTTACAAAACCAGTTGACAGCATTAAAAGGAGAAGCAGATTGATTACAATTAACTGTTAATCTGGAAAAAACAAATATTATGATTTTTAGAATGGGGGGTCATCTTTCTAGACACGAAAATGGTGGTACGGTAACACAGAAGTAAAAGTGACAAACAGTTATAAATACCTCGGTCTGATATTCACAACCAAGCTCAGTCTTAATGCAGGTTTGACAGAAATGTGTAGAAAAGGAAAGAGAGGAGTGATCGAAATTCTTAGAACATTGAGAAAATTAGATTCAGTTGATCCATCGATTTTCTGGAAACTTTTCGACACTCAGATAACACCCATATTAACATATGCAGCAGAGGTGTGGGGGGTGCCGGTCAACAACGAAATAGAAAGTGTCCATACATTTGCAGTCAAGCGTTTCCTAAGTGTTCCCTTACATTCTTCTAACAAAATGGTTTATGCTGAAACTGGAAGGTATCCTTTATATATACATACCTATATAAAATGTATTAAATATTGGTTGAAACTGTTAAAACTACCTTACACAAGGTTATGTAAACAGGCGTACAAAATGTTGTTACAACAGCATGAGAATGGAAAGTTTAACTGGGTATCCAATGTAAAGAAACTGTTGACTGAAAATGGGTTTGGCATTGTCTGGCTAAGCCAAGAAGTAGGAAACGATGAATTGTTTATCTCAGAATTTAAAGACAGATTGATCTGTATGTTTCAACAAAACTGGTACTCTCACATGGAAGGAAATGAAAAATACAGATGGTTTCTTTCATTTAACAGTAACCTGCAACCTGAAAATATTTATCGGTGGTAACAGATAGATGGCACAGAAGTGCACTGGCAAGATTTCGAACAAGAACATTAGGTCTTTTTGCTAACAAGAAATGGTTTATGCTTGATACAACAACAGTAAATACTTGTCCAGTCTGCAAAGCAAACGCCACTGAAGATGAGAGTCACTTTTTATACCATTGTGATGCTTACCGACATATTCGCGGAAAATATAGCTTGTTTCAGGTGACTATTGTACAAAATCGCAATCTGCTTCATATATTGACACTTGAAAACGAATCGCTGATCAAATCCTTAGTAAGTTATATTGCCGAAGCTAGTAAAATCAGAAAAAAGTTACTTCCAACCTGATTTCCTCTTGTAAACATTATTTTCTATTCAGTGCCTGGTGATCATTGATTCTGTGACAAACAATGGTAATGTTTTATGAGATGCCGTTGTTTTGTGTTTTGCTTTTGTCCAACACAACTTTAAAACGTTGGACCTTGAGTGTGTGAGTGTGTACACAGATGTCTAAAAAATTTGACTTGTTGGGTAAATTTTGTTCAGAAATGTTCCTGTATGTGGGTAATAAGTTCACGCCCCCATGTCATAACGGCTGTACAGCTATTGACATTAAAATATCATTGAGTCTCTCTCTCTCTCTCTCTCTCTCTCTCTCTCTCTCTCTCTCTCTCTCTCTCTCTCTCTCTCTCTCTCACAGACAGCGATTTTCTGTAACATTTGTTAAACATTGATTTTGAGAAAGGGTTTGAGTCAAGTCGTTTGAATTTTTGTTCGCGGTATCGAAAGCTTTTGATTTCTGAGAAAGATTTGTAATTGGGTAAAAACACTTTAATAGAAATATCAAATTTTGTACCTTTGTTAACGATCCTGCTTTCAAACGATTTGATGGAGAACGAGGCTGTATTCGGGATGACCAAGTATCGTCGTTTCTAAAAATAGCAATGCCGCTATCATATATCAAACTTATCGCGTAAACATTACTTACTCATCCTCTGTGAATACAGAAAAACCTTTCCCATTTTAAGATAAAAAAATCAGACCTCCAGCTCCAAAGCCGGCCCATCTGTTGAAAACAAAGTTTCAGATGGTATGGGTACATTATTATCTATCTGCTTTTTCGCTTGAATGGATAAAACGTTAATGTTGTCTTCTGTCTTCAGAACAGTGTTATGAATATCAGATGTGGCATGGATCTGCTGACACTGAGCAACACTCGGCACTCTTAGCACAGCTGGAATAGATGCAATGTCGATGTTTTATTTGATGAATTATTCATTTGTATGATTTGTTGTTAATGGGTTCAGGGTCTGCTAGCTTTCCATCTCTTTAGGAAACTCACTCTCGGAATCGCAACTGCCTTAAGTGCTTCTGAGAAGAGGGAGGGGAGGAGAAAGCTGGTCGCGGAGTCTTCTGTGGCGCTTCGAGGGTCTTCAAGACTCCGGGATTTGTGATAGGTGATCTCTGAATCTAAGAACAAATCGTCTGTCAGAGAGTTGGGCACAAAGAGGCTTCTAGTGATATATTTGATTGTGATGTGTTAACGTTCGTCCGTACAGACAGTGAATGATCCTTCGTAAGCATGGAAGTATTTGAATGCACTTTTTACGGGAGCACCAAGAGATGACTTACCAGCTTAACCGTCGATAGTTAGATTTTTTTTTTCAATATCGTTTAAGGTGCTGAAAAGTAAACTTCTTCCCCATACCCCCGTTTGATCTAGCAACATTTATTGCTGAAAGTAGTTAAGGCTGTCCCAAAGAATATGCACTCATTATTGTCAATTGATCTCTTCTTGTTCTTGCATTATCTAAAGAAAAAATCAGTACAAGGTCGTAACAGATTAGTTGTCATTGGATTAATTCAATGGCTACATTTGCAGTTGAATTTGAACAAAATATACCCAAAGTCCGACGGTCAAAGACGAAGAAGAAGAAACGGTGTAGTGAACTACATGTCGAGTCTTCTTCGGGCAGAACAAACAAGATCTAAAACAGTGGAAGCAAATGGCGGATAATCACTCACTTATCTTTGCGATCCTTCTGCTACCTGTGGCCTAGGTGAAAGACTGAAATTGTGGAATGGTAAGAGGGAAGAGGTTGGAGTGTGTACAAGTAAAATTGATGACTATAATTAAAAAGAAAAGAGAGCGATAATAATATTAAGAAGAAGAAGAAGAAGAAGAAGAAAACAACAACCACAACAGTAATGATAATAATGATAATCATAATAATAATAATAATGATAACAATGACAATGATGATGATGATGATGATGATAAAAATAATGATGATGATACAATAACAATAATAATAATAATAATAAATAATAATAATAAGCAATAATTATTATCAGCATTAGTATTATCCTTCTTCTTCTTCTTCTGCTTCTTCTATAATAATAATAATAGCAATAATTATTATCAGCATTAGTATTATCCTTCTTCTTCTTCTTCTTCTTCTTCTTCTGCTTCTTCTTCTTCTTCTTCTTCTTCGTCGTCGTCGTCGTCGTCGTCGTAGTCTTCTTCTTCTTCTTCTTCTTCTTCTTCTTCTTCTTCTTCTTCTTCTTCTTTCTTACTGTTATTACTATGATTGTTTTTGTTATTTATTATTATTATTATTATTATTATTATTATCATCATTGTTATTATTATTACTATATTATCATTATTGTTGTTGCTGCTGCTGCTGCTGCTGCTGCAGCTGCTGCTGCTGCTGCTGCTAGTACCTCATCATCATCATCATCATCATCATCATCATCATCATCATCATCATCATCATCATCATCACCGTACTAACAACAACAACAACAACAAGCAGAAGAAGAAGGAAACGAAGAATAACAGCAGCAGAAGCAGCAGCAGCAGCAGCAGTAGTAGTAGTAGTAGTAGTAGTAGTAGTAGTACTACTACTACTACTACTACTACTACTACTGATAGTAATGATAACAATAATAATGATAAAGTAAATTAAAAATAATGATCATACAATGATAATAATGATAACAACAACAGCAAGTAGAAAGAAACTCGTGGAGAGCGTGGCAGCAGAGAGTCCTCAGAAGAGAAGCCCCCTTCAAGCAAGTGTTTCGGCCCTTATCTCCTGACACTCTAGGGGGGTTGGGCCACACCCGGTTCATGACTCCGGATGTCCCTCTGCTGCCCCTTTTTTTCCCATCTTGGGACGAGCCATGGCTGGGATTCGAACCCATGACCCTCTGGACATGCTCATTTTCCACTTAATGACTCGCGCTTTAACCACTGAGCCACAGGGACACCTGATATTTGTAGGGAAATTAAGCCTTATGAAGTTCACTTTTGTTCCTCCTTGACCAGATCCAGCTTGAACACCTCTCTGCCGCTTCTGCCATTGCTTTCAGGGCTCTGGTTTTTTCCTTCCCTGCAACTGAGAGCTGTTTCATGAGGCTGTATGCAGACGTTCCTACAAACCCCCTAGCTCCAATTTCTGCAGTGAGGACTTTGACCTGATAGCCTTCTCTCCTCAGGCTGTTTGCCAGATCAGCATACTTTTCAGTCTTGTAGATTTGAGCTGCCTCCATTCTGTTCTCATATGGCACCGTGAGCTCGATCATGATCAGCTGCTTGGTTGACTTAG
>CM065714.1:140681665-140684165 GCA_033310375.1 Conus canariensis
AGCGGTGTCCAGTTTTGTTGTTGTTGTTGTTGTTGTGTTGTTGTTTTTTTTTTTTACAGCTTTGGGATTTCTAAAGCAATTCTTTTTATCCTTGTGAATGTGTATCTCCATAGCTCATGTCTTTGATATTTTCATCTTTCAAGGCAAGTTTGGTCCATGTTACTTAAATATCTAATCGTTTTTTCCCTTTCGTTAAGAGCGTTATGTTTGAGATGCTTCCGATGTAGGCAAGAGAATCTGTCCGAATTGTGAGAGTTGTCTATTGGCCTCTGTGGAAGTGCTTCTCATCAGCACATGACCAGGATCCTGCAGTACTCCTGATGAGCTCTTGGCAGAGCGAAACACCTGTCGAATGCTGGACCTGCCGACCTCACCTTTGGAGAAACAATACAATTCACAGAGCGCTCATAGGGGATGCATCCTAGTCATTGCCCTTCTCCTTAAACGCGAACCTGTCTTTTAATTTTCTTTGAAAGACTGTTCACTGCAATTGGCAGGTCTTCTGCGTTCTAGCTTGAGGGAGGTTTTGAATAAACCGAAAATTTGCAATAACACAGTGTTGGTTGTTTTTACTATCCAATGTCTTTGAAATTTATGTTCATAAATGGGGGCGATTTTGATGTCTTCTCCACTTCCTGTGTGGGAAACTCAATATGTAGTTAGTTCCCATGTTCTAAACACCATCGTTCCATTTAGAAAGCTGGAGTGAAAAGCCTGCTGTCACATCCGTATCTTCCCTTTCCAACCTATTTACGAAACTTGGGGATAACGTGATTCGCTGTGAGCGGAGTGTATCTTCACTGTCATGCGGTATACCGTATGGACGAAAAACGTCTCCCTTAAGAGACTGTTCTACGGCGAGCTGCTGGAAGGCCAGGGTCCTATGGAGGGCAGAAGAAGAAGCACTACAAAGACACACCGAAGGCCTCACTGAAGTGCTGTAGCACCGCCCCTGCCTCCTGGGAAGAACCTGCGCGAGACTGCTCAACTTGGCGCAACAAATTCAAATCCGGAATGCAAGACTTTGAAACGAGGCAAGTTGAGGAACAGGTGCGAAAACGTCAGTTTTGGAAAGAAGAGAGAGAGAGAGAGAGAGAGAGAGAGAGAGAAGAGAGAGAGAGAGAGAGAGAGAGAGAGCAAGCACCATCTTTCAGCCTGGCTCACCTCCAAGTCTGCCCCTGTCCACACTCCAACAGACTATTCAATGCGAGGATCGGCCTGTTCAGCCATCTTCGTACAAAAACCACCACCACCCAGTGATGGCCCAAGTCGTGGTCATCTTCGCCCGCGAAGGACAAACAATAACAACGGCGATAGGTCAGAATTAACTGCGTGTTTTAAGATTAACACGTTCAGTTGTAAAGAGTCTGCACCGTGTCTCAAGTCGGAAATGTTGAGAAAAGTATGAAAATTACAAAACGTCTTGTCTTCTGCTTTCAAATGAATCATTTATTCAGAGGCGTGTGTGTGTGTGTGTGTGTGTGTGTGTGTGTGTGTGTGTGTGTGTGTGTGTGTGTGTGTGTGTGTGATCTTTCCTTTTCTCTCTCAGCTTTGCTCCCTAGCAATGTGATGCAGAAATCTCTGATGCATTAAAATATAATGAAATAAAATATACCGATTTCAGATTGAAACTAGAAATTATATATTCCACTATTCCTCTTTGTAAAGTACAGCTGCCAGATGGCCTTTCTCTCTCTCTCTCTCTCTCTCTCTCTCTCTCTCTCTCTCTCTTGTCTGTCTGTCTCTGTCTCTGTCTCTCTGTCTTCTCTCTCTCTCTCTCTCTCTCTCTCTCTTTATTTTCTTTTTTTTTTACATAACACCAGAGAGTGTCCACCTGGAATACAGTTTACGTTTCTGGAGTTCGTGTTTTTTTTTAAAACACAACATTGTACAGTGCTCACCAGCGACACCATGAAATTTAGAACAAACAGAAAAGGTTTCACGTTCTCTCTCTCTCTCTCTCTCTCTCTCTCTCTCTCTCTCTCTCTCCACAGAATCACCTCGTCCTGCATGAGACACATTACTTACGACAAAGAACACTTCCTGTTCCACTGTCCTGCTTATAATGAAGTGTGGACAATGTTTGCCAGTTAGATATAGCTAGAAGACAAGATGTCGCTGTCGTATTATCATGAAATGACGAACTTGTAATTGAATCAGTTGCGAAATTCATCGCGGAAGCATTGAAAATTAGACAGATGAAGGATACTCAAAATTAAGATAATGCATGATAAGAGATATATGAATGAATAATATCATTCATCGCATGTGGAAGAGATCAGTAAGATACAATATCATCATTTGATTGCGTGGATGGTCGAGTCAGTCTTACAATTTTTGTTGTTGTTGTTGGGTTTTTTTAACGTTAATGTATTACTCCTGTGTGCGAGGACATACGAAGATGCTAGGATTTTATTTGTTTTTGGTTAATCGTTGATTTGATGCAGACTGGGAATAAATGTGTACTGTTTGTTGCAAAAACAGGAAGAGGTAAATGTTA
>CM065714.1:140689165-140694165 GCA_033310375.1 Conus canariensis
GCCATGTAAGCGTTCATAGCTCTACCATAATTTTGAGCCAGCATTTAATGTTAAACTGATAATTGATCACAAGAACATCTCTCCACCAAATATTTCCGTTTTTGTGGGATTTTCACTGATGAAATCACAAACAACCTCCAAATGCATGACCTTCTCTTTAGTTGATGTCATACATCCGGCCATTGCACTCACCCGTTACCCTATATTTGCGCCAGCTTGAAACGCCCAAATAGTTTCATTCCTTTGATTGTTTGATTGTAATCAATCTGCATGGAACCACCTGGCTTGTACCTTGATGGCTATATGAAAGAAGAGGAGAATCAACTTTCAGACAAAATAAAAATTCTCTAAACAACCTGATTTCGCCAGTCTATAAATACTCGACTCCTTAAGCATGGCCTTGGCGCATTAAGTTCTGGTGTGCAGCCTGTCATCTGCATCAGCGAGCTTTGCCCACTTCCCACCCCACCCCCACCCCCAACACCACCACCCTCGTCTCTCGAGGGGGACACTCGCTCGCGCAGACTCTCCGTCTAAGCAGTTTGTTGTCGTTTACAGGGGTCTTACTTGCTGGCGCCCTACGTTTGAAGGATCAGAACACGCACCACTTCACACTGTCGAAGTGACTCGGCAGCAGTGCAGTGTTTCCTCTGGCGGGTTGCTGTCATGGCGGCTTGATATGGTGGCTTCCGGTAGTCTGTCGGTTCTAGGGTTGCTACAGGACGAGTCCGGGTGTGGGTGTGTTTGGTGAGCTGGGATGAGTGACGTAGGAATAACGCCACTTGGATGACACGCGGGAGATGAGATAGCAATGTTTTTTTTAATGTGAAAAAAATCATTAAATGATTGATTGATTTATGACCTTTTCTTCGTTCAAACTGTATAATTGATTGAGTAATTAATTGATTACTTGATTGATTGATTGATTGATTGGTGAACTCATTGATTTATTGATAACGACTGAGAAGTGTTGATGAACTCACGGAATGGTTCTTCGTCACCTTTGTCTTGTACTGCTACGATACTGTCACAGCAAGACAGCGACGTGATATTTCTGATTTTTACGTCACGATGGTTCCTCTGCTCATTTCCAAACGTTCATGACTGTTTGTCCCTCCAAACTATTTACTAGCAACATCAATCATCGGCAAACATGAACGTTGGTTTGTTAACACCTCCTCCAAAGATTAAACTTTCTAGTTCTCGCTCCTTTTCATATTGTGGAGCAGCTCGCATGAATATAACCATTCTGTGATTGACGTTACACAGAAAATGCTGCCTTAGAAAGTATTTACAAAGCGTGTGTTCAATAACTACTTAACTAGTAATCTACAGCTTTTCTGCCTTGCTTCGATCTTCATGCAGTTTGGAAATGTCCGCTTGTGGAGGGTGCGAGTGCGTGTGTGTACGTCTGTATGTATCATTTGTTACACTAGTTATCACGAATTATTTTGCTGCGTACTTTACATATGATCATGTTCACTCTTTTTTCCATGTCAGTTTTTTTACATATGTGTGTGTATGTCGATATTTCTTTGTTGTTGTATGTCAATATTTCTTTGTTGTTGTTGATGATGTTGTTTTAATGTAATGTGTCACACACGAGATAATCAAGTAAGGTTGATGATGAAATGTCCTGAAGCGAGATAGCGTTAGAGCAGTGAACTATCAGAGTTTGACTTATTTGGGGCACGGCATGATTGAATTCGGAGCCCATCTTTCTCCATCCGCCGCCTTCATTTTAGCTGAAATTAATCAAGAATCTATTTACTGCTGATGGGTGGAGAGGGTTTCCAAGCCCCCCCCCCCCCCCCACCCCCACCCCTCCCCCTACACAAAAATAAATAAATAAATAAAATAATAATAATAATAACAAATAAGAAAATATTTAAAAAATAGTAAATAAATAAATAAAAATCCGATCCCATGACTAGAATCCCTCCATTGTTATGGCACTTTATGAATTACTTCTTCTCCTCTTCCTTTTCCCCCTCCTTCTCCTCCATCCTCCTCCTCCTCTTCCCCCCCCCCCCCTCCATAAGTTTCTTTTTTTCTGAATCTCCTTTTATTATCATTATTAACATCATATTTATTCATGTTCTCACCATAATCAGCTGCAGCAGTAGGGGGCAGAGACAGACAGACAGACAGATATAGAGAGATACATGAAATCGATTTTTACCTGGCGTTTCTAATACGGCCCTCGGCGGTCGGCCTGGTTACAAACAGCATCGAGTTAGTTGAAACAGAATGTAGGAAAGGTAAGTGAAGGCATGAACCTTTAAAGATCCAAGTAAGAATGTTTTGTGCTCGTCCAATAAACAGCACCATCTGCTGTCTGACCTACTTTGTGTTGCAGTATAAAGCATGTGAGTTGCGTTCTACTGTCGTGTC
Organism: Conus canariensis; assembly: GCA_033310375.1. NCBI lineage: Eukaryota > Metazoa > Mollusca > Gastropoda > Neogastropoda > Conidae > Conus > Conus canariensis. The sequence continues at coordinate 140,691,560 of CM065714.1, forward strand.
TTGAATGCATAGTGAAAACTGTAATGTTAATACTATAGTTGTATATTTTGTTAGGTGTGAATATTTTTTGGTTTTATGCACTCCTTCATGAGGGGCAATGGACTACACATGAATAAACTTTTTAAAATTTTTATTCAAATAAGTTCATATAGTACAATATAATGGAAAAGAAAATGAAAAAAAAAAAACAACCGAAAAACAAACAAACAAACAAAAAATGGTAAACAAGAAAACAAAACAGACATATCAAACATAACGATAATACCATTTTACATCTTGATGCTTGAGTCAACTTTCCGTGTCTGTATTTGTGTTGCAGTGAACATTCGGAGGGCGACAGTGTTTCCGCTGGTCAGTCTGCTGATTCTGCTGATTGCTGGCATCATGTGTTTCATCGGCCACTGCCACGCCACCCGCAAAGTCCTCACCTTCGTCTCTGGCATCCTGTTTGTGCTGGCAGGTGAGAGAGGCGTTCGGCGTTCAAACCTTTCCCCCACCCGACCAACAAGTAGCGTATTTCACAAAGGGCAGTTTCGTCATCGTCATCATCGTCGTCGTCATCATCATCGTCATTATCATCATCGTCATCATATTCGTCGTCGTCGTCGTCATCATCATCATCATCATCATCATCATCATCATCATCATAGTGTTGTTTGTTGTTGTTGTTGTTGTTATCATAATCATTCATCATCATCAATCATCATCATCATCATCATCATCATTAAGACGCATTCTTCATCATCATCATCATCATCATCATCATCATCATCATCGTCATCATCATCATTATCATCATTAAGACGCATTCATCATCATCATCATCATCATCATCATCATCATCATCATCATCGTCATCATCGTCAACATCATCATCATGATGACGTATTGAGCACAAGGATGAGCCCTTACAACACATCCTCTTCATTAGAAACGGATAAGAAAATGTAAGAGGAAAAGCATAGCGTATTAATCTTCTCTGATCTTCCTTTTCTAAAAACAACAACAACAACAACAACAAAAACAGGCGCATTCGCGAGAGTGCGCATGCATGCACACACACGCGCGCGCGCGCGCGACACACACACACACACACACACACACACACACACACACACACACACACACACACACACACACACACACATGCGCGCCCGCATACTCGGGCACAAAGTTAACGTTTGCGGAAGGATCATGCTAGGATATGCACGCACATGATAACAGCAGACACAGGCAAGTACGACTTGAGTGTGCAGGACACAAGCGCCCAGGAATGAGGAAAACTGCTCGCAAACACCAGCGCTAAGACAGACAGACAGACAGACAGACAGGAGGAGGAGAGAGGAGAGAGAGAGAGGAGAGAGAGAGAGAGAGAGAGAGAGGAGAGAAGAGGCGCTATGTACTCCCTCACGTGAGCATGCGCATGCTCACGCACAAAAACACACAGACATATGAGCATGCGCCTTATTGAATGTTGTTTTTATTTTCGAATTTCATTTTCACTCGTGTCTTGGGTTTGCATTTGAATAGCAAATCTGCCCAGCTAAGAAAACCTCACCAACAGATTTGAATTCAAACGAAAAAATTGAAATACAGAGAGAAAAGAGAACGAAAGGAAGACAACCACAAGAAAACTAATGAAAAAACTGGCGAACAACTTCCTGTTAAAAACCATGATCATCCTGCAAAACATCTCTATGCATCTATGCAATGATAATATAACAGAATCCAACTTCAGTTGAATAAAGGGAATAAGAAGAATTAAAAAAAAAATGTTTTCGGATGAAACATATATTGTGTTTTATTCATGACTTCTAAATGGACATCTTGTGTTTCTGGTCATCCATCAGACAATTCTGTTCGTAAATATCAAGAGGGCTGTTGTTTACACCATATCTATTAGAACCAAACGAGTTCGTACAGAGTGCTAATTCATAACAACACCTCATCATTCATTACAACATCTCAGTGTGAAGATACCCACGTTTTGAAACACTGTTTTCAGATCCTAAAGATGCTCGAGTAAATGCATATGCTTGCAGCTGGAAGAATCCAAAGTAAATTTGCATGTCACATGCTAAAGATTTAACTAAGTTAACATGACATTCATATATTGCTCTATATATCCCTTGCATGAAGAAATAAATCACCCAGTATTGTAGCAGTACACTCACATTAGTGTACTGACTGAAAATGTAGCATTTTGCAGAAAATGCATCGAAGAGATGTTGACCTTACATTACATTCTGTTCAAACAAATTCTTTTCGTGATCATAGAACGAATTAGAAGATGATGTGTGAAGTTTGTGTGTGTGTGTGTGTGTGTGTGTGTGTGTGTGTGTGTGTGTGTATGTGTGTGTGTGTGTGTTTTAGTAATAAATCTTCGGAAATTAAAGAAGAGTTATATCTTGCTTCATGTAGACTACCACGGTGCACCACCACTACCAACCTTTGTTGTTGTTGTTGTTGTTTGTTTGTTTGTTTGTTAATTATACTTGTTTCTGTACATATGAAAAAGGAACACGTTCGACATCCATTTACTGGTACACCATTTCTTAAAAAAAAACATATGTGAAATGCACAAAAAATCGTCTTTGACTCGAGTG
>CM065714.1:140701665-140704165 GCA_033310375.1 Conus canariensis
AAAACATGATTGAAAGCGTAGAGCTTAACGACATTTGGAGAGATTTAAACCCGGAATGTCTCCGTTACAGATGGGGAAGAACCAACCCTTTTCAACAGGCCCGGTTAGATTTTTTTTCTCATTTCAGATTCGGTTGTTTCATTTGTAAATGACGCAGATAGTGAATGTGGATATAGAACCGATCATTCTGCAATTTCACTAAGCCTTAAATGTAAAGAGACTGTCAAGCATGATACCTTCTGGGAATTGAATGTATCCCTTTTAACAGATAAAGAATATATGCATGAAATAAATATGGAGATTGAAAAAAGTCAAAGAAGAATATACAGTAAATGCGGTTGAAAAGACATCGGATGAAAATACACAGCTTTCTGTCCCAGATGATGTCTTCCTCGATTTTCTGCTGAAGAAACTTAGATCAAAAACAATTGCATATGCTACAATGAAGAAACAGAAATTGGCAGATGAAGAGAGACAGCTAGAAGAGGATATGCGAAAACTGGAGAAAGTTGAAAAGAAAACGGGAGAAGACATATTAATAATGGAAATGAAGAAAGAACAATTAAGACATATTCGTGTAAAACGAATGGAAGGGGTATTATTAAGGTCGAGGGCTAGATGGGTAGCTGAGGGGAGAAAGTTAGTAACTATTTTTGCAATCTAGGAAAGCGATACTATGTTAGTAAAAACATGGCTAGACTCATAGACCAGCAAGATAAAATTTTGATAGACCAGAAAGATATCATCCAAGAAGTGCAGAGATTTTATGAATCATTATATGCAGAATCTGTAGTAGATGATTGTGAGATTAGAGACTTAGTGAATGATATCCCTTGTATAAACGAAACAGACGCAGAAAGATTAGAGGGAGAAATAACGCTAGAAGAAGCTACGTATGTGCTGAGTAAAATGAAAAATAATAAAAGTCCAGGCACAGACGGTTTTAGTGCAGAATTCTTTAAAGTATTTTGGAAGAAATTAGGGGGATTTGTTGTAAGAGCACTTAATGCGAGTTTCAGAAAAGGAGAGGTATCTTGTGTACACAGAGAAGGAATTATAATTTCTATCCCTAAAGGTGATAAACCAAGGCAATACATAAAAAACTGGAGACCTATCACACTTTTAAATGTAATCTATGAAATAGGATCATCCTGTATAACAAATCGTTTAAAGCAAGTTCTACCAAATATAATTGACGAAGATCAAACAGGGTTTATCAGAAATAGATATATTGGAGATAATTTAAGGTTAATATATGATATGATAGCTTATCTAGTCAAACATAATCTACCCGGATTGCTTTTGAATATAGATTTTGAAAAGGCTTTCGATTCGATAAACTGGAACTTTATGTTTAAAGTACTGAAAGCATTTGGTTTTCAAGGTGATATATGTAGATGGATAGGTACGTTCTATAAAAGTATTAAATCATGTGTAATTGCAAATGGTCAGGTTTCGGATTGGCTTAAAATTAAAAGAGGCTGCAGACAAGGAGACCCTCTATCTCCTTATATATTTGTGTTATGCGTAGAAAATATTAGCTATTATCGTCAGACAGAATTCCAATATCCATGGGATCTCAGTGAACAATGTTGAACACAAAATTTCTCAGTACGCTGATGACACAGAATTCTTACTTGCGGGAGATAGGAGTTCTTTTGAAAACTTTATAGATGTTCTTGATAGGTTTGGTTCTGTGTCAGACCTTCATATGAATGTAGGAAAAACTAATGTCATTTGGCTGGGAAGTGAGAACAATTCTGAAATCCGTTATATGGAACATTTAGGTATGGAATGGAATCCATCTAAATTCTGAGTATTAAGAATGTGGTTTACTAATGACCTGAAAGAATGTGTGGATATAAATTACTCGGAAAGACTAGCAGATGTCAAACACTTATTCAAAATATGGGTAAAACGACAGTTAACACCCCTCGGTAGGGTAGCAATATTAAAATCTCTTATCCTCTCAAAGTTGACACACCTCTGGTTACTATTACCAAACCCACCAGACATATTTTTTCAAACATGTCAACAGGCTTGTTACAAATTTGTTTGGAATAAGAAGCCAGATACGATTAACCAAAAAACTGCACATAAAAGTATCAAAGATGGCGGTATTGGTCTTCCTGAACTAAAAACTTTTGTTTTATCTCTGAAGCTGTCCTGGATACGTAAAGCTGAAACGTCAACCCATAGATGGCGAAATATTCTGTTTCTTAACTTCCCTAAGTGGTCGCTCAGAAAAAAAATATGGCCCAGAATTCGTTTCCAAATTCACCAAGTATAATCAGTTTTGGGCTGAAGTTCTTGATGCGTATAAAGTTTGTTGTTGTTTTTTTTTAATTACAAGTGTTCCCCCCAAAACTCTACTGAACTTCTTGCCGAACCATTATGCCATAATAAGCGATTTCAAATCGGAAAGAAGTGCATTGTATCGAAAAAATTAAGTAGCAAAGATATCAACTGTCTCGCCCACTTTTTTGATGATAAAGGAAAG
>CM065714.1:140711665-140714165 GCA_033310375.1 Conus canariensis
ATCCTGCCGATTGTGTCCTTGCATGTGTTGATGATATTTGCCTTCCAGTGTGGACTCCTCTCTCTCTCTCTCTCTCTCTCTCTCTCTCTCTCTCTCTCTCTCTCTCTCTCTCTCTCTTCACCTCATCCATACAACACAACCAACCTCCCCAACACGTCACCCCACCCACTTTCAGACACACTGTGACATCAAATAGTATTTCAAATTGTACATCTACTGAAATGTTGAATGGTTTGCGCTCATGCAGCAAGCTACTCTGTTCATCACAGCAAGAACAAAGTAGATCAATCCTAGCCACAGTGCAACGAGGGAGGAGAGAGAGATAGCAGGTAGAGTAGTAAAACAGAGGTAGGGAGGGGGAGAAGGGAAGTGTAATGTAGCAGGGAGAAGAGTGGAGGAGGACTCGTGTCTTCCCTCACCCATATTACCCCCACACATCATGAGGACGAGCAAACTAAACGAAAAATTCAGTTAAGAGACTTGCCACTTTCTAATCGCCAGGAAATTGGATAGGGAGCAGGGGCCATACTTGGCCGTTTTTCATCGTGCATCACCCTTTGAAGTGCTGTCAACACAACATGGGTAACTCTGGAGGGGAAAAGGTATTTCCCAGTAATGGCAGAGATGGGAGCACAGCTGACCGTGACTTCAACACTTTTCCCCCTAAAGCTCCGTGGAGTTTGTCGACCTCTGGATCTTTATCTAAGATGTTAAAGACAGGAGTTTGCTAGGAAAAGGTGCAGAATAAGGCAGGGGTTTAGCTGGTGATTGATGTTTAGAATCAAAACCTGTCCATTGACTCATTGTTATGGAGAAGCCACCCAGGATCGAATCGTATGGTTTGGTTTCCCAATCCTGTCGGAAGTCCCTGTGTCAGTGCAGCTTGGACGTGTGGGCTGGACAAAGTAAACAGGGCTCATGTGGTTCCCATTTCTAATTCATTGATTCACACAGCGTATAGGGCTCTTGTCAGGGTCTTTCACACGTAATAAAGTTCTGAAACTTTTTACCGATAGAATGCCATCATTGTGGAATCGTATATTGTAGTTGCCACTGTCTGTTAGGCTGCAAGCAGCATGGACAGCCATGAGTGGTACACCATACCAGAGGATAATGTACACCTGGAAAATGAGAAGATCGACACTATTTGGTGACAAAGCCACATGAATGTGTTAATGAAAAGAAACGCACACAGAAACAAACACCATGAAAAGTGTGTGTGAGGTAGACTGTGGCGAAATGCTCTCTCCAGGTCCAGTCATCTGAATTTCTTATTGAGAAATCGTTTTTGGTACAACACAGTGGATTTATTACAGTGTATTATAATTCATGGACAGATAAAGTGTACACCAATCTGGAGTATCTTGTTTGGTAATATAAAGAAAACATTGAGGTAATAGGTGTCTATCTTTCTGGAACAAAAATCACCCTCATCAAAGTTCCCTCCTTCCACCCCTGTTTCTCATGTCATGTAATTCCTTACATCTTTGTTGCTCCCCCCCCCCCCCCCCTCTCCTTTTCTTTTGGAGTGGGGTGGGGGGTGGGGAGGATGGGACATCTCGTCTTGCTACAATCCAGTTGTGTCCTCATATGTGTTGACAATATTTGCCTCCTAATCTCCTCTCTCTCTCTCTCTCTCTCTCTCTCTCTCTCTCTCTCTCTCTCTCTCTCTCTCTCTCTCTCTTCACTTTATCCATGCAACACAACCACCACAGCAACACGCCACTCCACCCACTTTCAGACACTCTATCACATGAAATGGTATTTCAAGGTGTATGTCAACTGAAATGTTGAATGGGCTTCTCAGATATTAGCACCATTACCAATGCTCCACCCTACACACCTACAGACACACTGGCGCAACACACACTCAAAGAAAAGGTATCTCAAAGTGTACATCTTCTGAGAAGTTGAATGGGTTTGTGCTCGTGCAGCAAACCAGTGTGTTTGTCACAGCTAGAGCAAAGTAGGTCAATCCTAGCCTGTGGCAGAGAGAGAGAGAGAGAGAGAGAGAGAGAGAGAGAGAGAGGGTTGGGTAGTAAAATGGAGGTAGTTTATGGCATGAGGGAAGTGTAAGGTAGGAGGGAGAAGAGTGGAGGAGTCCTTTCCCCTCCACCCCACACTTCATGAGGACGAACAAACCGAACGAAAAATTCAATCAAGGGACTTGCCACTTTCTAATCGCCAGGAGATTGGATAGGGAGCTGGGGCCATGGCTTAGGCCGTTTTTCATCGTGCATCACCCTTTGAAGTGCAGTCAACTCGACACTGGCAACTCAAGGGGGAAAAGGCATTTCCCAGTAATGGCAGAGATGGAAGCAGAACTGAAAGTGGTTTTCAACACTTTTCCCCCTAAAGCTCCGCAGAGTTTGTCGACCTCTGGATCTTTATCTAAGCTGTAAATGATTAGAATTTGCTGGGAAAAGGGATGAGGATAAGGCAGGGATTAGGTGTGATTTATGTTTGGAGTCAAAGCTTATACATCAACTCATTCTCATGA
>CM065714.1:140719165-140721665 GCA_033310375.1 Conus canariensis
CGGAAACTTGAAATCTAAAAAACTGTATCAACCGAAAACTTACAATTAGGTGTTGGTTATCATGTATTGTCTTGTCGACCCAAATGTTGCACGCAGTGACAGCTACACTAACGCGTGCGGTGCACGCACGCACGCACGCACCACACACGTCGGCACCCACGCAGGCACGCATGCAGGCGCACCCGCGCCCCGCATACACACACACACACCACCACACACACGCGCGCGCGCGCGCGCGCGCCGCGTAGATCAACTTGCAAGAAAAGCAGCTCAAAATGTCAATTACGCAATACCACTTAACATTCCATTAGATTTGAAAGAATGTTTTTCGATTATAAATTCAACGTCAAGAGAAAAAGTTAAAGCATTACTGATGAACTCAGACGTCCAATATTATCACAACTGTGTAAAGTTTAGTGACGGATACATGGAGAAAACGTACAAACAAGTCTCTTTCTCGTCTAGGGAGATTGGAAGCTTGATCCATAGATTTCGTTTGAACGCATTGAAAACAAAATATTGTCATAACGTTAAATGTATGTGTGGGGAAACCTTAAGTATCAGTCATTTACTAATCCAATGCCCAAGAGCAAGAGAACACTTTACAAATTCGGGTATTGATGGTTACACTGATGGATCGACTTCTTACCTTTACCATGTATTTTAAATAGTTCTTGTGTTCTTGAGTCAGTTTGCAAATGTTTGTTAAGTAGTTCAATTGGCCTTTATCTTTAGATCTTATCTCTACTCAGTTACATTTATTTTGATTAAATGGAAGAGGGATAAAGGGGAGGGGGGAGGGGGGTGTCATATTCTATTATTAACGTATTAATACACTCAATCATTTACATACTTCAATCACCCACACATAAAACTGTCTGAATCACTGTAGTGGAAGGACATTAAACCGACGACAACACACACACACACACACACACACACACACACACACACACACACACACACACACACACACACACACACACACACACACACACACACACACACACTTACACACACACACACACACACACACACACGCGCACACACACGCACACGCACGCACGCACGCACGCACGCACGCACTCACTCACCACACACACACACACACACACACACACACACACACACACACACACACACACACACACACACCACACTAGCGTCCATGCAAGTGTGTGCCGTAGAAACTGTCATTTGTGTACGTATGTGGGCATACACGAGTAATATCATGACATAGTCCCAACTGTTGATTCTTTCCTTCTGTGTGTCACAGCGATTCACTTATTGATTTCTATTTGCGAAAAAAAAAAATGAAATAGCAACTTCAGCAACAACAACGACCGCTAGCACTCATGTTGCCAACAATGTTATCAGTATAATATTATATCCTCCTCCTCCTCCTCCTCCTCCTCCTCCTCCTCCTTTCTGTCTCTGTGTCTGTCTGTGCCTGTCTGTTTCTCTCTCTGTCTCTGTCTTCTGTCTTCTGTCTGTCTGTCTGTCTGTCTCTCTCTCTCTCTCTCTCTCTCTCTCTCCTCTCTCTCTCTCTCTCTCTCTCCTCCTCTCTCCCCCCCCCCCGTGAGGTTTATGTGTTTCATCAGCAACATATCTCATATTGCTTCGCTTTTCTTTCTAAAAGACATTTATTGATCCGATGTGCATTGTGTGTGTATCTTGTGTGTGTGTGTGTGTGTGTGTGTGGTGTGTGTGTGTGTGTGTGTGTGTGTGTGTGTGTGTGTGTTCGTGTGCGAGCGCGTCGTGCATGCGTGCGCGCGTGTGCGTGTGTGCGTGCGTGCGTGTATGTGTGTGTTTTGTGTGTGTGTATGTGTGTGTGTGTGTGTGTGTATGTATGCGCGCGCGTGTGTTCATGTGTGTATGTGTGTATCTGTGTCTGTCTCTCTGTCTGTGTGTGTGGCAGGCCTATGCACGCTGGTGGGCATCATCCTGTACATCGGCAGCATCACGGAGGAGGTGGGCAACAAGCCGCGGGCCTCTATAGAGGAGCCCAAGTTCGTCTACACCTACGGGTCCTCCTTCATCATGGCCGTGGGCTCCTTCGTGCTGACCGAGCTGTCCGGGGTCTTCGCCGTCTACCTCTACATCACCCGCCACAAACAGGCGCAGCGCAAAAAGATGCAGGCCCTCAAGGCGCAGCACAACGACCGCGGCCCCAGCACCTGGAGATACCGCAAGCCCACGCGGGGGGACCGGGAAGCCTGCGTCCCTCCGCCGGCCTCCTGCCGAGACCGATCCCACTCGCGGGACCGATCCCGGGACCCGTCGGCCAGCCGCTCCGATACGTACTTCACCTACACGCCCATCTCGGACACTTCGCACGAGCTGTCCAACTACACGTTCCAACGGGATGCCACGGATAACACCATCTCCACCACGGCCGAGATGCACGCGCCGCGCATCGAGACCAGCTACATCGGGGCCTCGGCGCCGTCTATAGACATCGTCCGCCGCACCACGCCGGTGTGAGGAGGATGTTTAGTCG
>CM065714.1:140726665-140729165 GCA_033310375.1 Conus canariensis
TTTTGAAAAGATATATAAAGACTACATGCTTCCCAAAGTACATAAGCCTAATTCTTCAATAAAGTGTTATTTAAACGCTCGATCACAAAATTTTTCAAAACAGAATTCATTAATAAATTATACATTTTATCCAAACAATGTCAATAAACACCCAAAACACCGCAAAAAAATTGTTTCACTGTTTTACAGACTTAGGTTAAACGCTTTCAAAACCAAGTTCATAAAAAAAACGTCCAATGTGTATGCGGGGCTGTTGATAGCTGTACAACAACACATATTTTGTACTTTTGTCCTTATTTTGAATCAGCTCTATCAAAATTCAGAAAGGATGAATCTAAATGCATTTTCCAAGAACCTGTATTTCTTTTGAACTTTGTTCAGAACTTAATGATAAGTCCAGTCGGCTCGTTTTTATGATTTCTGCGTATTTTAGACTGTTTTGTTTTGACTGTTGCAGTTTGATTTGTTAATGTTGATTTTTGCTAAGGATTGTTCTTATGTAATATTTCCACTAATATTTAACACACACACCACACACACACACACACACACACACACACACACAGGCGCACACATACAAGCGCGCACACACACACGCGCGCGCGCGCACACACACACATGCACACACACACACACACACACACACACACACACACACACGCAAGCACGCATGCATACTACACACTCATACACATATACAAGTAAACACTCACTTCCTGTCTAATATCACTTTAAAGTGAAAAGACGTTAAATCGAAGAACAACAACAACACACACACACACGCGCGCGCGCGCGCGAGCACACACACACACACACACGCACGCACGCACGCACGCACACACACACACACACACACGCACCCACACACACACACACACGCACCCACACACACACACACACACACACACACACACACACGAGCTCGCGCACGTGCGCATAGGTACAAATGAACAATGATTGTCATCGTCATTGGAAGTTGACCAGATTTCTTTTTTGTGCACACTCACATAGACATGCTCACATGTAGGCGTACGTGCGCACAGGTTCAAATGCTCAGTAATTCGGAATGCATTAATTTTTTTTTTTCTAATCACCTGGTATTCGTCATCAGAATGTTGAATGGGATTCTTTAGTGCCGGCAACCTGTCGTATCAATCCCAGCAGTTGTGAAGTAGATGGATACTAGCTACATAGCCATGTGTTTTCAGAAGGCGAGTGAGTGGACATTGGTCATCAAAATGATGGTGGGTCGTAAGGGAAGGAAAACATTTTTAGAGATTGGTAGCTCTTAACACCCCCCTCCCCTCCCTTCCCCTTTCCGCTCCCTTTCTTTCTTCTCCCTATTTGTCTTCTTCGATGCTGTCTACAAAACCGAGCCGAAAGTAAACTAAATGTTCAATCAAGGACTTGTCATTCAAAATCTTAGGAGGTAATGTAAGGAACGGGGGCATCACTTGGCGTTTAGTGTGTGTGTGTGTGTGTGTGTGGTGTGTGTGTGTGTGTGTGTGTTGTGTGTGTGTGTGTGTGCGTGCGTGCGTGTGTATGTGTGTGTGTATAGTGAGTGTGTGTGTTGTGTGTGTGTGGTGTGTGTGTGTGTATGAGTTATTCTCTCTCTCTCTCTCTCCTCTCTCTCTCTCTCTTCTCTGTTTATATCTGTCTGTTTCTCTCTCTCTTTGTCTGTCTGCCAGTCTGTCTGTCTGTCTGTCTGTCTGTCTCTCTCTCTCTCTCTCTCCTCTCTCTCTCTCCTCTCTCTCTCTTCTCTCTCACTTTGATGCCGTCTTTCTGTCTTCCTGTTTGTAGAGTTTAGGTTTACAAGGAGAACTGTACAGGAATATGTCCTTGGTCTGTGCATAAAATGGGCGTCTGTGTGTATTCGTTGTTGTGTTGTGATATGTATGTATATATGTGATATGTATATATTTATGTATGTATGTACGTATGTATTTATGTACGTACGTATGTATGCATTATGTACATATCGATGTCATATGTATCTATCTATGTGCATCTGTCTGTGTCCGTGTGCTTGCGCGCATGCGCGCGTGTGCGTGCGAGTGTGCGTGCGTACGTGCGAGTGTACGTGTGTATGTGTGTGTGTGTGTGTGTGTGTGTGTGTGTGTGTGTGTTGTGTGTGTGTGTGTGGTGCGCGCGCGCGCGTCGCGCGCATCTCAGATCAAAATTTAAACGAGAATTATGTCTGTGCCGTTGTTGTTGTTGCCGTTGTTGTTGTTGTTGTTGTTGTTGTTGTGTTCCGTTTTGTATCGAAATTTTAAAACTTTCATTGGATGGGAATTCTGCTCGGTTTTTTTGTTTTGTTTTTTGTTTGTTTGTTTGTGTTTGTTTGTTTGTTTGTTTACAAGGAGAACTGTACAGGAATATGTCCTTGGTCTGTGCATAAAATGGGCGTCTGTGTGTATTCGTTGTTGTGTTGTGATATGTATGATATATATGTGATATGTATATATTTATGTATGTATGTACGTATGTATTTATGTACGTA
>CM065714.1:140734165-140741665 GCA_033310375.1 Conus canariensis
AATTGTGTGTGTGTGTGTGTGTGTGTGTGTGTGTGTGTGTGTGTGTGCGTGTGCGTGTGCGTGTGTGTGTGTGTGTGTGTGTGGGGAGAGAGAGAGAGAGAGAGAGAGAGAGAGAGAGAGAGAGAGAGTATGGAATGATGAGTTGATGACGATTAAGTTGAGTACAAGATTACACTCATTTCATGTCTATGCCAGAGCCGGTAAGCATGCATTCTGTGACAGCAAGGGGTACAATGTTGTTGAAAAACATGTGGCAAAGCTCAGACTTTTGGCTTTGGGAAAAAAATGTCTGTAATCAGTCAATACTACACTCCCTCCCATCCACGTCTGGTGCACGGTACTGAATTAACACTTCTCTCTCATGCACCCCTCGTATCACATATTCAATCAGCACTTTACTGCCATCCACCTTTGGTGTGATGTATTGATTCAAGCTTTCCTGCCATCCATCATTGGTGTAATGTATTGAATCAACACTTTTCTGCCATCCATCTTTTCTGTAATTGTTTGAATCAACCTCTTCCTGCATCCGTCATTGGTGTGATGTATTGAATCAACACTTTCCTGCCATCCGTCATTGGTGTGATGTATTGAATCAAGCTTTCCTACCATCCATCATGCCTGCAATCCATCATTGATGTTACGTATTGAATCAGCACGTTCCTGCCATCCGTCATTGGTGTGATGTACTGAATCAACCTTTCCTGCCATCCATCATTGGTGTAATGTATTGAATCAACACTTTCCTGCCATCCCTCATTGGTGTAATGTATTGAATCAACACTTTCCTGCCACCCGTCATTGGTGTAATGTATTGAATCAACACTTTCCTGCCATCCATCATTGGTGTAATGTATTGAATCAACACTTTCCTGCCATCCATCATTGGTGCAATGTATTGAATCAACACTTTCCTGCAATCCATCATTGGTGTAATGTATTGAATCAACACTTTCCTGCCATCTATCTTTGCTGTAATGTATTGAATCAACCTTTTCGTGCCATCTGTCATTGGTGTGATATATTGAATCAACACTTTCCTGCCATCTGTCGTTGGTGTAATGTATTGAATCAACACTTTCCTGCCATCCATCATTGGTATAATGTATTGAATCAACCTTTTCCTGCTATCCATCACTGTTGTAATGTATTGAATCAACACTTTCCTGCCATCCATCATTGGTGTAATGTATTGAATCAACACTTTCCTGCCATCCATCATTGGTGTAATGTATTGAATCAACACTTTCCTGCCATCCATCATTGGTGTAATGTATTGAATCAACAACTGGGTATTATTCCCTGCCATCCATCATTGGTGTAATGTATTGAATCAACACTTTCCTGCCATCCATCATTGGTGTAATGTATTGAATCAACACTTTCCTGCCATCCATCATTGGTGTAATGTATCGAATCAACACTTTCCTGCCATCCGTCATTGGGTAATGTATCGAATCAACACTTTCCTGCCATCCGTCATTGGCGTAATGTATTGAATCAACACTTTCCTGCTATCCATCATTGGTGTAATGTATTGAATCAACACTTTCTTGCTATCCCTCATAGGTGTAATGTATTGAATCAACACTTTCCTGCCATCCGTCATTGGTGTAATGTATTGAATCAACACTTTCCTGCCATCTGCCTTTGATGTAAGGTATTGATACAACACTTTCCTTCCATTCACAACTGGGGTAATGAATTGAATGAACACATACTGCCATCCGCCGTTAGTGTTACGTATTGAATCAACACTTGCCGGCCATCCGCTATTGCCGTAACATATTGAATCAAGACTTTCTTGCCATCTACCCCAGGTGTAACACATTGAATCAAGACTTTCTTGCCATCTACCCCAGGTGTAACATATTGAATCAAGACTTTCTTGCCATCTACCCCAGGTAACAATTGACAAGACTTTCTGCTCACCCAGTGTAACATTGAATCAAGACTTTCTTGCCATCTACCCCAGGTGTAACGTATTGAATCAAGACTTTCTTGCCATCTACCCCAGGTGTAACATATTGAATCAAGACTTTCTTGCCGTCTACCCCAGGTGTAACGTTTTGAATCAACACTTCGTGCCACCCACCATTTAGCGTAACGTACTGAATCAACACTTATGCCATTTACCCCTGGGTGTAACGTGTTGAATAAACATTTAATGCACTGCCTGTGTAATGTATGGAATAAACATTTAATGTACTACACCTGGCGTAACATAGTGAATTAACACTACTGCCATCTATTAAAACAGATTTTTTTGTACAAAAAGGTGGAATTTCATTAAATATTTTTAATGCAAAATCTTAGATATTAGGAACTCAAAAAATCAGATCAGGTGAAACATGTCTGAAAAAAATTCTCTCTCTCTCTCTCTCTCTCTCTCTCTCTCTCTCTCTCTCTCTCTCTCTCTCTCTCCTCACAGAATCAAACACAAGGGCACAGATGCACAACAATCTTTGAATACGATTCATTCGTAATAATTCGAATGAGTTCTGTCAATGCAACCACCAGCCAGCCTATTCGTCATAGTAAGAATGAGATGGTCTGACTCTCGCCACAATGTCTGTTTTAGCCTGAAGTGGTGGAGAGAAATGATGGCTCGTAGAATGCACATGGGAGTGAAATCAGAAAATACGAAAATGGACAACGATTCTCATATTCCCACCGTCTTTCTGCCAGCTGTGTTTCCATTACACTGGTAAATCAAACGAAATATTCAATGAAGGGATTAGCCACTTTCTTGAAGTGCACATAGATATGAAATGAGGCAGGGAACAGTAAATAATAAACAATAAACAAGTAGGGTAACTCTTGCTCCCACAAGGAAACATAACTCCGAGTTATGTTTTTTTGTGGGAGCAAGAGTTACCCTACTTGTTCATTGTTTTTGAAGTGCAGTCAACTTGACGTGTGTGTGTGTGTGGTGGGGGGGGGGGGGGGGGGGGGGGATAGATCTCCCACTAACGGCGGATATTGAAGGAGCTGACAGTAGCGTGAATAGTTTCACGGAAACATCGAGCAATGTATCGACTTACGCATCCATATCTAAGTTGCAAATGATAGTAATTTGCTGGAAGGGGATGTGGATTAGAGACTGGTGGAGGGAGTATGTGGGAGGAGTAAAAAGCCTGTTCTCTTGTGCTTTCCATGTCAGAGTATCTCAGCATTCAGGAAGAACATGGTTTGCGATTTTTTAACTCGCTCTGGAAGGCCTGGTCTTTTGACACAAATTAACAGTACACAATGCCTTGTTCAGTGTCTTTCTCTGTCTCTGTCTGTCTGTCTCTTTCTCTCTCTCTCTTTCACAGACACACACACACACATACATGCACAAACACACACACGCACGCACGCACGTACGCACACCACACACACACACACACACACACACACACACACACACACACACACACCCCACACACACACACACACACACACACACACACACACACACACAGCGTCCACCCTTACAGCCCCACCTCTTCCCCCAGCAAGCCCTACACACACACGCCCGGGGGGGGGGGGGGGGGGGGGGGTTCCACCATCTTACCAATAGAATTACGAAATATGTCAAGAAAAGAAAATGCATCATCTGGTCAAAACCTGTCTTGCAAACAAATTCTCACATGAAATTGCACACAATAAATTCTGCCGCCAATTATTAATAGTCCATAGAAAATCTATGACATTACCAGTTTTGGGCGAACTAGGGAAATTCTTGATTGCCTTTATAATGATAATCCAGATTATTGCATTCTGGATACACATAATAGTCAGGCCAAGACTCTTATCAACAACAGATTTATCAGTCAATGATCTCTCAGGACACCGAAGAAAACAAACGAACGAAGTTTATACGACAAACCTTGTCAGCAATAGGATTACAGCACGTCTGGGGAAATCAGGGTACATTGAGTGTGACTCGCCTGAAGTTTATAATCAATGCAAAGCTGGAAACGTTTTATGTTGACTTCTGGAAGAAACAAAAGAATGAAAACACATCCAAGCTCAAATTTTATGCGACATTTGCTATTGAATACAAACAGGCGAGTTATCTGGGGCAGTACATTGACACAGGTTGCAGACAAACATTAACTAGATTACGAATAAGCGCCCATGAACTCCGAATTGAGAGAGGTCGTTATACCACCACTAACAGAGAAGACAGATTATGCACGACATGTACGTTGTTGAGGACGAACTACATTTTCTCGAGGACTGCAAATTATTTGACCAACAACGTTATGACCTGATGACGAGGATCACAAAAACACATTTTCCATCACAGACTAAAATGAAAAAAACCTGTCAGAGCTCAGGTGAATGGACTACATCCAGTCTGTGCTTGGCCAGTAGGCCTATATCCTGTTGCCTTTCTTTCTTCGGAGACAGAAAATCTAATCAGACCCTGATACCCACTGTGTTCTCTCTTTCTGCTCCTAATGTTACGTTTGCAAGATGTGACGATGTTGGAATTAGTTTAACTGAATGTCTTAACCTGATCATCTGTGCTCCGCAAAACCTCTGGTTTTCATATGGCAATAACATATTTCTTGTTCTTGTTCTTGTTCACACGGACAACATGAAACCGCACGCTGGCATCTCCAAGCACGCACACACACACGCGCGCGCACACACACACACACACACACACACACACACACACACACACACACACACACACACACACACACACGCACGCACGCACCACACACACACACACACACACACACACACACACACACACGCGCACGCACGCACGCACGCACGCACGCGCACACTCACATACACACACACACGCGCGCGCGCGCGCGCGCGCGCGGACACACCACACACACACACACACACACACACACACACACACACACACACACACACACACACACATACCAGTGCAGGCAAGAGTGCACATAGGAGAGGGTGATGTGTAAGGAGAGAGAGAGAGAGAGAGAGAGAGAGAGAGAGAGAGGGGGGGCGCATCTGTAACATGGGAAATAACTGCACAACATACCTCAACCAGCGATCATCTCGATTATTTCCCTTTATATTCTCTGGCCTTTTCAGCACACCTGAAATAATTGTTGTGGGCTTTCTCCTCTCAGTGGTCCTGTAACCCCACATCCACCCTACCCCCACCCCCACCCCACCCCTTACCCATCTACCCACCCACCAACCCAATCCCTCACCTCTCCCTCCACCTACTCCCCCCCCCCCCCCCTTCCCTATCTGCCAAACCCAATCACCCGATCCCCCTCCTCCTCTCCGTCATCCGACGTTGTCCCCCCTCTCTCTCTCTCCTTTCCCCCGTCTTCCCTTCTCTCTCTCTCTCTCTCTCTCTCTCTCTCTCTCTCTCTCTCTCTCTCTCTCTCTCTCTCTCTTCCCCAACCCAGCTCTCTCCATCTTTCACATTCACTCCGTGTTCATTGTAATCTGCAATAGACTGAGGTCTCGTTCTGATACACACACACACACACACACACACACACACACACACACACACACACACACACACACACACACACACACACAACAGAGACAGAGACAGAGACAGGCAGAAAGGTAGAGAGGCAGAGACAGAGACAGAGTCAGGCAGGCAGAGACAGAGGCAGACAGACAGGAAGAAGAGACAGAGAGACAGAGACAGACAGAGGAGGGGGAAGACGAGGAGGAGGAGGATGATCTTTATTTCCATGGGTAACGGTTAAGCAATCACAGCAATTTTTTTTTCATCCGGCCCTTGTTCAAGTGAGGAACTAAGTGTGACTAGCCAGCACCCCCCCCTCCCCCCCCCCCCCCCCAAGCCCCTGTCCCTCCCTCTCCTTTCTCGCCTCTTCCCTTTCCTCCCCACCTTTCCCATCATTACCTCTCTCTCCATCCTTCACATTCGTTTTGTGAGCAGTCCTTACTTACCTTTAATCGACAATAGACTGAGATCTAGTTTAAGAGAGAGAGAGAGAGAGAGAGAGAGAGAGAGAGAGAGGAGAGAGAGAGATGACAGACAGACAGACAGACAGACAGACAGACAGGCAGACAGGAAGAACGAGAGATAAAGATCCAGAGACGGAACCAATGAGAAACAGAGAGAGTAAGATTGAGAGACAAAGATCGATTAAGATCAAATAAATTGTTCCTGTTCACACACGCACGCACGCACGCACGCACTCACTTCTGTGCCAGTACACACTCGCCAACAAAATTCATCTTTTTCCTACAATCTTAAGAGAGAAAAAAAAAATGATCAACTACGGATGAAGAACACAATACCAATGTCTCAACAGCACACTTCAGAATTAAACCGCCATCATACCCTTCGAATCAACAGAGTGAAGTGCTTTTTGTTGTACAGTCTCTCTACGAGGCTGAGTCAGGAGTAGGAGGGAGTAGGGGGGACTGGAGAGGGCGGGGGATGGGGGGTGGGGGGGAGTGTGATAGAGAGACGAAGGACAAGGGTTTGGGAGAGGGGTGGGGGTGGGTGTGGGGGTGAGGGAGCTTTGTTGCAGGAGCAAATAAAACGGTGGCGTCGTTCACTTCCTGGTTCTCATTGCTCGACTGACTGTTCATGCTGTCCCCGTTTGTTCAGTGCAAAAATTCCATTGTCTCCGCCTACCAATCAGAGATCGTTTCCGCTTTTTTTTTTCCCAGCGCATGGAAGAGGAGATGGAGAATGTTGTTGGTTGTGGTTGGTGGTGGTGGAGGTTGATTGCTGACCATAACTTGAAATGATTTCGATTTTTGACCGCCAATCTTTAAAAACAATAAATAATTATTAGTATTATTATTTCGAATTGGTGATAGTGAAGGCAGATTGTACACAGAAAAAAAGATGAATCAGAAGCTGCTGGATTATGTTGTACGTCGTCGTTGTGTTCATCTGTCTCTTTAGGTGTGACGACGTACGTGATTTGCCTAATTTTGTCTCCTTTCTTGTGATTGGTAGGAAGATTTCTCCGTGTTCACCTTTTACGTTTACTGGCCTTCCCTCAGCAGTGATCTACAACATTCGTGCACGCATCCCTTTTATGTAGGCTACAAGTAGATCGTTGAAGTACGCAGTTGAGTACATTCTCTTTATATTTTTTTTCTATCTGTCAAATAGTGCGACGTATGTGTTGAACAGCAGAGCTAACCACTCCATATCTGTTGATCTCCCTTGCATCCATGAATAGATCCTCAAGCATAGGTTCAAAGATTGGCCCCTACATTTTATACTGTTTGCATAATGTTTTTAGCTTTTCAGCAACTTTTTTCCTCTCCACACTTTTCTTTTGTTTCATTTACTATCCTTCGCTGGCTGCTTTGGGGGTGCTGTTGGATTCTTTTTTGAACCCTTGGTGGTGAGAATTATGGACTGTGATGTATCTTTATTTGACGCCAAAGAGACCAGACACGATCAGCCGTGTCTCCCTGAGGAGTCCTATCCAGCGGACGAAAGTGTCTAGGAGCAGGTAACATAGACAGATCTGCCTTCGAGAGGGATTGCGATGGTTCTCT
>CM065714.1:140754165-140756665 GCA_033310375.1 Conus canariensis
GCAATCGCCAGAAGCACGATGATAGATTAGTATCCTCCACAATAGGCAAACCCTGTTACAGAATGAGAGAATAAAGCTCAGCCTCCGTCCTCGGAAATTCGATCAGCTCAGTCACGAATAGCATTCCATAGGGATGACCGCGTCCGAAGTAGATGGTTGGCGTGGAATTTGATTCGATCAGTCCTCTCTCAGTCCTCTGTCTCTTCAGCGGTAGTCCCACAGCAGCTCATGTTTCCTTGTTTGTCTTGAAAGTCTTGGTCTATTTTTCCAGCGTTACAATGTGGTCTTATTTTCTTTGCTCAACACTGTAAAAATAGGGGAGAGAGAGAGAGAGAGAGAAGAGAGAGAGAGAGAGGAGAGAGAGAGAGAGAGAGAGAGAGAGAGAGAGAGAGAGAGAGAGAGAACTCAGAACCCAGAACTCAGAACTAAAAAAAAAGTTTAATATATTTGATCCAGGACTGAGAATTTAGACAAAGCCTATTCTTCCAGTCTGTCTGAGAGAGAGAGAGAGAGAGAGAGAGAGAGAGAGAGAGAGAGAGAGAAGAGAGAGAGAGGAGAGAGAGAGAGATTTCGGCAAACGGTATAAATATCATTAGCAACTCAAATGTGACTCCAAGCTCATCCTATGATTATCATTTGCATGGACAAGACATGTAACTGACTTAACAAGCGCACCCTGTCCCCCAATCCCCACTCACCCTCTCTCTCTCTCTCTCTCTCTCTCTCTCTCTCTCTCTCTGACACGACCCGTATCTTTTCCCATTTCTTACCCTATCTCCCACCCCCATGCCATCTTACAAACACACACACACGCGCGCGCGCGCGCGCGCGCGCACGCAATCACGCACGAACTGGTTGGATTCATTAATCCACTGTGTAACAAGCTAATGCAGACAATCCGAACGTCGCCACTCTGAATCACGATCACTGTTACAGAGAGCGGGAAAGACTGTAACCCGGAATTCTCTCCAGAGTGCACGTAAGACCTCATGGCGAAAGCTTGGCCGTGTCAGGAGTTGAACTGTCGTCGCCTGTCAGAAGAACTGCATCGAGTGAGGCTGCGGGATGCAACACAGCATTTGCTTGACAGTGGCGTTTTTCGACGGTGGGCTCTGTAGTCATGAAACATAGGCTGGTGCACCTATGAGAACGCTCCCGTGGAGGTTCTGTCGCGTCTCATCCAATGGCTATTCCACAACGGCATCTGCATGAGGGTAGTTATGTCCCTTGACGTCTTAATGGAATGCCATGCGCGTACCTGCATCCTATGTGTTCACAGCTCAGGCTTCCAAGGGTGGTGCAGGATTGCTCCCACCTGGCTTGTCCGGCATTTGAAGACAGTACTTCTCTGGGTCCCACCTGTACCTTCAGCTGTTTCTTCTTTTTCTTATCCACTGGGTAACAAGCTAACGACAGAAAATCGAACGCCTTCACATTGAAACACGACCACTGTTACAAACAATTCAACTTCATTGGTGAGTATCATGAGTTGATTCAGATCTGCCTGTTTGGGGTTTCGCTTTGTATGTGTCAACTTTGATGTGATGAGTGTTTTGACCAGATGACGTTTGCGCAATTTGCGTAATGATTCCGGACTTCCCTTTATAGAACCAGAATAAGTAGAAAAAATGCCAGAAGCTTCCACAGATTGTTTCTTGAATATCCACCAAGCATGGTGACTGGCTGTAAAACATGATGGTTTCCGATCCTTCAAGAAAGTTACATGCATTATGATTGGCTGAGTGACGTCATATTTCTTAAACATTCTAGAATACTGCACGACTGTTGATTGGCTCTCTCACCTCGAGTTTCCTTAACTTTCGATTTCATGATCTGAAAATGATTGAGAGAATAAATGAGTGGAGGAGAGGGTTGAAACTGGAACTGGACATGTATGAGGAGGAACGTTTTTTGTTTGGGGACCCTTCCAATATGATGGTTAACTACAGATTTGTGAATCATCTGCTGTACTTGAAGACCTTGACATTGTTGTCAGAGTCGACTACTTCTTCTCTGTTCGGATGGATTCAACGTGAAATGAAAACCAGCTCTTATCTCCACATCATTTCAGTCAGCGCTACACCCACAGAGGTTGTGTCCAGGAAGAAGAGCTCAATTTTCTTCATCGTAACAATTACGCCCAAGATGAAAACAAAACGGCAGACTTCGAAGAAGAAGAAGAAGAGGAGAAGAAGAAGAAGAAGACGATGACGACCACGACGACGACCACGACGACCACGACGACCACGACCACGACCACGACCACGAAGAAGAAGAAGAAGAAGACTATAACGAATACGACGACGACGACGATACGACGAAGAGACGAAGAAGAAGAAGAAGAAGAAGAAGAAGAAGAAGAAGAAGAGAAGAAGGAGAAGAAGAAGAAGAAAGAGGAGGAAGACGAAAAACAAGGAAAAAGAAGAAGAAGAAGAAGAAGAAGAAGAAGGTGAAGAAGAAGAAAGGAAGAAAGAAAGAAAGAAGAAGAAGGGGAGGAGGA
>CM065714.1:140804165-140806665 GCA_033310375.1 Conus canariensis
ACATTTACTTCTTGTCCGACGATTTTTTCAAGATGTAAAATCCATTTTGAAGCATTTAATTGATGAACGTAGTTGGTATTTTCACTAATGTTTTGTAAATTTTTAATGTTTTCCATGCCGTCTTTGGATCTTTTGTAAAGAGATTCATTAACCTCATTGACAAGAAAACTGGCGTATGTGTGGTATGGTGTAGTGTGATGTAGGCATGGTATGGTGTTGTGTGGTGTATGTGTGGGATGGTGTAGTATGGTGTAGGTATGATATGGTGTTGTGTGGTGTATGTGTGGGATGGTGTAATATGGTGTAGGTGTGGTATGGTGTTGTGTGGTGTATGTGTGGGATGGTGTAGTGTGGTGTAGGTATGGTATGGTGTTGTGTGGTGTATGTGTGGGATGGTGTAGCGTGGTGTAGGTGTGATATGGGTTGTGTGGTGTATGTGTGGGATGGTGTAATAGGGTGTAGGCATAGTATGGTGTTGTATGGTGTATGTGTGGGATGGTGTAATATGGTGTAGGTATGGTATGGTGTTGTGTGGTGTATGTGTGAGATGGTGTAATATGGTGTAAGTATGGTATGGTATTGTGTGGTGTATGTGTTGGATGGTGTAGTGTGGTGTAGGTATGGTATGGTGTAGTGTGGTGTAGGTATGATATGGTGTGTGGTGTAGGAATGGTATGGAGTTATGTAGGCATGGAATGGTTCTCAACAATACAAAATAGTCTATGGTGCCGTGAGGTGTGTGCGGTTGCATTATTTGGAGTCTCGTTGCTCTGTACCGGGTTGCATTGTTTTAAAATGTGCATCACATCGCCGTACCGACTCTGGTCTCTTCCAAACTCCACGATGTTAATAGGACATTTATTTCACCATTACACATAACATTGCTATCATGTTGTGCTATATTGCATTGGATTGATCGATGTTGGGATGCATGCATTGTAACAAACTATGTTATACCGCGTTATGTTGTATTATGCTCTTATTTTTTTGCGTAGGGTCGTGCTAGGAGATGCGTACCACTGAAATTTTGAAGAAGACTCTATAAACAGCGGAAACCTGAGGGGCGTGTGTATGTGTGTGTGTGTGTGGGGGGGGGGGTAGAAATGATTTAGCTCTACAACGACTGTATGATAGTGTGCGGGGACAGCTTTTGGAGAAGCTTGTTCCTTTGAGAATAGTAAGTTAGGACTGGAAATGATGGTTGGATGTGATCAGGAACACTCTAAGACGATCTGTCCAAAAGACAGCAGTTGCAGACACAGAATCAACTCGCTACGTGGTAGTGCCGCCGTCCTACAATTACTACCGATAATGTCCCGTCTTCTTCAGCATCAGATGATACACCCCGTTGATTCTGTCTATCTGTCTGTCTGTCTGTCTGTCTCTCTCTCTCTCTCTCTCTCTCTCTCTCTCTCTCTCTCACACACACACACACACACACACACACACACACACACACACACACACACCACACACACACACACACTTCCCCCCTCTCTCTCTCTCACTCTCACTCTCTCGTACTCTTTCTTACAAACACACACACTCTCTCTCTCCTCTCCTTTCCTCTCTCTCTCTCTCCCTTCTCTTTCTCACTCTCAATCTCTCTCTCTTACTCTCTCTCTTACAAACTCTCTTCCCCCACTCTCTCACCTCTGTCTCTCCCCCTTCTCTCTCTCTCTCTCTCTCTCTCTCTCTCTCTCTCTCTCTCTCTCTCTCTCTCTCACACACACACACACACATACACACTCTCTCTCTCTTTCTCTGACTTTATTACGTGCACTTCTTGAAAAGCTATAACTTCATACAGCCAACAAGACATAAATCACTCAGAATCCTCCCATTCTCCCCTCCCCCTCCTCCTTCACACTGATTCTCCCCCATTCCCACCTTCGACCCCCCCCCCCACCCCCCCCCCCCCCCCCCCCCCCCCCCCCCATTCCTTATACTTCAGCCGTGGTTTCAGACAGGAATAGAGACTGCCACGGAAAAGATAAAAGACCACACAACAGAAAAAAAGGAAAAGGAAAAAAAATGATAATAACAACAATAATTGGATAGACGTCAAGGAGAGCTCTCGGATGACAGATCATTAAGAGCCTGGTGATTAGCGCGAGCGGGAGGAGGGGGGTGGGGGGGGGGGCTGGGGGGGGGTTCTTTGAAAAAGACAGCATGGCGAATCCCACTCGTACTAGTCAGCCTCTCCTCCTGAAGACAAAGCGTATGTTTTCTCAGTGGCTGTCTTTCTATCTCTGAGTCTGTCTCTCCCTCTCTTATTTCTGTCTTCTTCACAGCCCCCCTCCTCCATCACGACATTCTCTCTCCTCTCTCTCTCCTCTCCTCTCTCTCTCTCTCTTCTCTCTCCTCTCTCTCTCTCTCTCTCTCTCTCTCTGTAATTCTGTGCTCTCTCTCTCTCTCTCTCTCTCTCTCTCTCTCTCTCTCTCTCTCTCTCTCTCTCTCTCTCTCTTCTCAATGCTGCGTCTCAGCTTGTCACGATCAT
>CM065714.1:140814165-140819165 GCA_033310375.1 Conus canariensis
CGTGACCATATCTTTGCGCCGGCTGGTCTGGTCTGCCCGAAATAGTCCCATTCCATTCATTTCAATCCGTCTGCTTGGAACCACATATCATGTATCTTGAGGGACGTATGAAAAAAAGGAAGAGTATAAACTCTCAGACAACACAACACACACACACACACACACACACACACACACACACACACACACACACACACACACACACACACACGCAAAAATTCTCAGTACGATCTAATTGTGTCAGTCTATAGATAATCGAATTCTTACGGGAGGCCATGGTGCATTAGTATTTTTCGGTGTATAGCCTGTATGAATTCCAGGCTGCTCTCGCTCATGGAGAGGCTGCTGCCATGGTACATGGTCAACCATTAAAAGGCAAGGTAAGGTAATGTTGTTTATACCAGCCGACCGCAAAGGGCCATATCAGCGCTGTCACCGCATTCAAGTCAACTCAAGTCATGGTGTAAAAAAAAAAAACAACTCATTTACACAACCCTTTAAAATACACCTTGTAAATACACACCGGAAAATTTGTTAAAAAATCTTTCCTCCGTAAAATCTTAGATCAGATGAAAAACGTAAATCTCTTTAAGAAATTCAAAGATCACATCAGATGGGACATCTCTGAACAAGACTTTCATGGAGTCTGCTGTAAAGTGCTTATGTCTCACATCATGCAAGTCCCAACACTCTAGAAAAATGTGTTTCCCTGTGAGTGGTACATGGCATGGAATGCACCACGGAGCTTCTTCACCTTTAAAAAGATGAGAATGGGTGTAAAAGGAGTGACCTGTATGTAAACGGTACAAAACTGCTTCTTCTCTACGGCCGCCTCGGGAACATGGTAAAAAGAAAATATATCTGAATATGTTTTGGTTTACTCCTCAAATGGAGGAGCGTTTCGTTCAGGATGTTACCAAGGACAGCTCCGTTGTCGTTGCAATGGAATCATGTTCATGTCAGACGACCATGGCATGCTGCATGTACGCGGCATCCCGGGTTACCGTTGCATCCGGAAGGCTAGTACCCAGACCACCACATTATCATTTTTTTGAGTTATTTTGCGGACAAATACTATATGCAGATTCTCTCTTCTCTCTCTCTCTCTCTCTCTCTCTCTCTCTCTCTCTCTCTCTCTCTCTTCTCTCTCTCTCTCTCTCTCTCTCTCTCTCTCTCTCGTTTTACTTCTTTGAGCCGAGAGAAACAAACAAAACACTTTTCCCCATGTCTTCTTGAGCTATTGCTTTCAGAGAAAAAAAAAAGCAAACACACGTACACACAAACAAACAAAAATGATTTTTCCATGTAAGTTCTGTTGTACTTGTAGACCATAATCATCATCTCCTTCCTTAAAAACAATACACGCTATAACATTAAGCAGGAAACGAGAAATGAGATGTCTTGAAATTTTGATCAGCTGTCACACAGCCATCGCAGATACAGCTCGAGCATGTGAATGATTGAATCGGTGAAAGGACGAGCGAAGACAAATAAGACAGACAAGTAAATAAGGATAAGATGTGGTTTAAAAAAAACGGAAAAAAAACAACAAACAAAAATAGCGCGACCACACAATGTGATTTTTTTTTAAAGAAAATGGAAGGGGGTGTCGGGGAGGGGATATAAAAAGGATGAGGAAAAGAAAAAGGGGGGGGGGGGAGGTCATAGGAGGCGGAAGAGGGAGGGGGGGGGAGAGCAGGATTAAAGCCGTTCTTGAATCGAGGTGATGGGAAGAGAATGGAATGGGCATGAAAAAGAGAACCATTTTGAAGTATCTAAATGTCTGTGGTCAGAACGAGAATCTGAATTTAAAAAAAAAGTAAACTTGAGTGCTATCTGTCTGTATTGTTGTTGGTCTATTTTGTTCTCTTTTTTCTTGTGTTGTTGTTGCGTGTTATTGTTTTCTTTTTTTTCTTTACTTCCCTTCTTACCTTGTCCTCTGCCCACCTTTTCTTCACTTCTTTTTCTTTTCCACTTCTTCTTTCTTTTTATCTTCTTCTCTTTGTCATGCACCTTCATTACCATTTTCGGTTCTTTCTTTCACATCACAAATTAACAATTCTTGAGTCTTCTTCTTTTTTCGTTGCTTTTTACTTCTCTTCTGTTTCTTCCCAAATCTTCTTCTTCATTCTTCTTTCAATTCTTCTTCCATTTCATTTTTTCAATTCTTCTTTCAAATTTCTTTCTTTCTTCTCTTCCTTCTTCTTCTTATCCTGTCCTCTATCTGCCTTCCCTTCTTTTCCTTCTCTTTTCTTCTTCTCCTTCTTCCATTCTTCTTCTTCTTCTTCTCTTCTTCTTCTTCTTCTTCTTCTTCTTCTTCAAATTCTTCTTCTTCTTGTTTTTCATGGTTAGGCACAAAGTGCATTCTTCAACGAAATTCGAGTCGTGCAGTCTCCTCGGAATAATCTTATTGCCGTATCACAGACCTCATTAGAGTAAGCGGATTTTTTTTTTCTCACTTTGCATCTACCCCAAGGACATTTCTCCAGTGATGTAGAATACGCTCCCAACCTACTAGCTCCTCTTACTGCTGTTTGTGATTCAAAGCTTCCCAAGAGAATTAAATCCTAGTACGTTCAGTCTCCAGGTGCCATAATTTATTTGGGGCGTTAATTTCGGTTAAGAGTAATGAACTACTTTTAATAGCAGGTTGTGATCGTGTGCAGGTGTAACCTCAAGTCAGCTCATGATTATATGCCCCCTATATAGCGCCTTCTTCTTCTTCCGTCTGGCACTCTGTGGGTCGTCCTCTGGCATTAGCAGGTGTACCAGGGAAATGATCAATGAGCGCACGTGAGCTGCCCTGTAGCGCTGCTTTATTGCATAAGCATCCGAATGGGAAACAGAGCGTTGCCTTCTGTGTGTTTTATGAAGCGGTAGCTTTGATGGTTCGGGTCTAGGGGTTAGTCTAGGGGAAGGGGTGGGGGGGAGGGGGGGAGCGGAGAAAGGAGTGTGTAGGGAGGGTAGGGGTGGGTGGGGAGGGGGGCGTGTATGAGAATGAGGGTAGGGCTGAGGATAGGTATCCGCTTTGAAAATACGCAGCCAAACTTGTATATATTAAATGTAAACGAATGTTGTGGACATATGGATTTTTATGCAAAATGAAACAATACAGAATTTTAAAGTTTAAGACATGATTTTAAGTAATCCGTTTATCGTATCGGGGAAACGACTAATGATCGCGTGATCGCGAATATGTACTAATATGGAGGATGAATAAACTTTAATATTTTTTAAGAAATCAACAACAACCCAAAACCCCGAAGAAAAAGTGATATCGGTCTTAACTTAAGCACGTATGTACAATAACGAGTATTAGTCCATTACATCATGCAGGCTAGTCGGCAACGACATTTTAGTCTTTTACGATTCTCACATTTTGTTTGATATCAAAAGAAAACACCATGATGTGTCCGGATATCCGATGGTTAATTGCAATAATCATGTGGACTGTCTGTAGTTCTCTCTCTCTCTCTCTCTCTCTCTCTCTCTCTCTCTCTCTCTCTCTCTCTCTCTCTCTCTCTTCTCAACACACAGGCACACTCACGACGCGCCACACACAGCACACCACGCCACGCACACAACGCCACACACACACACACACACACACACACACGCGCGCACACACACACACACACACACACACACACACACACACACACACACATCACACACACACACACACACACACACACACACACATCACAGGGGTCAGGACTGTCATACCCTTTTACATCTATACATCGCTTTAGTCCGATCAAAATTGACATATGGGCAGGAAGTGTATTTCTCTGCACCTAAATCTCTTTTAAATAGACAGCAAAGCTTGGACAGTAAGGCCATGAAATTAGCTCTGGGAGTCCAGTTCAATTACAAACACTCATAGATGTTATAAAGAAACACAATAATTACCACTAAATGAGAAGCGAATATTGGATGTATCCAAATATATTGTCAGAGTCTTTCTGTTGAAAATTCAGTTACTGAAGAAATACTGATGGATTCCAGTAAAGATTTTCCTAAGAGGTCTAAAAACATGTCACATATTCAACCAATTAGAAACTACACATCTGACTTTATGTCACGTTGTAATATTGATATTACTGCTATACCAGAATTTCCTGTGGTACCTCCAATGCCTCCTTGGGAGCACCTAAATGCTTCTTTTGATTACAAATACACTTTGATAAAGAAAAGTGATAATCTAGATATTTTAACAACTGAAGTTCGTGAACATTTAGAAAACAGCTATCCAAATCATTTAAAAGTGTTTACAGATGGCTCTGTAATGGAATCCTCTGACAGTGGTTCTGGCTTTATTATACCAACTTTAAATGTCAGGAAATAATATTATTTAGGAAGGGGGTTTTCAATCTATACCTCAGAATTATATGCAATACTGAAGGCTTTGACTTACATATGTGATACACCAATTGCTTTCTATAAAATTTTACTTTGTGTTGATTCCAAATCTGTTTTACAATCACTAGAGCGTTGGGACTGCAAAGCTAGAAAAGATTTGCTTTTTGAAATAAAACATCTACTGCATTGTGTCATAACTCTAGGCATAAGAATTGATTTTTGTTGGGTCTCATCTCACTGTGGTATAAAGTGGAATGAAATAGCAGACAGTCTTGCAAAAGAAGGAGCAAATAGAAATGCTGAAAATTTATTAAACAATCCCTTAGATTTATCCGCTTGTGAATTAATCCAAATCATGGAAAAATATATACATAAGAAGAATTTAAGTGAAAAAATGTCTAGTTTACCATCGTGTCCCAGGCACATTGTCAGATTAATTCATAAATTAAGGCTGAATACTTGGAACACTAAATATTCCTCATGGTATTACTTGTGTCTGCAGAGAAAACATTTCTGTACATCATCTTTTATTTGAGTGCTCAGTGTTGACCACGCTCTATCAGGAGAAAGGTATTGACATGACAAACTTTGATAATATTAGTACTGTCTTATATGGTCCACATGTTGCTGAAATTGCC
>CM065714.1:140834165-140836665 GCA_033310375.1 Conus canariensis
ATGAAACGTACCGTTTGCCATTAATAGCTCTTTCTGATAAAAGAGAATGTATGAAGAGTGGGCAGATCTGAAATCAAACCTGATAGATACAGAAGTACTACGTTATTCAGGTGGCACGGGCTGATT
This sequence comes from Conus canariensis, assembly GCA_033310375.1. Taxonomy (NCBI): domain Eukaryota; kingdom Metazoa; phylum Mollusca; class Gastropoda; order Neogastropoda; family Conidae; genus Conus; species Conus canariensis. The sequence continues at coordinate 140,834,292 of CM065714.1, forward strand.
GTGCATCACTTAAACATTCCATTTATGTTGTGTATGAAGTACTCAAAGCATCAATTGATTTAAGTCAATTTGGTATTATTAGCTTGGATGAGATGGATACTCTTCTTTTAAGTTTCTGGGTTCTGTTGGGTTTTTTTTTTTTTTCTATTTTGGTTTTGTTTTGTTTGCTTGTTTTGTTTGTTTGTTTATTGTTGTTGTTGTTTCTGAGTCCCCCATTTACATTGATTTGCGCACAAAGTAAAAAATTGTAAAATGTCGAAAAATGACGAAAATTATCCCTCTGCATAAATCAGTTGGTCTGACAGACCCCTCGAAATATAGAGCAATCTCTACACTTTCGTGTTTAACCAGTAGCTTTGAGAGATTCTCTTGTGAAACATAATCTCCACCAGTTTAACTCCATCGACCTGTGCCACCTGAATCATTCTGGTTTGGGAGTAAACCACTCATAACACTTTGTTATAGTTGATGGCTGCCTAATATTCATAATTTATTACCAAATGAGGATTATTCAGTATTTATTTATCTGGGGCTAATGAATTTGCAAACACTCTAATCAATTAACTGAAGACCATCATTTGTTTTTCTATTCAGTTTTGGTGTTCTCCGAGGATTTCTTCGCGGACCTATGCTGTTTCCTGTGAACATCCAAGATTTACCCTTACATAGCACCACATTGCATATCAGTGCTTATATGCTTACAAGAGTTTTTTCTAACTCTAGAAAACATTATAAATCAGTAACTGATTGGGAAAAAAAAAAACACAACAATCCACAGTCTTGAACATTAACGGTAAATGAATTCTATGCTAAGCACAAGAGAGAGAGAGAGAGAGAGAGAGAGAGAGAGAGAGAGAGAGAGAGAGAGAGAGAGAGAGAGAGAGAGAGAGAGAGACTCGAAACTCGAAACTCGAAATCTTTAATGAGGGTGAATAGATAAGCTGGAAGCTTTTTTACACTATGCCCTCAAAATGACAATAACCAAAAGGAACAATTACGTCGATTTGACAAAATTAAACACAGCAATAAGAAAAACAATTTTTTTTTTATATAGAAAATAGTAAGCAATCTCATTATAACGTATTGCACACACACACACACACACACACACACACACACACACACACACACACACAACACACACACACACACACAACACACACACACACACACACACAAAACTGGACATACGTAACATCACATAGGCATACATAAACATTTCATAAGTCAATCGTGTCATATGGCTTATAGCCCAGCCGACCACGGAGGCCAACTGAGGCTGCTACAACTTGTTTGTGTCAAAAGGAACGTCAAACTTTGGAGAATATACAGTTAAATGAAACATAATTTACAACTGGTCTATGAGGTATTTGAAATACGCTTTTTTAATCGATGCTAAACTATTTTTTTGCTTTAAATGTGTAGGTATTTAATTCCATAATTTACTACCAGAGTAAATAAGGGATGACTTGAAAAGATCAGTTCGTGGTCGAGGGGTATAAAGGATATTTTTGCCTCGAATTTTGATTAATGGGAATTTGTCATGAAGATAAGGTGGCGCAAGATTATTAATAATTTTATACATAAAGACAGCTTTATTAAAGCAGCATTTTTGATCGAATGGCAGAATGTTAAGATCTTTATAATCACTAGCTTGTAGAGAAGATTTCAAGAGTATCAGCTTAATAGCGCGTCTGTACATGCTTTCTAGTGGTTTTAAGCAATTTTTGCTGGCTAAATCCTAGCATGTAGAGGCGTAGTTAATGTCTGGTTGTACATATGCATAGAAATATAACTTTCTAGTATGTTGATCGAGGAAATTCTTGATTCGGTTCAACAAGAATATTTTTTTAGATAACCTTTTAGACAAATCAGAAATGTGATTAGACCATGAAAGATTATTATCAACTGTAAGGCCTAATAATTTGTGTCATTTAACTTCTTCTAAGACTTTATCTTGTATACGTATTTTAAACAAATCAGCTTTTATATTTTGACGTTTATGTCTGGTTGTAGTCATCATAAATTTAGACTTTTGAGGATGGAGGGCCATATGATTCAGATTAGTCCACTTTGCAAGTTTATTGAGATCATTCTCTAATTTGATACATACTGAGTCAGCATCTTTGTCTTTATTATGGATAGTAGTGTCATCAGCAAAAAGCTCACAAGGGAGAAGATATATGTAAAGGAAGATCATTTATATAAACTGAGAATAAGATAGGCCCCAGGACTGACCCTTGGGGAACGCCATAATTTACTGGCATAAGAGAGGAAGTAACAGAATTGTTAAAGACTACTTGTCGCCTACAGTTGAGAAATGAGGAAATGAGTTTAAGAGCTTCAGCTCCATACAACCATACAATGTTCATTT
>CM065714.1:140841665-140849165 GCA_033310375.1 Conus canariensis
ATGTCATAGGGAAAACACCCACGCACACATACGCGAACTGTCTCTCTCTGTCTCTGTCTCTGTCTCTCTCTCTCTGTCTCTGTCTCTGTCTCTCTGTCTCTGTCTCTGTCTCTCTCTCTCTCTCTCTCTCTCTCTCTCTCTCTCTCTCTCTCTCTCTCTCTCTCTCTCTCTCTCTCTCCGAACATTCAATTCAGTTCAGGGAACTGAATTTGTTTTTGATTTTTGCATGTAGCTGCATCGCCAAACGTCAGTTCAAAAATGTTTCAAGATCTTTCTTTCTTTCTGTCTGTCTGTCTGTCTGTCTGTCTGTCTGTCTGTCTGTCTGTCTGTCTATTTGTCCGTCTGTCTTTCTTTCTTTTCTTTCTTTCGTTCGTTCGTTCGTTTTTTCTTTTTTCTATCTTCCTTCCTTCCTTCCTTCTTCCTTCCTTCCTTCCTTCCTTTCTTTCTTCTTTGTTTCTTTCTTTCCTTCCTTCTTTCTTTCTTTTTTATTTTCTTTCTTTCTTTCCTTTATTCATTCGGTTATCCATTTCTTCTTCCACTCTGTTTCCTTTGCAAAGTGCAGCGTTTGCGCCACCTCTAGTTACCAATATTCACAGCTGGAGTGATGTTCATGGTGTGTTTCACACATGCTTGTCTCACTGTGGGTGTTCTTGGGTGCCCCATATTGCGTCCTCTCTCTCTCTCTCTCTCTCTCTCTCTCTCTCTCTCTCTCTCTCTCTCTCTCTCTCTCTCTCTCTCTCTCTCTCTCTCTCTCGAGTAAACCCAAACGCGGAACCTTGCAGCGATCATCTCAGGAGTTTGTGGCACGCTTTGTGTTAAACGTTAAAACACTAAGATCAGCAAGTGAATGTCCGTCTGTTAAAAAGCACACAGACAATGCATGGTGAGTATGAGTCAATTTCAGAAGAAAAAAAAATGACAGTGGGAAACAATAGGAGGGTAGAGGCCCCACTGTACTTTAAGAGAGAGAGAGAGAGAGAGAGAGGAGAGAGAGAGAGAGAGAGAGAGAGAGAGAGAGGGAAACATTTGGAAGCTGAACGACAAAAATAAAAGAAGAAGAAAAAACAAGATCAAAAAAAAAAAAAGAAAAAAAAGAAAAAAAAGCAGTGTTGTGGCGCAGCATTGTTGCAGGGAAAGTCCTCGCTCGTTTTCATTAAGCCCTTGATTGTCGGAGAGTTGTTGCCCTTTGGTATTCCCATTCGATCCCTGGGTGACGTAACAGCTCACATTAGAGAGCAAACTGACAAATCGCCATGTGATTCATACAGAAGGGAAACGCAAATCATGATATTTCCCACTACTTGTTGTTCAGCAAGCGCTCCCCATCTGGCGCGGACCTCTATCATTAACCCCTCTCCTCTCACAACAGTTCCAACAAAATGCTAAGCATATGAACATACTCCCAGTAAGTAGTAGTACAACAAAAAGAAATATATATATATATATATATATATATATATATATATATATATCAGTCACTATAGCACTTTCTCCCCGTTTGGTGATAGAATTTTGTATGTAAGAGAAAAGAAAAAAAAAAGCTGCTCTCTCCGGCGGGGAAATGAATCCGGGTCTCCCGCATGACAGACGGGGAACAATCCCTTATACTATACCACCGAAAAGCTTACAAAATTTGACTACGCTTAAGTTTATAAACCGTTAATGCTTAAACTGTACATGAAAAAAAAAATCATTTATAGCCGTTCGTAACGGCTATTCTGGTAAGATAAAACATCGGGCATCATCCGTGATCCATAATGAACATATCTACAAATTTTCAGAAAGATCGGCCGTTCAGTTTTGTCTGGAGTGAGTGGAACACATTTTGACCACGGACGGATAGACAGACAGACAGACACACGGACAGCATTTCTTCGTTCCCATTGTGAAGTACTCCCTGTTCTATGAGAACTGGGAGTACAATAAAAACGTTTTGCTGTCAATGTCAAGCAACTGTCCACAAACTTAGTTCAGCTCTAAACCGATTAGAACCGTCCACTTTGTTAGAAAACTGGTCAGATAACCACCGTGAATTGTTGACCAAGGCTGACATGCAGGGTGGGGGTTACTCACTTACCAACAGCATCCAATCGCACCATTTGTGATGTATAACTATAGTAAATCTATTCATCTGTCTGGCCGCTGGGTTTTGGAGCACTCCAACCTTTAGTGTGCTCAGCAGTTTTGTGACGACACTGCTTTGTTAAGTTTACAGATTGGAGCACTCCAGATGCCCCCCTCCAAAAAAAAAAAGCTCTGTTGATTTGACGGATCAGGCAGCTAAAGGGTTAAATTAATTAAGTCGTCTTTTCGCCGGTACACGTGTCCTCTGCAGGTGCGCTGCAAATAAACCGCGCACAATGTTTTAGGGGAAGTAAACGTTTACGTAATAGGCCATAGAGATAATAGGTCGGGTTATGCGTGTGGATACACCTTCAGTGATAAAAGAAGATGGGAATGAAGGGAGGGGATGGATAATGGGAAACTCACTGCTGATCGGTTTTGAACACCGTTTACGAGGCATGGAAGCGCAGAGAATTTGTGGCGCGAGTCTGTGTTACGTCTTTCCAAATCACCTTCTGCTTTTAATTCAGGGCTTTTTGTTGTTGTTTTTTTTTTGCATTTTCATCTAGTCTAGATTTCAAGGGAAAGATTGTGGTGAAGAGAGGGATAATGGAAGAGAGGGGCGAGTAAGGGAGATAGGGTGCTCCTCCCCAAATTCAAAGCTCTCTCTTCTCTCTCTCTCTCTCTCTCTCTCCTCTCTCTCTCTCTCTCTCTCTCTCTCTCTTGAAAATTTCAAACAGCCCTCATAACTCAATAGTATAGGTATACCTACAGACCGTCACACCTACAGACCGTCACACCTACAGACCGTCACACCTATAGACCGTCACACTTATAGACCGTCACACCTGTAGACCGTCACACCTGTAGACCGTCACACCTATAGACCGTCACACCTGTAGACCGTCACACCTATAGACCGTCACACTTATAGACCGTCAAACCTACAGACCGTCACACCTGTAGACAGACTGTCACACCTGTAGACAGACCGTCACACCTGTAGACAGACCGTCACACCTATAGACCGTCACACTTATAGACCGTCACACCTGTAGACCGTCACACTTATAGACCGTCACACCTGTAGACCGTCACTCCTATAGACCGTCACACCTATAGACCGTCAAACCTACAGACCGTCACACCTGTAGACAGACCGTCACACCTGTAGACAGACCGTCACACCTATAGACCGTCACACTTATAGACCGTCACACCTATAGACCGTCACACCTGTAGACCGTCACATCTATAGACGTCACACCTATAGACCGTCACACCTATAGACTGTCACACCTGTAGACCGTCACATCTGTAGACCGTCACACCTGTAGACAGTCACACCTGTAGACAGTCATAGCTATAGACCGTCACACTTATAGACCATCACAGCTACAGACCGTCACACCTATAGACCGTCGCACCTGTAGACCGTCACACCTGTAGACTGTCACACCTGTAAACCGTCACACTTAAAGACCGTCACACCTGTAGACCGTCACACCTACAGACCGTCACACCTATAGACCGTCACACCTGTAGACTGTCACACCTGTAGACAGTCACAGCTACAGACCGTCGCACCTATAGACCATCACATCTACAGACCGTCACACCTACAGACCGTCACATCTATAGACCGTCACATCTATAGACCGTCACATCTACAGACCGTCACACCTATAGACCGTCACACCTTTTGACCCCGTCACCCCTGCAGACCTGGACAGAGCGTTCTCGCTTGTCTCTCAGTTGTACGGCTGTTATTTATATCATGACCGGCTTCCCTGCTACGGCTAGTATAGCCAGCCACCCGAGTGGAATGCCGCCTTAATAACCGGGCTGAGGGCTCCCAAATTCCAGCCTGTCCCGAGCCGAGAGGGTGATGAACCCCACATGGCCCCGGACCTTCAGAGACCAGCTGTCACTCCTCCGGGCAGACTGTTTACTCCTCCGGACAACTGAAGTTCTCACTCATGCACTCACTCGCTCGCTATTTCACTCACTGGTTTACTCACCCACACACCCCTTCACTTTTTCACTCACTCACTCGCTCACTCACTCACTCACCCACTCAATCGGTCCCTCGCTCGCTCATTCACCCACTCAGTCACTCACTCACACATTCACCCACCCACCCACCCACTCACTCACTCACTCACCCACTCACTCTCATACTCACTCACACACTCACACTCTCCCTCGTTCACTCACTCACGCACTCGCTCACGCACCCACTCAGTCACCCGCTCGCTCATTCAGTCATGCAACAACTCACGCATCCACTCACTCCTCACTCACACACTCACATACTCGCACACTCACACTCACACACTCACTCACTCTCGCACACACACTCACTCACTCAATCACTCAATCACTCACTCACGCACCCACTCACTCACTCCTCACTCATACACTCACACACTCATACTCACACACTCACACACTCTCTCAATCACACACACACACACACACACACACACACACACACACACAACACACACACACACACACACTCGCTCACTCACTCACTCAATCACGCACTCAGTCACTCACTCACTCACTCACACACTCGCTCACTCACTCACTCACCTTTCATCTTTCCCATACTCGTGGGTCTGCAATGACCCACACTCATATTTTTTTCTTGATAGCTGGGTACATTTCTAAGCTATCTCCACCAAATTGTATGACTTTGTCAACAAAAACCATGGCCCTACATCTGCACCTTGATGATTGGGTACATTTCTAAGCTATCTCCACCAAATTGTATGACTTTGTCAACAAAAACCATGGCCCTACATCTGCACCTTGATGATTGGGTACATTTCTAAGCTATCTCCACCAAATTGTATGACTTTGTCAACAAAAACCATGGCCCTACATCTGCACCTTGATGACTGGGTACATTTCTAAGCTATCTCCACCAAATTGTATGACTTTGTCAACAAAAACCATGGCCCTACATCTGCACCAAAACTTGTTTGTTTTTGTTGTTAAACAAAAGAGTTAAACAAAAACAAAAAGTCTCGGTACGTCGTGGGTCTAAGCAGACCCATACTCTCAAAGACGAAAACTTAAGTGGCAGACCCATGCATTCTAAAGACACAGAGCAAACAAAAACAGAACCGGCCCAGTACGTTGTGGGTCTGGCCAGACCCATGCATTCTAAAGATGCAGAGTAAACAAAAACAGAACAGGCCCAGTACGTTGTGGGTCTGAACAGACCTACGACGTAACGGCAACGCTTTATAATTCCTTCAGAAAACAACAAGGGTCCGTGGAGACCCACGACGTACGATCGAAGGTTTAGTCCTTCACAAAAAAGCCTGGGTCTCTGAAGACCCACGAAGTATGGCGCGCAAAATTTGAGGCGACGTACGGGACAGGTTCACAAGTCACCCCCACTCAATACCTCTCCACCCACCCAATCTCTCGCACTCCTCTGGTCACCAGCCGTGAAAATATGTGTCTACCTTTCCCTCCCACCCACCCCATCTCCCCCGCCTCCTCTTTTCCCACTCTCTCACCCAGTCCCCCCCCCCCCCCCCCCCCAGCTCGTGTGAGTGAGTGATCAGCAATAAACGCGGTATTAGTTTGGAGGTACGTGTATAGAAACTTGTTTCATCATGCAAATGTCTTTGCTTTATAATACTTTTTTTCCCCTCGGACTCCCCTTCTTTTTTGTTATGTTCTTTCTTAAAGACAGACTCTTTTTCCTCAGAAATAATGGTATAGACCGAATTGATTAGAAAGGAAAAAAAGAAGTCAACTTTCGATTGTTTGATTTAGTATTTCTGCAGCTATTTTGAAATTCTTGAAATGAAGTTTACTGTAATCTTTGACTGGCAGGAGACATATTAAAAGACAAGCGAGTATCGAAAGCAAGGTGCCCCATTGTTCTTACTCCATTCAAACAACAGTCCTATCTCCATCTATCAGTGCCATTCCCATTCTCCGATTGCTGAGTCGCCTGTACATACCCAAACTGGGGATCTCGATTTGCCTTTTCCAAGTTCGCCTACGTAGCCTACAAGACCCTGCTCCATTTAATCGAATCTAGATCTAAATTCCCAGGTCAGGTTTGTGGGGAAAAGTCAGTCAACTCAGCTCTCTGCCCACTATTGTCATTGTGCCATGTCTGTCGGTAGTCCCTCCCGCCATGGGGGGCGTCATGTCTCGCGTGATGTGACACTCTCTAGGCCCTGGTATGTTAACTGGACAAGCAGAAATCAAAATAAGGCTGCAAGTATTCCTCGAAAAGTTATGCTGGCTCTCTGTCTCTGTCTCCGTCTCTATGTCTCTGTCTCTGTCACTTTGTCTGTCTGTCTGACTGTCTGTCTGTCTGTCTGTCTGTCTGTCTGTCTCTCTGTCTCTCTGTCTCTGTCTCTCTCTCTCTCTCTCTCTCTGCGTGCCAGTGAGATATTTTTTTACCAGTTGTCTGCAGAATGCAAATTGCTGTTATAACTACGATAGATGTGTCATTTATTGCCGTTTCCTCTTGTTTTTTGTTTCGGCTTTGTTTTATCGCGTAGTATCGTGTGAAACCCCGATCTCAAAATGAAAAAGACACACTTAAAAAAATCAAACCACTGGCTTCTCCCTGACAAACTTGACCAGACACCTCATTTGAATTTGAGTTAATTGCTTGGTGCACGTAGCAAATACTGTTCAAGAACATGAACACAAATTGAAGCTTCGCCATGAGTTCCAGGCTCAGCAGAAGAAAACGGATAAGTCGGATGAATTCTCGGGATCAGACATCCTTTAGCATGTGTAAGCGTGCGAACGACTGATAATTTTGATGAGTGAATATACTGCTCATTTTTTTCGTTCCATTCAAAGAAAAATGACTTATCATAAAAGCAGGTGCTGTTTACTTAGGAAAAAACAAACAAACAAAAAAAAAAAACACTTCGAAACCAGTTCAACATCGAATTGGTGAATTTTAAAAAGAATTATTAGTGAGTCCGCCAAATAACAGGGACAAGCAAATGTCAAACGAAATACTTTGTTAGAAAAGTAGTTAGACTCGGAATCAAAAACTTACTTGGAGAATATTTCGACAGGGTCGCCCTGTCTTCTTCAGCTCACTGTTGCTGTTGCGGCAGCGAGGCCTGGTGGGGTGTGAGTGTGTGAGTGAAACACTTTGTGTGCTTTTGTCTTTTAGTTTGTTTGTCCCTGATGTTTGGCCGGACTTACAAATAATTCTTTTTCAAATGTGTTTCAGTTTCCGCCTGCAGTCACCTTACTTTGAAGCTAACATCGATTTAGTGCCTTTTTCCAGTTAATGTTGGCTAGGCCAGCTAGTGCCATAACACTGGCGTTTAGGAGATACAGCTTAGACTTGCCTTTTGAAAACCCGTTCAACTCAGTGGGTTTGTACACGATTCTTCCCATAAAGAAAAATGTATGTGCTGTTTTCAGGGG
>CM065714.1:140894165-140901665 GCA_033310375.1 Conus canariensis
TGACTTGATAAATGAAAATACCACCGGTGATGACTGCTTTTCTCGTGTATCAAAAGATTGCTCCACTAATGAATTTGGTCTTTATTTAATTATCATCTGTCAGAATTTTGAGTTGGTTATTCTAAATGGTTTTCTGCCTGGTGATAAAAGCGGGGATTTCACTTATATCGCTCACAATGGTGCAAGTGTTATTGATTATTTTATTTCCTCCCAATCCTTAGTTCCACTGTGCCGTGAATTGAAAGTAACCCCACGGGTAGAATCAAAGCACATGCCTGTTGAATTTGTACTAATGCTTCCCAGTCCGAATCAGGAGACGGTTTCAAAAAGGTTAAAGGTAACCAAATTTAAAAAATATGCATGGGATCCAGCAAAAGAAGGTGATTTTATCAGTGCGCTTCAGTCTGACGAGGTCAATTCAACCTTTAATGAAGCAATTGAATTGATTGATGTCAATTTTGAGAGTGCACTGAAGAAACTAAACGAAGGTCTGTTTATGGCTGGTCAAATAATGTGTAAAGAAGCTGTCACAGGTAACATCAAGCACAGCCCATGGTTTGACTCTGAGTGCTATGTTAAACGCCGTCAGGTGAGACAAGCATTGAGAACGTACAGTCGGGTGAAAGTTAATGACAACCCCGATGCTGTTCAACTGAGACTTAACTATTCTATAATTAGAAACGAGTATAAAGACTTACTTCGAGACAAGCAGCAGTTATATAGACAGCAAGTTTTAAATACACTTAACGAAAACGCCAAAGATTCTAAGCGGTTTTGGAGCACTGTAAGGTCTTTAAAAAGTAGTTCTCATGTACCAAACACAATATCCAATGAAGAATGGTTTCAGCATTTCAAACAAGTCTTTAATGATGAGCTTATTCCTTCTGGTCCTAATTCTCAGGAACTTCAAACTGAGTATTTTCCTGTTGCTGATAGTAACGTTGGTGAATTGGATGTCTGTATAACTGAAGGGGAAATTCTTGATTCAGTTAAGGCTTTAAAATCAAATAAAGCACCAGGTCCAGACGGACTAATTGGGGAATTTTATAAGTATTGCACCCCCACTATTCTCTTTTTCCTTAAGAAATTTTTCAACAAACTCTTTGATTTTGGCATCTTCCCTTCTATGTGGTGCGAAGCTCTGATTCAACCTTTGCACAAAAAGGGTGATATAAACAACCCAGACAACTACAGAGGTATCTCTCTTTTAAACATTAGTTCAAAATTATATACTTATATATTAAACAAGCGTTTAACAAAATGGATTGAAGATTGTGATGTAATAAACGATGTGCAGGCTGGCTTTAGAAAGAATTATAGTACTACTGATCATATATTTACCCTTCTTTGTCTGGTACAAAAGCAACTCTCTAACCACAAGAAATTATACGTTGCTTTTATTGACTTTAAAAAGGCTTTCGATTCGGTAGATAGAAACCAACTCTGGTCAATCTTAAAGAAAAAAGGTATAAACGGTAAGATGTACAATGCACTTAAAAGCATATACACAGATGTCAAAGCTAGGGTTAAAGTGGGGGGAGATTTAACTGACACTTTTATGTGTCCCCGGGGTCTGAAGCAAGGGGAAATATGCAGTCCGGTTTTATTTTCGCTATTCATCAATGAGCTTGCTGAAGAAATAATTCAATACGGTAAACATGGTATTCCCTTATTACCAGACTTCATAGAGATACTAATTATGCTTTTTGCCGACGATGTTGCACTCGTAGCATCTACCGTCATTGGTCTCCAGCAGCAACTAAATGTTTTGTGTAGCACAGCGAAAAAAACTCGATTTGATCGTAAATTTAGAAAAATCAAAAGTTATTGTGTTTAGAAATGGGGGTATATCGCCTCAAGGGAAAGATGGTTCTACGACGGTAGGCAACTAGAAATTGTTAATCAGTATAAATATTTAGGTGTTATCTTTTCCACGGGTCTTTCTTTTTCCCATTGCCTTGAGGATTTAGCATCCAAGGCAAAACGTCAAGTCATCAATATTATAAAACTACTGTGGAAGTTTCAAAGTCTTTCCCCGAAATTGTTCTTTAAACTTTTCGACTGTCAAGTCCAGCCAATGCTTAGCTATGGTGCCGAAGTATGGGGTTTGACTGCAAACAACTCAATTATTGAAAAAGTGCATTTGTTTGCACTCAAGAGATTCTTAAATGTTTCCATAAAAACACCCAGCGCCTTAGTCTACGGAGAAACTGGTCGGTATCCACTCTATATAAACAATTATACTAAATGTATCAAGTATTGGTTACGTGTCGTTAATATGCCGGATAATCGCCTTCCTAAGAAAGCTTACATCACGTTATATGATTTGCATCATCGAGGCAAGAACAACTGGGTTTCATCAGTTTGCTCTACGTTAAATCGCTATGGCTTTGGGTATGTATGGCAAAACCAGAACGTTTACAATGTCAAAGGTTTTTTCTTAGAATTTAGAAATCGGTTGATTGATTGTCATCTTCAAGAATGGTACACCCGAATGGATGTTAGTGATCGCTTTTCCTTCTATTCTTCCTTTAAGCAATTTAGACAAATACCGAATTATCTGTTTACGATAAGTAATTTGAACAATCGTAAAAATCTCATAAGATTCAGGTTAGGCGTATCTTGTTTAAATACTCACAAACTGCGGCATTCGAGTGTTCCCCGAGAGGCACTCTGCTGTCCTTTTTGTCCAAGTCAGTTGGAATTGAATATCACTTTTTTATTGTATGCCCTAAATATAAAGATGTTCGAGAGCATTTCATACCCACTAAATATTATGCAAGAGCGTCGGCTTTCAAGATGTCATTATTACTTGCCAATGATAAAATGGCTAAAGATGTTGCTGCTTTCATAACTAAAGCTTTTGAAATCAGATGCAAAAAAACGAATGGAACGTAAAGTTCATATATTTTTATGTATAATTCGGGGTACATTTTCCCCTTTAAAAGCAAAAGAGCTTGTATATGTGAGTGTGTGCGTGCGAGTGTGTGTGTGTGTGTGTGTGTGTGTGTGTGTGTGTGTGTGTGTGTGTGTGTGTCAAGTGTGTGTGTGTGTCAAGTGTGTGTGTGTGTGTGTGTGTGTGTGTGGTGTGTGTGTGTGTGATCATGAATAGGTTTACAGGTGTTTAGGCAACTACAAATGAATGTAACCTCTGTGAGATTTGTAAATGATATGCCCTAATCTATATTGGTACGTATTTTGATCATTATGTATACATCCATGACTGAGGAAGAATGTGAAAGTATCTACTTGGCCGAGAAAATGCATGTATACTTGCAAGGTGGTGTTGTTGTTACATTTGCTTTTTCCACAATGTTGTTGTTTTTCCCCCCATCCCAATGTCCCCATTGACACGGGCACGAGGCCTAGTTCAATTAAAATATTTGTCATTGTCATTGTCATTGTCTCTCTCTCTCTCTCTCTCTCTCTCTCTCTCTCTCTCTCTCTCTCTCTCTCTCTCTCTCTCTCTCTCTCTGTCAGTCTGCGTGTTTTTCTGTTTGTCTGTCTGTCTATCTCTGGCTCTGGTTCTGTCTGTCTGTCTTCTCTCTTCTGTCTCTCTCTCTCTCTCTCTCTCTCTCTCTCTCTCCACACACACACACACACACACACACACACACACACACACACACACAACACACACACTTTTGTCTGGGTTAAAGTAATTGAATGACATATTTTGTTTGTTTATTTATTTTTGTTTCCTCTTTCTGATTGTGTGTGTGTGTGTGTGTGTGTGGTGTGTGTGTGTGTGTTGGGGAATGAGAGGATAAGATGTGGGTGTGTGCATATGCAAAGTCCTCTTCCTCGTTGTTCTCTCGTGCATGTCTAAATTTGCCCGCTCTGTAAAACTAGCTTCATGCCACCTCTCTCTTCTCTTCTCCTCTCTCTCTCTCTCTCTCTCTCTCTCTCTCTCTCTCTCTCTCTCTCTCTCTCCCCTCCCCTCTCCCCTCTTTTTTCTCTCTCCTCCCTCTCTCTTTCTCTCTGTCTCTCTCTCTCTCTCTCTCTCTCTCTCTCTCTCTCTCTCTCTCTCTCTCTCTCTCTTCTCTCTCTCTTGTACTGTGTGATTTTTTTGTCTGCAGGATTAATAAACAATCTCTGTAACAACCTCCCGACACTCACACCCTCCTGTGTTTCCCCCTACCTTACCCCTTCATGCCCATCTTCCACACCCATATCTGGCCATTATGTGAGGATCTGTCATTTTTGTTTTTAATTCCATGATCTACATTGATTGTGTTTCTCCTTCGCTGTTGCTTTCATTCAATCGCCAAAAAAAAAAAAAAAAAAAAAAAAATTCTAATTTATTCAATTCACTTCAGTTATGTTCCTTTCACTCTTCTTCCATTTTCACTGATTCTATGATAATCTTATTCAGTTTTGTTTATTGTGGGTTTTTTTTAAAATAATTAATTTCATTTATTTTTTTTTTTTTTTTTTTTTGTAGCGGAACGGGGTGGGGGAGAGGGAAAGGTATTGATTTTATGTGGCATGAAATTTTGTTTGCTCCTTGTATTATTCAAGGAATAAAATGAGTTTAATGAAAGAGAAAGAATAAACAAGCAATAGGTTTGTATAGATCTTACCAGAAAGCATGACAATAACGACCTATCTCCAGCTCCCCTAAAAAATATGTAAACAAAGCATTGTCCTAGCGACATGTGCAACAACAACGATCTATACAACACACACACACACGCACGCACACACGCACACAACACACACACACACCACACAAACACACACCACCGCCGCACGCACGCACGCACGCAGCATCGCACGCTCGCACGCAAGCATACACACACACACACATTCACTGATTCACACACGCACACACACACACCACACACACAACACTACACACACACACACACACACACACACACACACACACACACACACACTCACACTGTCGCATTGGAATGATTCAATCAGATTAGTGAAGGGTTTGTAACAGGCTTATTGCCCGGAGAAAGTCCAATTTCCCCTTCTGTGCTAGCAGATTCGTTTTTGATAGGATTGGAATTCATTCAACCATGCTATCCATTCACAGTTTGCAAACGTTCTTCGAGCTTCATATAATTATTTGAATACGCGTCTCTGCTGTCTATTTCATTCCAGTCCGATGTCTCTAACTTTAAGTATACATTTGCAAACGAAATATTTCTTGTTGCAAAGTGAGACGACTGCAGGCGGAAATCTAAACAAATCTTAAATAAATGTTACCGAACCGCCCAGAGAAACGTGGACAAATGAGTCACAAGACAAATATTTCTTTTCAAGGTAACGAAATGTGTTGGTGGTTTTATTATCTCTCAGCAGTCGACCTTTGTCTAGAATGCAGGAGACCTTTGTCGATTTTTTTTTTATCTTACTTCTGTGGTGTTGTTGTTGTTGTTTTTGTTGTTGCTGTTTTCTGGTTCCGCTTCTCGCTGACCTATATTTGTGTTTATGTTTGACTCTTTATACTGTTTTATTGTCTAGGTCGTCGCTTACTGGTTTCAATTTTGTTTTCCTTGTTTAAATGCCTGCCGTTTGGGGGGAAGGGGAGTACCATGTTATTTTCGACATTGCATTTATCAAGAATACATCCAAAAATAACTTGTCGTGTCTTGTGAATCAGTTTTGTTTTTGTGGAATACTTCGTTCATTTTTTTCCTCTCTCGTGTAATATGAAAGCGTATTTTTCCTGCATGTTGTCGTTTACTTCTTGTATCCTGTTCAACTGCACGTAATCTTTCACCAGAGTTATTCATTTCCAAAGACAATTTCAATACAATTATCGAGTGACATATTCTGAATGTTTTTTTTTTCTGTGACTTTGGTTCAAATTATCTGAGTAATCGATTTTCCGTTCTCTCTCCTCTCTCTCTCTCCTCTCTCTCTCTCTCTCTCTCTCTCTCTCTCTGTATTCTTTTATTGTACACCATACAAACCTGACCGCAGCGTATAATCAGTGGCAGTACTGGCTCTTCCGGAAAAAAAACCCAAAAAAACAATGAAACATCAATAAATGATACATACTTACACACAAAAATACATCAGAGAAAAAAATGAAAAGAAATTTGAAAAAAAGAAGAAAAAATGGAAATCTGCCATGAAGTTGAATTTCTGACTGAGGGAAGAGTGAAATGTTGAGCCGAAACAAGATCTGTGCCGTTGTCATGGCAACGAGAGTGGTGGCTATCGTCAACGATCAGCTTTGATCGTGAATCTACTGTCCCACTCGCTCTGCTCACAGGCCATTGATCATGTGAAATGTCACACTGGGGAAGATGCTTGCTCCTCCTGTGGGGAATGTCTGTGGACGAGTCTTTCTTCGCGGTTCGTGTCCTTTTGAAGGTGGGGAATATTATCAGAACAATCCGGTAGTCTGTGGCTTTTGGGAGGGAGTTAATATTCGCATATAGAGGGGAGAGACAGAGACAGAGAGAGGCAGACCGATAGACAGGCAGACAGACAGCGACACAGAGACAGACAGACAGACAGACAGAGACAGAGAGAAACACAGAGAGAGACAGAGAGAAGAGGAGAAAAGAGAAAAGAAGAAGAGGTGAGAGAGAGAGAGAGGAGAGAGAGAGAGAGAGAGAGAGACAGACAGAAGACAGACAGAAGACAGACAGACAGACAGAGACAGACAGACAGACAGATAGACAGACAGAGACAGACAGAGACACAGTGAGAGACAGAGAGAAGAGCAAAAAAGAGAAAAGAAGAGGTGAGAGAGACAGACAGACAGAAGGACAGACAGACAGACAGAAGGACAGACAGACAGACATATACAAAAACAATAAGGGACAGACAGATACATACAGAGGCACATGAACGTGACCTCTCAACTCCCCACCTTCAAATCCACACCTCCTGCACCCTCCACCCTCCACCCTACACACACATAGAACTGAAACAAAGAGATGAACTTAAAACCATTATAAACGAAACAGATGCTGGGTCATAAATAATCGTTGTCAGCTTAATGTCTCTGACACAGACAGAGAGAGAGAGACGGGTGGGGGGGGGAGAGAGAGAGAGAGAGAGAGAGAGAGAGAGAGAGAGAGAGAGAGAGAGAGAGACAGAAAGAGAAAGACAGACAGACAGACAGACAGATGGAGACAGCGACAGAGAGACAGTGTGTGTGTGAGAGAGAGAGAGAGAGAGAGAGAGAGAGAGAGAGAGAGAGAGAGAGAGAGAGGGAGGGAGAGAGAGAGAGAGAGAGAGAGAGAGAGAGAGAGAGAGAGAGAGAGAGAGAGAGAGAGAAACTCTGAAACTCTGAAAAAACTCTGAAACTTTTAATTGTAAGGCCACCGACCTGTATACAATGGGTACACGTTTGCTGAGAATAAAATGAAAATGGGTACGGGTCATCAGCAAAAGGAAGTAATTTCTTTCCAGAAACACATAAGCAAACAATTACAAGGGGAAATAATTCAAGGAAGCAAACCTAAATAAACAAAAATATTTCCACTTGCCTTTGAAACGAATCACAACACATATTCATATATC
>CM065714.1:140909165-140916665 GCA_033310375.1 Conus canariensis
CCCGTCTGATCTCCCGCTCCTGATCACATATCACCAATTCTGTCATCCCTACACTGGCTCCCAATTCAGTCTCGCATTGACTTTAAAGTTCTCCTCCTGGTTTTCAAATCACTGAATAATCTGACTCCCTCTCACCTCTCTCACCTCCTTCATCTCTATGTTCCGTCTCGCAACTTACGCTCATCCACCGATTCTCGTCTGCTTCGGCTTCCCTCTGTTCGCCTGAAAACTTCAGGCCAACGATCTTTCTCTTACCTGGCACCTACTCTGTGAAATGGTCTCCCTTCTTCTCTGCGTAACACGGACTCTTTAAAGACTTTTAAAACCTCCCTAAAGACACATCTTTTCCCCCGGACTGATTAACGACATCCACTTACCACTGTGCGCGAGTCTGCTTATTTTGACGCGCTCGTGTGTCTTTCTGCATGTGTGTGTGGTTTTTTTTCGTGTGTGTGTGTGTGTGTGTGTGTGTGTGTGTGTGTGGTGCGCGCGGGCGCGCGCGCGCGCGCGCACCTGTGTGTGTGTGTGTGTGTGTGTGTGTGTGTGTGTGTGTGTGTGTGTGTGTGTGTGTGTTTGTGTGTTGTGTTTGTGTGTGTGTGTGTGTGTGTGTGTGTGTGTGTGTGTGTGTGTGTGTGTGTGTGTGTGTGTGTGTGCTTTGAGTTAGAATGTTTCTGTAAATTGGGCTCTCGCGAGGTAAAGCGCTCTATAAATATCCTTTTACATTACATTACACACACACACACACACACACACACACACACACACACACACACAGAGAGAGAGAGAGAGAGAGAGAGAGAGAGAGAGAGGAGAGAGAGAGAGAGAGCGATGTATCCATCCGTTTGTCTATCAATCAATCTATCTATCCATCTGCCTGTCTATCTACGCATACAGGCTCCCAGACACACGTGCACATTTATACATATTGTATATGTGTATACATATCTGATGCTATCCTTTTCAGTCGGCTAAGCTATATCAAACGTGTGTGTGTGTGTGTGTGTGTGTGGTGTGTGTGTGCGTGTGGTGTGTGTGTGTGTGTGTGTGTGTGTGTTGAACAATTCAGTCATGGAGGAACACGAGTGCAGGCAAACAATATTTCCCCAGTCATGTGTTATCAGTTCAAAATTTCCTCCGTCATTGTATTACTGACTTGGCAAAGATTCAAAAAGAAAAAAAAGAGGGGTTGGGGGTGGGGTGGGAGTGGGGAAGGAACAGGGCAAAGAAAGAAAATGAGAACGAAAAATCAGGGAAATATACTATGAATATTAAACCCTTCACTAACAGCATGTAGGAACCATCGTAACCCTTCTTGAGGACAGGACCAATCATGTCGCCTGCTCCGAGACCTTTCGTCCGCTGGATCAGACTCATCAGGGAGGCACGGCAGAGTGTGTCTATGCTCCTTTGGCATGTAACGGAGATGTATACGACAGTCTATAATTTTGTGGTATTCTCACCACCAAGGCTTCAAAAGTAGATTCCAACAGCACTTTCCAAACAGTCAGCGAAGGGTGGAAAATTAAAACGAAAAGAACGTGTGGTTAAGAAAGAAAGTTGCTGAAAATGATATTGAGATCATTATGGAAATAGTATAAAAAGGTCCGACAACTGGGACAAGTCCAAAACACACAGTGTCCGAAAGCGAAAGCATTTCCGCAGGCATTGCATCTGGAATGAAATCGGCGTCGGCAAGCCTGGTATACTAATGAGGGGGTGGTGGGGGGGGGGATGCCAGAAGAAAACATCATAGCACGATTTATTTGTCCACAATAATTATTATTTTGTTATCATTATTATTGTTATTATTGTTATTATTATTATTATTATTATTATTATTATTATTATTTTGTTGTTGTTGTTGTTGTTTTTTTTTTTTTTTTTTTTTTTTTTTTTTTTTTGTTTCCCACCACTTTCCCCCGCCTTTTTTTGTTTTGTTTTTTTTGTTTTGCTTTTTGTTCTGATTTTTTTCTTTACTTCTTTTTTGTTTACTTTTTTTTTTTTTTTTTTTTTTTGGCGGTCTCTTTTCTTTTTCCTCTTTTTTGTTACAACACCTAAACGCCTACCATCTATCATGCTTACACACAAACGCCTGTTTACGCGCGCGTTCCACACTTTCATTCATGCCCAGTTCCAAGTGTTTTTGATTTTTCTATCGTTGGACAATGCTTCTTTCTCATTTAATGTATACTATGGTACAATGATGTCTGGGTTTTTCAGTGCACTAGTGTATGTTGTAATGAGTTCGCTTGCTTGGTTCTTTCATTCTCACTTAATTCACCCCGGGTATGCGATTTATACCTGACGAAGTTGTTGTAGAAAGAGTAAAGTAGCAGAAGGAGCAAAAGCGACCAGGATGGACTGAGGGAATCAAGAAGCAGCGAGACAGAGACAGAGAGAGAGAGAGAGAGAGAGAGAGAGAGAGAGAGAGAGAGAGAGAGAAAGAAACAGTTCACAGTCTTAGTCTTTTTCAGTCTCCATATTCCCCAAAAGGGGGGTGCGCCCTTTCACAAACGAAATCGAAAGAGTGGAAGGGCGCACAGAGGAATGGAGAGCGAAAAAAAAATGTGTTAATCTCGCTACTCCCTTCTTTAAAAAAGAAGGGTAAACTAAAGAAGTAGCGAAGATGATACCATGAAAAGAACTACGCTGCAGTGCATCACAATTACCCCACAGCATTTCGTGATAATACTCGAAAGGAAACCAACCAGTTGAGAAAGCATGAACGATATCGCGAAAAGGATCGCGCACGTCCATTCCTGCGTGAATAAATCTAGAAGACGAGAGGGATAAATATCTACCGAGAAACTGTAATCATTGAAAATAAAGTTATCTCGACAGATATTTGTTACGGAGTAGCATATGGGCTTCAAATATTGTATAAATAGATGTCGTTGCCTGCGTTTTTTTAAAAATACTTATACACATTTTCCCTATTAAGATTATGTGATTAATTTGATTCAGCGTAGCTTTTCTTATGGTCTTGTCGGTGACACCAAACATTACTTTTAAGACATCGATCTTCATATGAACTTCAAGATTAATTAGAATATAATTCTCAATCTTTCTCCAAAATAACAAGACGGAAGGACATTCGTAGAAAAAATGTTCTATCACGTCGACTATATCTTTACAGTATGAACATTTGTTATCTTCTCTAACTTTCATCTTGAACAACATAATGTTAGTTGGATATATGTTATGCACAATTTTCCAGTGTAAAAGACGGAGTCTAGTTTCTTTTGTTGCTTGTATGGCAATAGTCCATATCTGTTGAGTGACATCAAAGTTAAATAATCTTTTCCAGAAGCCAACCGCACATGGCTGAGTGTACTTATTTTCAATTATTTGTTTTCGAAATCCTCTTATGCTTAACACGCTTTTACCACAGAATGTGGGGAAGTTGAGGAAACCTCGGTCATGAGCGAGTCGTTGATCAAGGTGAACACGCACAAATCTGCCCACCGCACTGCACACAACATTATACTCCAGCAGGCGACTTGCTGAATTCCCCAATATACCAACTATTTCATCAAAAGACTTTAGTTCGTTGTTGATGGTTAGCATATCTTCCACGCATAATATATTTCTCTTAATCCATTGTTTAAAAAAGAGAACATTGCCTTGATATTTTATGGTACTGTTATTCCAAATTACCCTAGACACTGGTACTTGTAAATGATTATTGTTATCTAACCAAGTGCATAGCACCGAGTTCCAAAAATGTGATTTGATAAGTTCCAGTCCTTTAAATTGCTTACTTATTATGGTTGCATAGAAGCAAATACACTTTTCACCAAATTCTAAGAAATTGTTTCTTGCTATACGCCACCACTTATTATTTGTGCCATTATCTGTGTCATCTTTTGAGCTTACCTTGGCTCCCCATTGTAATAAACATGCATTTTGAAATTCTTTTAGATCTATCATCTTAATCCCCCCCATATCCGTTTCGTGACACAACACTGTTCTTTTTACTTTTTCAAACGCTTTCTTGTTGCAGTCCTTTTTTCTCCATACAAATCTATATAATAATCTATTGATCTCATTAATTACATAATCTGGTACAACTATCGCTTGCATTATGTAAACCCACTGCGAGATTAAAAATGTTTTTACGATACTTACTTTGCCCATAATACTCAAATTTCTTTTCTCCCATGTAGAAATCAACCGTCTGCAATTTTCAATTCTACCCACCCAGTTCTCTTCCAGTTTAGATGCACCTGTGCTGTTACTAAAGTATATACCTAATATCTTTATTTTACTTTTTAATATGAAATCCATAACATTTTGTCTACAATTTATTTTGCTACCTAACCACATTGCTTCCGATTTATTTCTGTTTATTGTCAAACCTGATATGAACGAAAAGCTTTCAAATAATCCAAGCGCTATTCGCATATCGTTTTCGTCTGCTAAAAACAGTGTTATATCATCAGCGTAAAGAGCAATTAACAAAGGACATGTCTCCTGAGTACTGTCATTAACATTTAATTTCAATGCCCTTAATTTCCGAACCGTTCCGTAATCTAATTGCCAATAGTTCAAGGGCTAAAACAAAGGCTAACGGAGAAAAGGGACAGCCCTGCCTGATTCCCGATTCCACTGCAAACGGTTCGGAAATCCATCCGCAATAGTTTATACAGCTTATCGAGTCGGTCATCAATATTTCTACCCAGTTAACAAAACCCTCCCCAAAACCGAATAATTTAAACGCGTTTAACATGAATTCTTTGGAAATAGAGTCGAAAGCATGGAAATAATCAATAGTTATTAATAGTCCTGGTTTGTTTTCGTGACGCAGTTGTTCGGTGACATCATCAATTAGACGTAATAATGTGGACACACGTCTTCCTTTTATGTATCCTACTTGGTCATCACATATTAAAGAATCAATGACACTACCCAGTCGCGCCGCTAGACTTTTAGCTAGGAGTTTATAATCAACATTTGTTAAAGATATTGGTCGCCAATTGTTGAGATCATTTCTTGCTAAACCTTTTCCCTTATGTATAAGTGTTATTACGGCCTTTCGTTGAGTTGAAGACATGCTCCCTGAAGTAAATGCGGTCTTAAAAGACTCCATTACGTATTTACCTATCCGACTCCAAAATACTTTATAGAATTCAACGGTTAATCCATCAATGCCAGGACTAGAGCCATTTTTCATTCCTTTCAGTGCACTCGTAATTTCTTGCTCTGAAAGATTACCATCGCAGTAAGCTTTATCATTAGCAGATAGAGAAGGTAAATTAACACCACGCAGGAAGGCCTGTGTTCTTTGTAGCATATTATCACTATTTATCTTTTTCTTGTATAAATTGCTAAAATAGTCTCTTTGTGCGGCTAAAATGTTTTTTTGTCCCTTGATCTCAACCCCGTTTGCTTTTTTAATATTTTCTATGATCTTTGAGTTTGCTCTTGCTTTTTCTAAACTAAGAAAGAACTTAGAGTTTTTTTCCCCCTGTTCAATCCACTGAACTCGAGCCCTTACCTGAGCTGCACGGGCTTTGCTAGTTTCTTCTAATTCTAATTTTAGTTTTACGAGCTCTCTTTTGCGCAAAGTTTCCTGGCAGTCTGGATAAGTGCTGAGGGCACTATCGAGTGTATTCAATTCTGCATTCAGTCGTGCTAATTTATTTCTGTTTAACAATGCTTTTTCTTTTGAAAATTTAATTGTACATTCTTTGATTTTGATTTTTAATAGCTCCCAAGTTATCTGATTATCATCTTCAGGGTCTTTTTCAAAAGTTTCTAAAGTATGATTTATATAATTAACATAGTTTATATCCGAAGAAGGGATCCATTAAATTTCCAATACCCTTTACCATGTACAACATCAACGAACTTCACTAAAACACAACAACCTCTGTGATCTGAGAAAGACACACTCTGCATAGTACTCTGCACTACATTTTCAAAAATAGATGAACTGGTCAGTATATAATCCAGTCTTCTTGCAATAAATGGATTAATTCTAGACCAGCTAAATTCTTTCTCTTCGTTGTGAAACATTCGCCATGTGTCATACAGGTCACAATCACTCACCACTCTGTTAAATCTCTGTACAGTATGCTGGTCGTGATAATCACCACTTATCACATCATACTCGTTACTTAAGACAGTGTTGAAATCTCCACACACAATAAGGTTATTGGTATTTAAATTTTTTATAACATCTTCCAATTTATCGAAGAAATTATGTTTTTCCTGTAAACTATTAGGGGCATAGATATTTACCACAATCATCTGTTTCTCTCCTGTAGTGATTTTCAAGATTACAATTCTTTCAGATGCATACACTATTTCCGTTTCAGCTGACAAATTTTTCTTAATTAATATTACTAATCCACCGCTATGTGTACTTTTTTCAGTGAACATGAGCTTACCTCCCCATTCTTTTTGCCACTGTTCGCTTACAGCTGTATTAATATAAGTTTCCTGCAGACAGATCACATCGTACTCATTGTTTTTTAAAAACCTAAAGACGCGTTTTCTCTTATTATTGGATCTTATCCCTCTGACATTTACAGAAAAAACATTTAAAGAAGATAAAGCCATGTTGCAGGGTTCAACGAACAAATGACCATGAGACGCACGAAAAATCGTACAACCGTGTCATCAGTCGTGTCCGACCCTGTCACTGTTTTTCAATCGCTGTATGAGGGGCGGAAATCTTGGCAGCTTTTCTGTCACGTGGGTCGGTCAAAGTGGGGGAATCCCCTTCTGTTGACCACGGCCGTTTTGGAGTCTCAGAACGCGATCGGGCTTTAAAATCCAGTTTCGACTGACGTGTCAAAAGCCCTTCCTTTGCTTTCGACAGATCATTTTCCTTCTTTTTCATTTCTTCTCTCTTTTTGGGTCTGCTGCTTCTTTTGTGTTTTCCCTTTTCAACGACCTGGGCAAAACTCAAGTTAGAATGACAGTCCCTTTCGTTATCACTCTTACCTTTTTTACCTCCCTTTTCCTGACTAAGTTCTCTCTCAGTGTCACTCACCTTAGGTTCTTTCTCTGTGTCAGTGGCGTCAGAGTCCGTGTCACTGTCGTCATCAGTGAGGAGTGTGTCAAGGTCTACAGATTGTTTCTGTGTTGAAACAACTGGAAGAGGATCCCACACTGACCCAACTTCATCATTGTGAGTCGGAATTTGGCAGACAGGATCCCCTTGCCGATGACCGGGTTGGAGACACGCTCTGCACGTGATAACAGACTCCGGACACTGCCTGGCCCAATGACCCACTTTTAAGCAACGATTGCACTTCGTTACCCTGGCCTCTTTTTTCGGTTGTTCCTTGTGATAAAGGGTGGCAGTAAAATCCCCCACCTTTACAAACCTTTCCAATGGTTTTTCTGGGACGTTGATGAAAATGAAACGTCTACCAGAGTAAAATCGGGTCAGCTTTCCATCTCTGTTTCTTACTTTTTCCATTATCAAAGGGGAGCGAAAAACAACTCCAAGCTTCACAAGAGCTGACTCAATATCCGCTCCATCGCAAG
>CM065714.1:140921665-140934165 GCA_033310375.1 Conus canariensis
GAAGTTCCTTTCTATGCTCAATTAAGCGTCTTTCCCCCTACTCTCACAAAGTTAGCCGGCAAAGCGCTGAAAAATTTCACCTCCCAACGTTGCCTATCTCTCTCCGCCCATTATCTCTGCTACCCCCCCCCCCCCCCACTCCACCCCCACACACCCCCACCCCCCACCCCCACCTCTAGCCTACTCCCGCTCCCTGTTGCAGCATACGTGTTGCTGGGCAGCTACTGTCACCGGCCTCCGTTGCGCAGTGGTTGATGTCGCGGATTTCTGGGTGGGAGGTCGTGGGTTCGATTCCTATCATGGTCATTTATATTTGAGGGATTTTTCTGCTCCGACCGTAGCTGACTTTGTTTCGGGCTCAGTGGGAAAGACTGGAACCACGCAGTCGAGTCGCATCCATGCTGGAAGTGGTTTAGGGTCAAATTTCCTGGCCAACAATGTAGATGTCTGTATCTCTTAGGTGACTCCGAGAAAAAATATGAAGGTAAGAGTACAATATAGCCCTGTGATGCAGATTCAGATTGGAATGGATCTCTATTGCATCATTTTCATCATCCTTTTTCTCATCAATTAGCATTAAAAAATAAGTCTAAGATTTTGCGGTCCTGCATGCCTCGCCATCATGATGACGTCAGTTCCGTTTTCCTCTCCATGTCTCTGCCCTTGCTATGCTCATGTCGATGTCGTCAGTACCCGTGACGTCAGGCCACACGCCACTATTAGGATTTTGCTCTGAAACACTGTGTAGTCCATGCGAGTGTTTGGTGGCCTACCATAACTCTTGAGCCAGCATTTATTGTTACACGGATAATTGATCAAAAGAACAACTGCCCACCCAATTCCTTCCCTTGTTTTGGGGGATCTTCACTGACGAAATCACAGTCTTCAAATACATGACCGTCCTCTTAGTTGACACACATTTCAGCCTTTGCACTCACTCACCCGTCACCCTATCTTTGCGCCAGCCTCAAGCGCTCAAAATAATCCTATTCCTTTGATTTTAATCTGTCTGCTTGGAACCACCTGACTTGTACCTTGATGGCCATATGAAAGGAAATGAGAAGAATCAACTTCCAGACACAATGAACATTCTCAAAACAATCTCATTGCGCCAGTCTGCAAATACGCGACTCCTTAAGCACAGTAAGTTTTGGTTTGTGCAGCCTCATGTGGACTGTCGTTGGACAAATGTTATGGCGCCCTCCGGAGGAAGACGCTCAATGGCATTGGGGCTACGCGGCTAAGCAATTATTATTGTGAACAGTGGCTTAGTAGATGCTGTCTTGCGCATGTTGCATCAAAACAGGCTCCACCGAACACCACAGAAGTGACTCGGCAGCAGTGCAGTGTCTCCTCTGGTGGGTTCTCTCGTGACCGCTTGACAGAGGCTACTCCCTGTGAATTGCAGGTGCCAGGACGGCGGAGAGATAAGCCAGGGTGTAGCTATGGATGGGGGAGTCGGAATGAGTGAAGTGCGTGTGATGCCACTGCTGTGGTTCAGAAGAGGAGACAGTAAAATAAAAAGAAAAGAGAGAAAACGGACTTTCGCAGTATTATTGTCGCATCTTGGCATTATGGACGGCGACAATGTATGTTGAGAGTGGCTCTACAAAGAAAGAAACTACATCGGCGACAGTGTGTGTGTGTGTGTGTGTGTGTGTGTGTGTGTGTGTGTGTGTGTGTGTGTGTGTGTGTGTGTGTGTGTCTGGCTGTCTGGCTGTCTGGCTGTCTGTCTATCTGTCTATGCTCCTGCATGTACGTGAGAGCGCATGCGCACACCTCTGTCTGTGTTTATGTGTGTGTGTCTCTCTCTGTCTGTCTGTCTCTGTGTCTGCGAGAATGTAAAACATTTAGCATATTTTTTTTCGAAACAAAACCAAACAAACCGAGGGTATTCCATCAGTTTCAAGCGATCTGAATATAGTTTGTTGTCCTGAAAGGAACAGAAGGTTGTACAAGCAGTTCCCGTAGAACAGAGACGAACAAAGCCACAGGCAACTACTTGAAATGGCACATGTCTTTCTTATCGTCTTCGACTGGGGTATGGAAGTTTGGACATTCCCGTTAATCAGATGGGAAGTATTACAGGATGCAGTTGATTTCTACCGCCAAACTGCTTTGTTCATAAGCCCCATTCCCCAGTCACCCCCACCCCTCCCCTCCCACCCCATATCTTCCCTCTTCTCCTAACCACTCTGTGTGTGTGTGTGTGTGTGTGTGTGTGTGTGTGTGTGTGTGTGTGTGTGTGTGTGTGTCTGTCTGTCTGTCTGTCTGTCTGTCTGTCTGTGTCTCGGTCTCTCTCTGTCTCTATCTCTCTGTCTCTCTCTGTCCCTCTCTCTGTGTTTCTCTCTGTCTGTGTCTCTGTCTCTATCTCTCTGTCTCTCTCTGTCCCTCTCTCTGTGTTTCTCTCCGTCCGTGTCTGTGTCTCTCTCTCTGTCTCTATCTCTATGTCTCTCTCTGTCCCTCTCTCTGTGTTTTTCTCTGTCTGTGTCTCTGTCACTCTCTCTCCTGTCTCTTCTTCTCTTCTCTGTCTCTCTGTCTCTCTGTCTGTCTGTCTGTCTCTCTGCTTCTTCTTCTCTGTCTCTCTCTCTCTCTCTCTCTCTGTCTCCCCTCTTTCCCTCCCTCCCCCCCCCCCCTCTCTCTCTCTCTCTCTCTCTTCTCTCTTCTATATATATATATATATATCTTTCTCTCATACTCTCTCTCTCTCTCTCTCTCTCTGTCTCTCTCTCTCTCTCTCTCTCTCTCTCTCTCCTCTCTCTGCCCATGAATTGATGCCTGTTGGCATTCTGTCATGTGCCAGACTAGATCCCTTGTGAGTACGCAGACGTTGGTCGTAATGATATTACCTTGAAAATGTCCGTGAAGTATTCGAGAATCAGACGGGATCAAATTCTTCCAATGCAAGAGCACCCCGATAGCGTCTGTCGACCTTCTTTTTGTGTTGTGAAATGAGATGCATTGCCTCTGTTGGACCATTCTTTTGTCCCGCGATTCACTGGTGCCGCATCCTCGTGGCCTTGATAACAATCCAGCCGTGATTATTGTGGCTCTGTTCTTATCGTTCTTCCAGCTGAATAGATACATTACTTGCAGATAACACACACTAGTGGCCGCAAGATTCACACAAAAAAAGGAAAAGAAAACTAAAAACACTGGTCGTAAAGAAGCGTCGCTGGCTTGTTGTAAATTGCCAGTGCCTATATACAGGGTAGCAGTTCTTGTGCACCGCCATTTTGGTGAGCCTTCTCCGCCATAGTTATCCACCATGTGTATAGTACATACATTCTCTCCGTTCATGTTGTTGTTCATATGAAAATCTCCACAGTCTTCCAAGTTCCAAAATGAACACCATAAGAGATCGCAAATTTCCAGAGTCTTCCAAGTCGCAAAAGAAAGACAATAACAGATCGAAATCTCCAGTCTTCCGAGTCGCAAAAGGAAGACCACAAGAGATCGAAACTATTCAGAGTCTCTCAAGTCACAAAATGAAGACCATAAGAGATCGAAAATCCCCACAGTCTGCAAGTCGCAAATGAAGGCCATAAGAGACCGAAAATTTCTACAATCTTCCAAGTCGCGTAACGAAGACCACCGAGATCGAAAATCTTTACACTCTTTAAAGTCGCAAAATGAAGACCATAAGAGATCGAAAATTTCTAGAGTCTGCCAAGTCGCAAAATGAAGACCGTAAGAGATCGAAAATTTCCAGTCTTCCAAGTTGCAAAATGAATACCATGAGAGATCGAAAATATTCAGTCTTTCAAGTCACAAAATGAAGACCATAAGAGATCGAAAATCTCAAGAGTCTTCCCAGTCGCAAAACGAAGACCATAAGAGATCGAACATCTGCAGTCTTCCAAGTCGCAAAATGAAGGTCATAAGAGATTTTTTTTTTAAATCTCTAGAGTCTGCCAAGTCGGAAAACGAAGACCATAAGAGATCGAACATCTCCAGACTCTTCCAAGTCGCAAAAGGAAGACCATGAGAGATCGCGGTTTTAATTTCTAAAAACAACATGTCTAGATTTGAGCAAACATGTCTGGAACCCACTGCCAAACAATCTGCGCGTGCTGATCTCTGCCCGAGTGTAAAAACACGTTTAAAACATTTTGGTTTCCAAAGCATCTGTCTCAGCCGTGTTGTAAAGTTTGCGTGTTGCGTATGAGATGAGTGGGTGGGAGAGAGAGATCTATGTGTTGGTTGGTATGCGATTTCTGTTTCCAAACCATCTCCCTGAGCGGTTTGTGTGTTGGGAGGGAGGTGAGTGGGTGGAAGAGAGAGAGAGAGATCTGTGTGTGGGTGAGTACGCGGTCTCTGAAGGAAAGAGAAGAAGGGGAATGCTGGTGAGGGATGGAGGAGGGATGAAGGAGGAGAAGGAATGTTCTGGATGTCTTTGTGGGGATTGTTCATGCACAGAGTGCTACACTTGCTGATGGGAGATGCTGTGCTTTAGAAATTGTATTCATAATTACGTTTTTTTTTTTTCACATTTCAGTCATCTCATCATCATCATCATCATCATCATCATCATCATCATCATCTATCATTATCTTTATCGTTATTATTTTCTTTCTTTTTTTTTAATTATCACTCTTGTTGTTGTTGTTTTGTTATTGTTGTTGTTGTTATATGTGTTGTTGTTGGTGATGATAATATTGTATTGTTATTATTATTATATTATTATTATTATTATTATTATATCATCGTAATTATTATTACTATTATCATATATTTATCATTTATTATTCATTTATCAAATCATCATCATTGTCATCATTATTAGTATTGTTATTATTATTAACAACAACAATGATAATAATAGTAATAATGACAATATTATTATTATTATTATC
Source organism: Conus canariensis (assembly GCA_033310375.1). Classification (NCBI taxonomy): domain Eukaryota; kingdom Metazoa; phylum Mollusca; class Gastropoda; order Neogastropoda; family Conidae; genus Conus; species Conus canariensis. Next base: position 140,926,522 of record CM065714.1, read on the forward strand.
ATCATCATCATCATCATCATCATTATCATCATCATCGTCATCATCATCATCATCATCATCACCATCATCATCATCATATATTTATCATTCATTTGTTGAATGATGATGATGATGGTGATGATGATGATGATGATATAGATTATTCCATTATTTAAAACACTTTTTTTTCCAGGAAGGTGGCTATCATCATAAATGGATTTTTGTTTTGTTTTGGGGGTTGTTTTTTTGTTTGTTTGTTTGTTTGTTGTTGTTGTTTTTGTTGTTGTTGTTGTTTGTTTTTTAGTGCGAGGGTTTCCAACGAAGATTGTTGCCGTTTCTGCTGACATCTGTCTAACAACGTTTGCATGTCGAGTAGTGTGTGTGAAATGCGTGTAGAAACAGGGGCAACATTGATGTGTTTCTATCTCTTTTCTTCTTTCTGAAGGATCTAAACACCCGAAGCAAGAGATGTCATGGGAAATAATGTTTGGACAGCCAAATCAACGCTACGGGAGTTCAAATGTGATGTATATATGTGGGCTTTCAGGTCAAATGAACGAATGAAGATGAAAGTTTCCTAAATTTGTATGTTGCTTGAAACAAGGTTTTTCTCTGTGTAGTTACAAGCAGCGTAGTTACTTTTTGTCTGTTTATTGTTTTTATATTACTATCATCATCATCATCATCATCATCATCATCATCATCATCATCATCATCATCATTATTATATTATTATTATTATATTATCATCATCATCATATCATCATTATCATCATCATCACCATCATCATCATCATCAATATCATCATCATCATCATCATCATCATCATCATCATCATCATCTTGTTGTTGTTGTTGTTATTATTATTATTATTATTGTTATTACTAGATATTTATTTTTATTACTATCATCATTATCATCACCATCATCATTATTGTGATTTGTTAATGTACATATTCATTTTTCTATGTATGTAGGCCTGTGTACTCATTCTCCTGGTTATTATTGTTATTGTTGTTGATGCTGTTGTTGTTAATGCTGTATGTATTGTTGATGATGATGATGATGTCAAGCACTTTGGAGCCAAAGGTCCCCTTCTTATTGTTTGAGAGAGAGAGAGAGAGAGAGAGAGAGAGAGAGAGAGAGAGAGAGTAAGTCTTCAATAAACCGAACTAAAGTAAGCAAATGCAAACACTGATGATGAAGAGAACCAGGTCAACTTGACGGAAACCGTGCTTGTGCCATTCGAATGAACAACCAACCATAGCTCAGTGACCCGGAAGTGATACTTGATTGGAGGCGTGTCGGTAGACTGTGACAGATTTCGTTTGCTGAAGAAATCGAAACGTAGTAAAATAGAATTCCACCAACTGGTTTTAGAAACATTCATATCGAATCATTTTATCTGTAAAAACTTATGTTTGCAGGACATCAATGACGATTTTGCCAATGAGGTCCAAAGTCCTGATTACATCTACGCATCATACAGATCATTTCGTATTTTGATACAGAGAAAAGATGTTAAGTCTGTATGTATAGTAGACCCGGAGCTGGCCGTCCGGGAGAGAAACCCTGTTCCGGTTCATCTCTTTTCCAACTTAATGGCGACGACCAAAGCCGTGCATAGCGCATCCGGCCCACCCGAGCCGTAGTTTTGCCGGTCGTGCAAACCGTACTTTCCCCGGTCGTCCGGGTGAAGGGACTGTACTCCTCTTCTGATTTTTTTTTTTTACTCTTGTTATCTTTCTTTTCAACATGGACAACGAAAAAAAATCATCGCTGCCGTGAGGCTCAGATCATTTTATTTACACACAAAGGTGACAAGAATCAGGCCAATAGAGATAATATCTCTGCTGCTTGGGACAACATAGAAGTGGGAGAAAATGGATAGTAGTGAAAATATTCTCTTTTTTTTCTCTCCACCAAATGAATAAAGTTACAAACATATCTTCAACTGTAGATCCAATACTATACATATTAACAAAAAGTGTCCGTCACGGATTTACTTTCCACAAAAAATAGGAAACATCCACATTGATTCAAAAGCCCTTGATTTTCTTTTATCACTGTTTCATGCAATCCATTTTGACGTTTTCTTTCAGGTTTTACAAATAAGAATATTTTAAACAGCCGGCTCCGCCCGGGTCTACTATGCACGCTTCCAAGGACCCGGACGACCGGATGGGGGATATGGGCCTTCCAATGCACGGCCGGGTCCGGATCCACTATGCAAGTAGTCTAAGAGGAGCAAGGGTAAAACCAAACAGAGGAAAAACAAATGAACAAGAGCCAAAAGTGTACAAGCTACAAGCTAACTAAGAGTAGTACGAACGTAAACGACTCATTTATCAGTGCTTTCCATCACCAAGATGGATGGCTCTGGCAAAGTGAGTTTCCAGACTTTCAGCTCATGGAATGGAAACATACTTTCGCGGCGTGTCTGGTGTTTACAACTTGCGCGTGGGCGCGTGCTCATACCAACACACATACACACTCGCACATGCAAGTACCCACACAGACACACGCATGTAGCTACGTTCTTATCCTCGCCCACGCACGCGCACACACACACACACACACACACACACCACACACACACACACACACACACGCACACACATACGCACGCGCGCACGGACGCACGCACACGCGCACGCACGCACACACGCTTGCAAGCACGCACGCACGCACACACACACACACACACACACACACACTCTCTCTCTTCCTCTCTCTCTCTCTCTCTCTCTCTGTATGTGTCTCTCATACACTCACACAGACAGAGACAGACAGACAGACAGACAGACAGAGAAAGAGAGAGCACCCACGCAGGTGGAAGTATTTTTCCACGAGTCGACCATTTCTTATTTTGTGTGTTCCAATTCCAGAGCGAAAGGTTGCAGACTATTGTGATAAAACTCTCTCTCTCTCTCTCTCTCTCCTCTCTCTCTCTCTCTCTCTCTCTCTCTCTCTCTCTCTCTCTCTCTCTCCTCTCTCTCCTCTCTCTCCTCTCTCCCCTTGTACCAACTAGTGTACAGTTAACAGAACCGTTATTTTGTCTCTGTTACGTTTGTTCTTACTGCCGACCAACCCTCCCTCCCCGCCCCTTGCCACCCCTTCCCCCCCCCCCCCCTCCCCGTCTCACTCTTTACGCATTCTGTCTGTCTATCTATCTATCTTTCTTTCTTTCTATCTATCTTATCTATCTATCTATCTGTCTATTTGTCTGTCTATCTATCTCTCTGTGTCTGTCTGTCTATGTATCTATATATCTTTCTATCTATTATGTATCCTTCTATCTATCTATCTATCTATCCATCCATCCATCATATCTATCTATCTATCTATCTATCTATCTGTGTCCTTTTGTCTGTCTCGCTGTTTCTGTTATCAATCTATCTATTGTCATCTATCAATCTATCTATTTATCATCTATCTATCTATCTATCTATCTATCTATCTATTATCTATCTACTATTTTTATCAAGCTATATGTCTAGCTATCAATCTGTGTATCTATTTGACTGTCTGTCTGTCTATCTATCTATATGTTTGCAAAGTCATTAATGTGATGACAAAGGAATTGTTAGCCTGTACTTGCCCCCCCCTCCCTCTCTCTCTCTCTCTCTCTCTCTCTCTCTCTCTCTCTCTCTCTCTCTCTCTCCTCTCAATACTTCTGTCCATTTGAGGACCATCCTCTGAACAAGAGAACCGCAGACTGAGCGTAGTATTGCAATCACTCTCTGAACTAAAATGTGTTATTAATTAATGAACATGTGGGAGGGGCTAAAGGGAAGTGAAATGCATGTGGTAAGCGAACGACCGGGAATGGGCACGAGAGAGAGAGAGAGAGAGAGAGAGAGAGAGAGAGAGAGAGAGAGAGAGGAGAGAGAATGAGTTCGTGGGTGTGTTTGAAGAGAGAGAGAGAGAAGAGAGAGAGAGAATCTGTCTCTCTGTCAGTCTGTCTGTCTGTGTGTCTGCTTGTTTAACCACAGCCTGTCTCCATACTCCGTGATTAACAGCATGTAAACGAGGCCCTTGGCCTAGGTCAGAAGAGCGGTTAGATGAGGTAAGGTATTATCAGATGAGATAGTTATAAGGGATGTGGCCGCAGTCACCTTTCGTTTACATGAGCATTTTCCTGCTGGGTTTTTCTGGGGGGTTTTTTTCCCCTGTAAAAGCATATTGGTTTTCCGATATTCATCTCTTCTGTCTCTTTCCATCTATGTCTCTTTGGCATTCATACCTCTCTCTCTCTCTCTCTCTCTCTCTCTCTCTCTCTCTCTCTCTCTCTCTCTCTCTCTCTCTCTCTCCTCTCTCTCTCGTGTGATAGTGTCGCGCACGAACGTGTGGTTTTTGTTGTTGTTGTTGTTTTTGTATGTGCGTGCATTTGTCTGTGTGTTAGCGCGCATGTGCCTGTATATGATCCCCCCGCGCGCGCGCGGGGTGTGTGTGTGTGTGTGTGTGTGTGTGTGGTGTGTGTGTGTGTGTGTTGTTGCAGCATGCGCGCCCGTTCATGCTCTATCTGTAGTAAAAAGAAAAAAAAAAAAAACCTCAACGGTAGTTTCCGCTCTGTCTAAGCTTCTTTAACAGGTCTGGGACATAGGGGGGAAGGGGAAGAATGGGGGGGGAGGGGTGGATGGGGCGGGGAGGAAGAATGGCGAGGGTGGTGAGGGTTAATGGGATGAGAGGCAATCCATTCCACCGCCAATGACAGAACAGAAGCCTCCAGTTCCAAAGCCATATGCATTATTGCTCTGGCATCCCTCCTCTCCATTCTGTTATCACTAGTTCCACTGTCACGCTCCTGCATCAATCAGTCAAAGATCACATCGGTTTTAGCCGCCGTATCATTTGATCCATGATGTAGACGTGACGGGATCAGTATCTGAGGCATTCCGCTGGTTGGAGTCCCATTGCACACGTTAAAATCATTCACTACTTGGTGTTCATCTGATTGGCTCAGTGTGGCTGCACAAGAGAAAAAAAAATAATGCGCCAAGGCCTTGCTTAAGGAGTCGAGTATTTATAGACTGGCGCAATACATTATTTTGAGAATTTCTATTGTGTCTGAAAGTTTATTCTCCTCATTTTCGTTCATATGGCCATCAAGGTACAAGCCAGGTGGTTCCAAGCAGACAGATCAGAATCAAGGGAATGGGACTAGTTTGTTTCTTGGGCTGGCGCAAGGATAGGGTCACGGGTGAGTGCGAAGGCCTGAAATGTGACGTCAGCTGAGGGAAAGGTCGTGTATTTGAAGATCGATTAAGATTTCATCGGTGGAAATCTCCCATAACAAGGGAAATAACGGGTTGGGGAGTTGTTCTTTTGACGAATGATCAGCTTAATATTAAATGCTAGCTCAAATTTGTGACAGGCCTTAAAACGCTGACATGGATTACATAGTGTTTTAGTGCAAAATCCTAATTGTGGCGTGTGGCCATCAGATCGGTTTTGCCGCCATGTCATTTAATCCACGATGTAGAAGCAACACGATCAGTATCTTGGAGTCCCATTGCGCACGTTAAAGGCATTCACCACTTCCTGTTCACCTGATCGGCTCAGCATTTGCCTCCTGCTCATGGCATTCCTGCCTGTCCTCTACATATCGCAGCCAAGATTGTCAAACTGAAGAATATCCAGTGGCCATTATTACAATGGCATCTGCCAGGGAGCAGTTATGTCCCTTGACGTCTTAATGGAATGCCCTGTGCGTGCCTGCACCCTACGCGAACACAGCGCAGGCTTCCATGGATGGTACAGGATTGCTTCCAGCTGGTTTGCTCGGCAGTTGAGGACAGTACTTCTCTGGGTCGCACCCGCACCTTCGGGTGTATCTTTTTCTTCATACACTAGGCGTCTTGCGGGTGGACAAAGGCTGCATGCAGGCACTGAGCCGAACTTGCGGAAAAGTGGAGAAGAAAGAGAAGGGATAAGCGTTAACCTGAGAGGGCAGACCGCCAACTGAACATTTTTTTTCTCGCCCAGTAGTGGCTAATTCGCTGTGCGAGCGATCGGGACTCCAAGAAAAGGTAATGGTGTGAAAAGCGCGGCGAGTTGCCCGAGTCCCTTTTCTGTTCATCTTTGGATTGATGCTTGGCCATTCGGGCAGTGAACATTCCCTGGTCATGTGAGAGATTGTTTCTATTTATGTTATATGGGAGAGGGTAAGGTAAGGTAATGTTGCTTATAGCCCAGCCGACCGCAAAGGGCCATATCAGGGCTGTCGCTGCGTTGAAGTCAACTCACAAATCATTCATTCACACAACTCTTTAAATTGTTTCTATTTATGTTATATGGGAGAGGGAGATTGTTGCTATTTATGTTATTATGGGGTCAGGAGATTGTTGTTATTTATCCATGGGATCAGGAGAACTAGATGATCAGAAAAGAGTCCATTTCCCACCTATGGAGTTTACAGACAACATGTATTTTGTTTATGACGAAGGTGAAGCTGGTTTTACACTGGATAGGAGCTTGATTACAGACTGCATCATATTGTACTCCTTATTCTTTCTTTTTTTTTTTTTAAATCTCTGTCTTTGTTAACAAACGTGTCGGGTTACGCGATTCACCAAAAGCTGTTAACTATATCGCGATTGGTACTGGAAACCGGCGAGTTATATCCCCTGTGAGACTCTAAGAGTATCAAAAAAAAAGAAAAAAAAAAAAAAAAAAAAGAAAGTAAAGATGAAAGAAAAAGACGCCTTTTTCGACCAGTACGACGACGTTCCTATCTTCGGTACAGAGGTTGCGGGGATGGGGCGTGGGGTTCGGGGGGAGAGAGGGATTGTGACTGACCATAATTAGGGAAAAAGAATCCGTTTTACATCTCTTGCTCTTGAAGACATAAACTGGACTAATTTACCTTCTCCCCCCCCCCTCTCTCTCTCTCTCTCTCTCTCTCTCTCTCTCTCTCTCTCTCTCTCTCTCTCTCTCTCTCTCTCTCTCTCGTGTGAGGCCGCACGATTTACCGAACTTTGTGATCGGTAGGAAGATCCGTCGGATTTCACCTTGTGCCCCCCCTCTTTAAAAACCACGGAGCTGAAAGAAAGGACACTCCCATCCACCGCAACAGAATGAATGAAGCTCATTGGCACAGTACAACTACGTCAGTCACGGAGGGTCTTCTGACAGAACTAGTTCAATCGTCGCACCTGTTTGAAATTAAATCAATAAATTGGTACCTTCTTCTGCTTTTTTTTTCTCTCTCTCCTTTGTTCTTCGGCTCCGAGGGATTAACAATGGTGAGATTGTTGTCTACTCAGCCGTTTTAAATAAACAAGATCAGTTGCGGTCTGTTCGGGTGTCTGTTACAAGGAAGGTTTTTGAATTCAGCGGATGATGTTGCGCAACATCTACGAGAAAAAAAAACTATAGTATTGTGGTTGGTCTGACTGGAGCACGAAATAGTCAGAAACTTTCACTCTTAAATCCAACCATTCATCTAACCAATCGTTGCTTGACAGTGCGCGTGGTAAATGAGGTACAGGATTATCATCTTCTCCTTTAAACTTCCCAAACTTATTTATCTATCTGTCTGTCTATCTATCTATCTATCTATCTATCTATCTATCTATCTATCTATCTATCTATCTATCTATCTATATTATATCGATCGATCGATCTACCTATCTATCTATCTATTTATCTATCTATCTATC
>CM065714.1:140941665-140944165 GCA_033310375.1 Conus canariensis
CCTTCAGGGAAGATTTGAGGTTGTCTTTGAAACGTTTCTTCTGGCCTCCATGAGAGCGTTTTCCTTGTTGTAATATGAACATAAATGATGGTATACAATGTAACGTGACTAGATGGTGGTCAGTAATGTTAACATAAGTAATGGTACATGTATACTGTGGTTAGATGGTAGTCAGAATAAGCTGTAATATGAGTACAGATAATGTATGAGGTCTACTGTGGTCTTTAGCATGCATTGCCGGAAAGACCATTAAGAATCCTTTGCTTCGAAGATGTCGACACGGCAGCCAGTGAACAAAAATTCGACAAGCGTAGCAGGCATTGCATGAAAGGACATTACAAACTATAAAAAAAAAAAAAAAGAATTTTTTCATTCGAAGATGACATCGATGTCGACACGGCAGACATTGAACAAGAATTTGCCAAGCTTGTTCAAAGACTGGATGAAACATCTCCAGCAGACACGGAAATCAGCGCCGAGACAATCCAGTTGAAGGCCAGCCCCAACACCTCCATCCCTGCTGACCTAACTGTTCAGGGACAGTCCACTCACCTGGGATCCCTCAAGAGCAATTGGGGATCCAATCCACAGATCCCTTTAAGGCAGCAAAGGCCACGTCAGCACTGTCCAGGCTGAAAGCTATAGAAGAACAATGAAACACAAGATCAGACTCCTGGGTGCAGTGATACACTGCATTTTCCTGATGCATTCAGGATGCAGATTCACACACCGCATCAGGAAAGAACAATCCAAGCCAGGGAACTGAGGTGATAGCGCAAGATACGAAACATCAGATGCCGCACTCTGAGCATTATCGCCCATAGACAAGTGCGTCCGACTAGCAAGCAGCACATTGGACCATGTGAAGTTCTGCTGAATCTCGAAGAGAAAGTACGCTTGTACGAGATCCAAAAACCTGGGCGGGAAGACAGGTGTCGAAGGTAAAGACAAAAAAAAAAAAAAGATGGACTGACAGCTCTGCAAATTGGACAGGGAAACCTTTTGTAGAGAGCCAACATGAGCACAGCATCTTCTTCTTCTTCTTTTTCTTTCTTCTTCTCTTTTTCTTCTTCTTCTTCTTCTTCTTCTTCTTCTTCTTCTTCTTCTTCTTCTTCTTCTTCTTCTTCTTCTTCTTCTGCAGTCAATTTCTTTTTGGTTGCGTGAGATCTTTTCTGTCGCCATGACAAACCCCACAATCTTTCCGAGGTCTTGATAGCTGCCCCAAAGCTACATCTGCAGTTCTGCACCCTCGGTCAGGTTTGACGCCGTAGAACATCATGGGCTGGACAGATTTGAAGGATGTGTTCTGGGGTCTGAGATCCGGACATTCGTCTGTGTGAGCAATCTTAATTCGCCTGAGGTGGCTCAGCCGTCGGCGGTGGCCAGTTCTCAATCTGAAGAGGATTGTTTGCTGGTATCTCTGGAGCTGATGGATTGGATCAGCACCACTGTCTGCACCTAGCCTTCTCTTCCACTGGTTTTGGTATTGGTTGTGGATGATAGCTTTGGCCTCTCTGTAGGTCACCGAGAAGCTGAACGGCTTCATATTGCTGCCAGCCTTGGGCAGAACGTCAACCTTCTCACTCCCAGTGATCGCACAATGGGATGGAATCCAGGCTTCAGAGCTGGAGGAATCTGGTGAACAGTTCTGTGCGGCGTCCCCGGGAATCTTCACAAAGTTAACAGAGAAGATGCTGTGATTTGGTGACGGTAATGTGAACATACTAATGGCATCACGTTTACTCTGATAAGGCGATAGTAGTATGAACATGATAATGGCATCACGTTTATTCTGATAAGGCGATAGTAATATGAACATGATAATGGCATCATGTTTACTGTGATAAAGCGATAGTCAGTAATATAACCATGACAATGGCGTCAAGTTTACCGTGTGATAAGGTGATAGTCAGTCTTCTTCTTCTCGATCGCCTATTACACCTATAGACAGGATTCTGTAATGAATCTGGTGGTCCTCTGCAGGGCCTCCACAGACCCGTACAGCTTGTCGTTGATGGGCACCGGCTGCGGCCATGTCCTGTCCCTCAGACACTGCGGGTCCCCACAGTCCTGTAGAATGTGTTTTGTGGTTTGTTCTGCCTGCCCACATGTGCACATTGGGGATGGTTTCAGGTGCAGCTTGCGGTGTAAATGGGATGCTAGTCAGTTGTTGTGCCCGGTTCTGAGTCGAACGATGACCACCTGTTCTGCTCTGGTTAGCTGATGATAGCCATCTTGCTGCTGTGGTGGCCTGTAGAGCGCTTTAATGATGGTCTTCACCTCTGTCAGGCTGACTGCAGTTTCTTCCTGATGGGCCTGGGCACCAAGTTTTGCCATTTTATCAGCCTCCTCATTTCCTGGAATGCCGCAGTGAGATGGAATCCATTGCATTAGGCGATAGTCAGTAATATGAACATGATAACGGCATCAAGTTTACTGTGATAAGGCGATAGTCACTAATATGAGCATGATAATGGCATCAAGTTTACTATGATAAGGC
>CM065714.1:140949165-140956665 GCA_033310375.1 Conus canariensis
TATTATCCATTAGAAAATACATCAGAGAAAAAGGGTTTGAGAATGAGATAAAAGATAACATTGAAGCAGAAGTCAACACAGCAGTAAAGAAAACATATTCTGTAGATAAAGGTTCCAAAACTTATTACAGAATTATAGCAAAAGATAACTGGGAACCAAACTGTTGTGCAAAATGGACGGAGAAGCTGAATAGACAGATACCATGGAAGAAATGCTTTAGAAAACTTCATCAAATTAAAGGATATTAAGCTAACATGGATGCAAATGAGAATAGTGCATCGAATAATTGCAACTAATGTAGCTCTGAGAGAAATGGGAATAGTAGAAAGTTATAACTGTAGTTTCTGTGAAGAGGAAAAAGACAGCATTGAACATATGTTCTGGAGATGCATACATGTCAATGGATTCTGGAAATCATTGCAAGAATTAATAAAAGGAAAGTGTTTAATTGCGAATTATCTGTCTCTGACTGAACACACAATAATATTTGGAGCAGATGACAATTCCACAAGTGATACAACATTCGATCTTATAATTCTGATAGCCCAACACTACATTTTTAGCTGTAAAATAAACAAATATAAGCCTTCAATAACAGTATTTCTAAAAATACTAAAGAGAAGATATAATCTTGAAAAATACATAGCAACTGTACAATTGAATCTGCTAAAATTTAACACTAACTGGATCAATTATGAAGTATTATTTGAAAATTGATAATGAAAATCATAACAAACCTGGATTTGATATGTGCATGTGTATGTGTATCATTAAATCAGAAGAAAAGAGAAAGTAGGGGTGTAGGTGGGTGGGGAGGGGAGGGGGTGTGAGTGGAGTGAGCTGGTGTGTTTGTTTGCCATTATGTGCTTGTAGTTTGTAAGAACTCAGAGGATTGTGCTTAGTGATTTTTGTTTGTTTGTGTATGTGTGTGTATATTCAACAAAAAAAAACAACCTTTCCTCGGAATACATTGAACTCTCACTCAAACCCATTCAAACCGAAAAAAAAATAACTCATTTCTAATATGTTTCACGGATTATTTACTACAATATTGTCAAACATGTACAAATATGATTAATAACAAAAACATGTGGTAATTTGTATCCGGAAATGTACAGCAAAGAGAAAGATCATGTTGATGAAAGAATGGAGAGCAGAGAAAGAAGGAACTGTGGAATGGAAGAGAGAATGAGGAAAGAAATTTAAAAAATGTATTTTTAAAAAAGTGTAAACACGCAGATTTTTACACGCAAGCTGAAAATGAAACATGTCAAAATACAACATGATCACAGTTAACAAAGTGTTAAAAACGCAGATTTTTGCACGTCAAAGTAAAACGAATTATGCCAAAACACAATATGAACACAGTAAACAAAGTGTTAAAAACGCAGATTTTTGCACGTCAAAGTAAAATGAAAATGTCAAAATACAACATGAACGCAGAAAGCAAAGCGTTAAAAACGCAGATTTTTTCACGGCAAACTAAAATGAAACATGCCAAAATACAACATGAACACAGTAAACAAAGTGTTAAAAACGCAGTTTTTCACGCAAACTAAAATGAACATCCCAAAATACAGCATGAACACAGTAAACAAGTGTTAAAAACAGATTTGTGCACGTCAAAGTAATGAAAATGTCAAAATACGCATAAACACAGTAAACAAAGTGTTACAAACGCAGATTGGTGCACGGCAAAGTAAAATTAAACATGGCAAAAAACAAATACGCACAGAAAACAAAGAGTAAAAAACGCAGATTGTTAGTACAATATAAAAGAGACAAATTTATTTTCGACAAATATCTTTTTAAGACGTTACAATCAATAAACAAAACTGCACAAGACAATACTCCCCTGATAGCAGTCAGCAAAGCGTTAATGTGTGACAGCAATGTGGATAAGATGAACACAGAGAGAGAGAGAGAGAGAGAGAGAGAGAGAGAGAGAGAGAGAGAGAGAGAGAGAGAGAGAGAGAGAGTAAATCGAGGAAAGGGGAGAGAAGTGGTCAGTTAGTTTTGATTGTTACGAACAACCTAGGTCTGACCCTAGAGTGTCCATTCAAACATAGAATGTAACAAACAAAAATAGGTCCTAGTATGTAGAAGGAGCGTCTGAAATCAACACATCAGCTTACATTCGTTGAGTTTTGTACATACACAAAACAAACTTTATCGCAGTCAACCGAACAGTCATTTTGGAAAATGCACTTTTCGGTTTTTGGTGTGCGTGCGTGCGTGCGTGCGTGCGTGCGTGCGTGGTGCATGCGTGCGTGTGTGCGTGTGTGTGTGCGTGTGTGTGTGTGTGGGGGGGGGTGATCTGTTCACCGAGCCTTATTTTCCTCTCTGTTTTGTTCGTTTGTTTGTATTTTGGCTTATGTTTTACACAGTTGACTGTGTATGCCCAGCATCAGTATCAGGAATGAAATGTTTGTGCATTCTGAGTGTGGGTCTCAGCTGTGATGCTTACCACAGAGAAATGTCAGCGAAATTTTATGGAAACACGAAATTTGTGTACTTGCTTTATCTCATTGTTAAGTGTTTCAAATTGAACAAGAATGTTAAATACAACTTCACATATACAAAAATGAAAGAAGAACGTTTGTTGCCTCTCTCTCTCTCTCTCTCTCTCTCTCTCTCTCTCTCTCTCTCTCTCTCTTCTGTAGGACAGGAATCATTTCACCATAGTACGTTTCCATCTGTTGTTTTGTTCTTGGTGCAGGACATGATTGTGCTAGAATGGACCGACGCCGAACCACGTATTGCGACGAAGGTATCCTTCCGAGGCCAGTGCAATGCATTCAACCTGTACCCTCCACTTAAACAAACACATAAAGACGAATGTTCTCATCATTTACTTTTAATTTCATCATATGCTCATTTCATAATAAACCCAATCCTGGATTTCCAAAAGGAAAAAGATGTCGGTTAGGGAATACACAAAGAAACTAAAACAAGAAAATTTCGTGAAGGGAAAAGAGAGAAAAGTATTTCTATCTTCTAGGGGCCAGAACGAATTATATTAATTGCTTCAATGAATCATTAAGTAACTCAGCTTTGGCGAACACAATTATCGCGTGGCCGTCGTGTAGATTTTTATCATGTTAATTTAGTAATAAACTCAATCCTGGATAAAACAAAAATTTCATTAAAGGAAAAGAAAAAGAAGCTGTTTTCTCTCTTCTGAAAGACATCTTGGGGCTAGAATAGATTATATTCATTGCTACAATGAATCATTTTAAGTAACTCAGTTTCTTCGAACACAGTTATCTCTATATTGTCGTGTAAATTTTACCTTGTTAATTTCATAATAAACCCGGCTGAAAACATTTTCATTACGGAGGAAAGATTAACATTTTTTTTCTCTCTTCGAAACACGACTTAATGGATCATCTATTAACTCAGATTTTTTTTATTCGAACACTGTTATCGCCCTTTTTAAGGAAAGGAAGCAGTGGGGTTTTTTTTTTTTTTTTTTGTTTTGTTTTGTTTTTTTTTTTTTTAAAAGAAATATCTACATCTGAAAGAAGCAAACAAAACCAAACAAAACAAAGAAAACGAGCGAGGTATATATGCAGCAGCAACGATTTTAACCTAAACTAAATAGTTAAAGATAAAGGGAGAAAAAAAAAAAAGAGAAAACTTTATAGGCCTGATGTTTTTGTCCTGTGGGAGAAATACGAGGAGGGTGATCCTAATGCATTGCACCGGCAGGGAGATCAGAGGTTGGCTTGTGCCCTACTAGTTGCTCTGCTGTTTAGACAGACGGCTGCAGTGCTGGCTTGAAAGGAGATGTCTCTAGGCACCAAGCTACTCCTCCCGGCTCTGGAATAACAAAGAAGTCTTGCCGATGTGCCAGTGCTCGGTTTCAATAGCTAGATGTAGACTAGACGGTTTGGTAGCTTCGAGATGGTTTTTTTTTTTTCCCCTTTTTTTTTTTTTAGCTTTTTAGAAAAAAAACCCATTTCTTCGTTTTATGCTTTTCCTTTCGTTGCAAAAGCGCTGAGGAAGTTTTAAGAAATTACATCCTTTCTAACTCCCTGTCTGTCTGTCTGTCTGTCTGTCTGCTCTCTCTTCTCTCTCTCTCTCTCTCTCTTGAAAGGAGATGTCTCTAGGCACCAAGCTACTCCTCCCGGCTCTGGAATAACAAAGAAGTCTTGCCGATGTGCCAGTGCTCGGTTTCAATAGCTAGATGTAGACTAGACGGTTTGGTAGCTTCGAGATGGGTTTTTTTTTTTTTTCCCCTTTTTTTTTTTTAGCTTTTTAGAAAAAAAACCCATTTCTTTCGTTTTATGCTTTTCCTTTCGTTGCAAAAGCGCTTGAGGAAGTTTTAAGAAATTACATCCTTTCTAACTCCCTGTCTGTCTGTCTGTCTGTCTGTCTGTCTCTCTCTCTCTCTCTCTCTCTCTCTCTCTCTCTCTCTCTCACACACACACACACACACACATACACACACATACACACACACGCACACACACACACACACACACTCTCTCTCTCTCTCTCTCTCTCTCTCTCTCTCTCTCTCTCTCACTCAAACCGATTTTCAGCTTACGTTGTGTTGAACGCTGTCTGGTTGATTTATCCGCATTGTTCATGCGATTGCATTCTTGTGTTTACTCATGCGTGCATTTCCCTGAATAAAGGAGTTTGGCGTTGATTTGAACACGAAGACTTCTAAAGACTCTCTCTCTCTCTCTCTCTCTCTCTCTCTCTCTCTCTCTCTCTCTCTCTCTCTCTCTTGCAAGCTAAACTTCACTCTGTGTGTGTGTGTGTGTGTGTGTGTGTGTGTGTGTGTGTGTGTGGTGTGTGTGTGTGTAGTTTGAAAGCGCTTGCAGTGACTTTTCCCCCTCCTTCGGATCTCAGCCACCACACCGAACCTGTTGATACGCCTGCTGCCAATGAGAGTGCCAGTAGTGATAGACTGACTGCTCCGTAGTGCATTGCCACATCAGTGGACAGGCATGATGCTTATTGCAGTGCTCGCCAAGAATTAGAATTGTTTGTTTCCTTGTGAGAATGGTTGGTTTATTTTCATGGGAGTGGAGTAGATTGAAAACAATGTTGTTGTTGTTGTTGTTCTTGTTGTTGTTGTTGTTTCAGTTACTTTAGTTCAGTAATGATGGCATGATAATGATGATGACGAGGACAACAACAACGACAATGATGATAATAATGATAATGATTATTAACAACAATGATGATGATGATAATGATGATGATCATGATGATGATCATGATGATGACGACGACGACGACGACGATGATGATGATGATGATGATGATGATGATGATGATGATGATGATGATTGGTGGTGTTGGTGGTCATAGTGGTGGTAGTGATGATGGTGGTGGTTATAATGATCATGACGATAGTCATATTGATGGTTCTAATGATAATGAAGCTATTTATGATCATAATGATGATTAGACAACGGAATAGAAAGAGGCGGAGATGGACGAGGAGGAGGAGGACGACGACGACGAACGATGATGATGATGATGATGATGATGATGATGATGATTGATTGATGATGATGGTGGTGGTGATGATGATGATGATGATGATGATGATGATGATGATGATGATGATGAAAGACTATGACGATGATATATACTCACTTTTTCTTCAGAATGATAATATGACAGTACAGTGAAAATAGTGTCCACAGACTGCTGAGCACTTTTCTGTTTCTTATTTCATTTTTTTCCTTCTTAGTTTTTAGGAGGAGGAGAGAATCTAGACCTTTTCGGCGTTTACGGCATAATCAAATTATCCATGGCAAGTTTTCTGCTGTGATTGACATCTGGCGTCAACATTACACCAGGCATTCAAAGGAGAATGGCCTGCTTTACAAGAGTTGTTGAAAATCGTTATTACTGAAACTTTACAAGGTATTTGAACTAACTCCTCCAGATAACATGGACAAAGGAATTACAGGACAAAACACGATGCGTTTCTTCTCTGGGCTTCTTCAGGAAAGATAAACTACTACCCATTACCCTTTATTACTGACAATTTAGAACCGCTGAGTCATTGCTTCTTCGTTTATTCCAAGTAGAAAAAAAAAAAACTGTTGTGGGTGATATTGTTTATGTGCTTTTCCGTATCGTGACCTTTGAGAAGTTGATACACTGAACAAATTTCAATTGTCGGTAGGTAAGCAATTATTGTCGTCAGTAGAGGGGTTTAGTAGGTGGTGTCCTTCGTATGTTGGATCAAAACAGGCGCCGCTGGACACTACTGAAGTGACTCGGCGGCGGTGCAGTGTCTCCTCCGGTGGGTTGCTTCTTGACGACTTGACATTGACTGCTCCTTGTACATTGCCGATGCCTGGGCTGTAGCGGGACGGACCGTGCTGTGGCACAGATGATAGGACAGCCAAAAATAAATAAGTAAAACGAAATAAAATAAATTAAACCATATTATATAATAAAAATCAACTGTCGCTATTTCAACATTCATTAAGGGTGAAAGTGGTGGCTATGTGTTCGCCTGACAAACCACCAATAACAGATTTGGTTATAATTTCTTCATATCGAGCGTTTTGAAAGCGAAAAACAAGCAAATAAACAAGCAAACAGAACAAAATCAAACGAACAAATTTTTAAAAAATCTTCGATCTGCTTGGGTCAGCTTGTTTTGTTGACTGTGAGCATTCAAGATAGTTTGCGTACCTTCAGCCTTGATTTAAGGGCTGACGCTGTACTGTTAATATACAACATGTCACAACAACCTACATTGCCTCACACTAGGTCGTTTGAAGTTCTATCGCTCACACATCTCTTTCAAGCTAAGAGATGCATCACTTCATAGCCAATATCCTTGCCAATCTCCATCTTTCAAAGCACGAGTCACCATAGATCATGAGCAGAGCATCCCAGAGAATTGAAAAAAAAGTATCAAAATTTACAGGTCAACACATCAAATGAAGCGCTTTACTTTTGGTTTGAATATAAAATTCACTACAAGGAATGTCAAAAGAAAATGTTATTCTGAGCAAGAACAATAACGACAACAATTGTTCGAATCTGTTGACTACCTCTGTCATTATACCACTATACAACCACGATTTTTCTGATGTAAAAACCATGGTTTTGATTGTGTCTAAATTCACTATAAGGCCTAAATGCGTAGAAAGTGAATCTAAACAGTCGATTTGATTTTGAAGAAGCAGAGGGCGTGGATGGTATGAGTACGATATCATCTACAAAGAGCAGCCAAAATATGTCGACCTATCCGCGAAGAAGCTGGATTCCATACCTTCTGTTTTCACGAAAGACATCATCTACTTCTGCTATGAACTTCCGGTAAACACGCAGACATGTTTAGTCATTTGGAGAGCGCTACTGGATTCCAGACAGGCCAGCTCCGTTGACGACAGTACGCCCCTAAACTGAGGGAGGCAGGAACAGAGAAAGACCAGTGATTTGGAGGGGAAGGAGTAGTATCTCCCTTCGTTGGCGCTTATCGGAGTCCCGTTGGTTCGCGCTGGTCACTCG
>CM065714.1:140961665-140964165 GCA_033310375.1 Conus canariensis
TTTTACCATTTTGTTTCATTCTCTTGGTTTTTTTTTTTCTGGTCACAGTTCAAAACAAACCGGTGTTTTTTTTCATCTTTTTCTGTTTTCTTTTTTTTTCTATTTTTGTTTGTTTGTTTGTTTGATTGGTTTTTTGTTTGTTTGTTTGTTTGTTTGTTTTGTCAGTAATGATGCGACTAAGAAATGAAAACGTGTGCACAGACCAGAGTGTCCACTCTATCTTCAGTGTCAATTTGCTCATAGAATTTTGTGTTCTATTTCTATTGTATTCCTTTATTTTCCCAATATATTTTTTTTTCTAAATAAGATGCCAACGCATCAAGCGAAATGGCTACTATCGCCACCAGCGAAGCCATCTTTTCGTCCCGTTTTTTTGAAGTCAATAGTGAATCTACCATTCATTGGGCGTCCATGTATTCATTCATACAGCCTTTGTTCTTGATTTTTTTTTTTTTTTTTTTTTTTTTTTTTAGATTGCGGGATTTTTTTCTCCTAACAGCCCTAGAAAGCCCCTTTGTGATTGGCTGGACTGTGATAATAATGACAATACAGCCAGAACCATAGAACTGGTAGATCAGTAGCAAGATATTGATTCTCTTATTGGACCAGTAGTCAGTACTAGCCGACCCCATTTCTTTTTTCTAACTTCCTAAGAAGCGTGTATGTATATATGCTTGCTTTACCGCCTCTGCCCTCACCCCCCCCCCCACCCCCCGCCCCCCTCTCCTTCCTGTGCCCTTCGCTTAAGCTTCACCTCCACACCTCTCTCCCTCCCTAGCCGCCACACCCCCACCCCCACCCCCATCCCCCCTCTCTCCCCGTGGACTCCTCTTTTCTTTAAGATCGATTCCAAACTGAACTGGTAATCAGTTGAAGCTCGCCCCATCCCGTCATTGTCTTAATTGTCTGGTGAGTGAAATCGATCTCATCCTCCCTTTGCCCCTCCACCTCTTTCCAGTTCCAGTCTTAGTGCCTGTCCCACCCAGCCATCCTCCTCATCATTATCAGACCTGCTAGGAAGGGGTGGTTGCACACCCAAAATTAATGCGCCAAGGACTTGCTTATTAAAGAGTCGAGTATTTATAGACTGGCGTAAAGGGATTGTTGTGAGAATTTTTTTTGTTATTGTGTCTGAAAGTTTGTACATCCTTGTTTTCTTTCATATGGCCATCAAGGTGTAAGCCAGGTACTTCCAAACAGACAGATCACAATCAAAGGAATGGGGATATTTTCCCCAGTTTGAATGACAAATCGAACTGAACGTCAAGTCCATCGGATGGGGACTATAAGCGAGTCAGACCCGTGTGCCTTCCTGGCCCCCTGCACACGTTAAAGAACCCACGGCAGTTGAAAATCGAAAAGAGCAGGGGGGGGGGGGGGGGTTCCCCGCTGCCCTGGCAAAATTGATGTAGATTGAAGATAGCCGCCTGGTATTTCTTACCAAGCCACAAAAATTGTCACTTACTGTTATCGTGTGCCATCGTGTACCGGTGGAAATGGAGGACACGTATAAACATGGCATGCATCCTATGTGAGAAACTGGAGGAATAAATGAGATAAATGAAAATGACTGACTGATATTTGAATGGTACGGGAAACGACTGAATGAGCGCCAGTAGGTTGCTCTTCGGCCGGCTCTACCTGGGTAGGCAGCCCGTTGTGTGAGTTAGGTAGTGTGTTTATTGTAAAGCGCTTAGAGCTTGGTCTGTGACCGAGGATAGGCGCTGTATAAATACCCAATATAATATAATCATCATAATAATATTTTGTTCCTTGGGACTGGCGCACAGACAGGGTCAAAGGTGAGTGCAAAGGCCTGAAATGTGTGTTAACTATGGCGAAGGTCATGTATTTGAAGATTGTTTGTGATTTCGTCGATGAAGTTGCCCCCCACCCCCCCACCACTACCCCCACCCCCACCCCTCCCAGAACAAGAGAAATAATTGGTAGGGGGAGTTGTTCGTTTGATCAGTGACAGTCTAACATTAAAATGCTGGCTCCAATTTATTACGGTAGGCCTCCAAACTCTTACATGGATTATAGAGTGTTTTAGTTTTAAAAACAAAAAAGTCCAAATTGTGGCGTGTGACCAGTCGGCGGCTTGGAGGGAGGCCTTTACAAGGTGGGGGGTGAATGAGTCTTGCGTCAGACGGTCGCTGGATCGTGACGGCGCCTTTGTTTGTTCTGACCGACTAGCTTCCATTGTCCGCCGTGGCTACTGAGTACTGAATGTTGTTTTGACCTTTTCAGTCTCTTTGAGGGGGAAAAAGGAGAGAGAGAAGAGAGAGAGAGAGAGAGAGAGAGAGAGAGAGACAGCTCCCTCTCTCCCTTCTCCCTCTCTCTCTCTCTCCCTCTTCCCCTCTCCCTCCCCTCTCTCTCTCTCTCTCTCTCTCTCTCTCTCTCTCTCTCTCTCTCTCTCTCTCTCTCCACCTCCTTCCTTGCCACGTCTCCGCCTCACATCCATCCTTCACCCTCAGGCTCCTAACACACACACAGTTCA
>CM065714.1:140976665-140991665 GCA_033310375.1 Conus canariensis
CGAGATAGGAGAACGGATGGAAGGAAGGAAGGAACGGGAAAAAAAGAAAAGAAAAGAAGGGAACTAAATCGAAGGAAAAGGGGGAAGGATGGAAACTGGAAAGAAAGAACCGGGTTAAAAAAAGAAAAACGACCGAAAACAGAAAGGAAGGAAGAAGGAACAAGGAAATGAAAGGAGTTAGGTAGAAAAGGAGAAGGAAAGAAAGGAGGAAGAAAGAAGGAGTGAAAGGATTAGGAAGACTAGCGCAGCAGCCGTGGCGAAGTGGTTAGCGCCGTGGTCTCTCGGCTGGGAGTTCGTGGGTTCGATTCCCATCAGAGCCATTTATTTGTGGGATTTTTTTTCTGCCCCGACCGGTTCCTATCCAGAGTTGATTTGCTACGGGCTCAGTTGGGAAGACTGGGACCACGCAGTCGAGTTTCATCCACTAAATGGTTACGTGTCTGAGAATGTTGCTCAAATTTTCTGACCAACACTGCAGGTGTCTGTATCTCTCGGGCCTGGTTGACACCAGGATACATTATGAAAGTAAGCATAGAGTACAGCCCTGACATGCAGTCTCAGACCGGAATGGAAATCCGTAGCATCATCTTCATCGATCAGCATTTAAACAAAAAGATGTCCTATTCTGTGACCATTCATGCCCTGCTTTCGTGGTGACCTCAGTTTCAATATCCTCTCCATGTCTGTGGCCTTGGTTTGATTCTGTCGGGATCACCAGAATCGGTAAATTCATGGAGGCTGTCTTGGACGGACGTGATGGCGCCCTCCGGAGAGAGAGCTCACTCACGCCGGCTCTGCGACTTTGCAAGTATTGTCGTCAGTAGGGGGCTTAGTAGGTGAAGTCCTATGTATGTTGGATCAGAACAGGCGCCACTGAACACCATTGAAGTGATTCGACGGCAGTGCAGTGTCTCTTCTAGTGGGTTACTCATGACGACTTGACCTTTGAACTACTCCCTGTGGATTGCAGGTGCCAGGGCTTTGGCGGGTTGGGCTGAGCTGTGGCTGTGGACAAAAGATCGGAATGAGAGACGTGGATACGGCGTCACTGACATGGCAAAGAAGATGGGACAGCATAAAAAAAAAAAAGAAAAAGGAGAGAGAGAGAGAGAGAGAGAGAGAGAGAGAGAGAGAGACGAGACAGACAGACAGACAGACAGACAGACAGACAGACAGAGACAGAGGGAGAGAGAGAGGGGGGAGAGAGAGAGAGAGAGAGGGAGAGAGAGAGAAGGATTAGGAAGGATATGGGGATGAAAGAAAAGAAGAAAGAAGGAATGAAATAAGGAGGGTGAGGAGGGGGGTACGATTTAAAAAAAAAAAAAAAAAAGGGAGGAAGGAGAAAAAAAAAGTAGGAAAAAAGAAAATGTGAAAAAGAGGAACGGAAGGAAGTGGAAAAAAAAATAAAGAAAAAGAAAGAAAGAAGGGACCAAACGAGGAAGAAAGAAAAGGAGGAATAAAGGAAGGAAAGAAGGCGTAAAAAAAGGAGAAAGAATAAAAGAAAATAAGGAATAAAGTAAAAGGGAAAAAGGGGTGAGGGAGGAAATGGGGGAAAGGCAAAAGGACGGGAGGAAGAAGTAAAAGAATGAAGAAGAGAGGAGGGAAGGAGAGAAGCAAAGAAGAAAGAAAGAAAAGGGTGGAAAAGGAAGAATAAAGCAAAACGTAGAAACGAAGGGCGAACAGCAGAAAGAAATGAGCAAAGGAAGAAGGGAAGGAAACGGACGAAAGGAAAGAACAAAACAAGGAAGCAAAGAAGAAAAGAAGCTAGAGGGGAAGAAAGGAAGAGAGAAAGGAAAAGGAGGGGGGGGGAGGATAGAGAAAGGACAAAGGAAGGACGAAAGAAAAGAAGAGAGAAAAGGAGGATGAAGGGAAAAGAGAGGACTATGAAGGGATGGAGGAGCGAAAGAAAGGAGAGAAAGGAGGGAGAAACATACACAAGGACAAGAGGAAGAAAGAACAAGAAGAAGGAAAGAAAGAAAGAAAGTGGTAGGGAAAGGAGGAAGAAATAAAGGAATGATGGGAAGAAAAAGAAAGGAATGGATAGAAGGAAAGGAAAGAGGAAGAAAAAAAGGGGGAGGAAAGAAAGGAAAACAGAAGAAAGGAAAGGAGAAATAACGGAAGAAAGGAAAAGAGAAATAACGGCAGAAAGGAAAAGAGAAATAACGGAAGGAAGGAAAAGAGAAAGGAAAAAGAAAAAAAAAGTATTAAAGAAGGGACATAAAGCAGAAAAGAAAGGAAGCTAGGGCAGAGATGCTAGGAGCTGCTGTTTGCCGAGTGTATTCATGCTGTGACAAGAGGATCACCTGGATTTCAACCCCCAAGGACTGAAAAGAAGAATGTAAGTAAGTAAGTAAGTATTTTTTAAAAAAAAAAAAGGTGGGGAGGGGGGAGGGATAGAAAAGGAAAAAGGAAGAAAAAAAAAAAGAAACAACAGAAAAAAGGTTGTAGTAGAAGAACAGATAGACCTAAAAAAAAAATGTGCGAATGAAATAGGACAGAAAGACGAAAAAGAAAAAAAAAAGAAAAAAAAGAGAAAGAAGAAGGAGGAATTGCCCAAATCCTGGGTGTTGGAGACTGCATGCATAATATATGGGATGACGTCGTGTGCTGTCATCACCGCAAGAAATCTGTCTGCCCTTTTTACGCTTTTCTACCCTCCCCTCCCCTACTGCTTTAAACTCCCCCCTCTCTCTCTCTCTCTCTCTCTCTCTCTCTCTCTCTCTCTCTCTCTCTCTGTCTCTCTCCTCTCTCTCTCTCTCAGCTTCTCTCAGCTTCTCTCTCTCTCTCTCTCTCTCTCTCTCTCTCTCTCTCCTCTCTCTCCTCTATCTCTCTCTCTCTCTCTCTCAGCTTTTCTAGCTCGACAAAATTCCCTCTTCCCTACCCACGCATTGATCTATACAAAGCAAGGCTAGCTTACTCTGGACCATATGTCTGGAACTCACTCCCACCGAATCTACAAAATACGAATACTTTAAAACTGTTCAAGAAACATTTACATAAACATTTCATGTCTCAGTAATTTGATTATTCGATTAAAATGACTAACGTCCATTCGCAAAGTCTTCTGTGAACCATACTTTGAATACTTCGTCTAAACATATAACCTACTCCGTTCCATCGCTCATCCCCACTCCCACTCTGTCTACCATCCCTTTCTCCTCCCCTACCTACCTATCTCCCCCCCCCCCCCCTCTGATCCTCTCTCTCTCTCTCTCTCTCTCTCTCTCTCTCTCTCTCTCTCTCTCTCTCTCTCTCTCTCTGTGCAGTTTTGTTTGTTTGTTTGTTTATATGTAAGTTTCCTTCTGTTTCACCCCCCCCCCCCCCCCATGTCTTTATTACTTTTATGAATAGTTTGCTCTTCATTGTAGAATTAGATTACAATGTTGCTTTGTTGAATTGTCAGTATGAATGATATATGTTAATATAATGTATGCATGACATGGACAGATTGTAAGACTGGGCTTTGGCCTAAAATCTTCATCCTTGCGTAGTAAAGATCAGTCAATCAATCAATCAGTCAATCTCTCTCTCTCTCTCTCTCTCTCTCTCTCCTCTCTCTCTCTCTCTCTCTCTCTCTCTCTCTCTCCACCACACACACACACACACACACACACACACACACACACACACCATGTCCTCTATTGTTTTGTTCATTCATCCGTTTCTCTAAACGACCATCCCATCCCATCCATACTGTCTATTTCTGTATCTGTCTATCAGTTTCTATGCATGACGGTCCTGAACTTACTGTCTGTCTGTCTGTCTGTTTGTCTGTCTGTCTGTCTGTCTGTGTGCTTATTCATCTATCTCACACTCCTACACCCTCATACTCGTTTGTATCCCTTGACTATCAAGTAGGCTTCCTGCAGACATGATCTATGGTAAGGTAAGGCAAGGTAAGGTAAGGTAAGGTAAGATCAGGTAAGGTAAGGTAATGTTGTTTATAGTCCAGCCGATCGCAAAGGACCATATCAGGGCTGTCACCGCGCCGAAGTCAACTCACAAGTCATTAAAAAAAAAAAAACGAAAAAAAAAAAACCCACTCATTTACACAACCCTATAAAATGCACCTTCTAAAATACCCAGGAAATGTTGTTACAAAATCGGTCTTCAGTAAAAATTTTACATCAGATGAAATAAAAACAATGTTGATCTGCGTGACCTGAGCTGTGTCCTGTGTTCCAGCGGCCTGCCTGCTGGTGCTGAACGAGGTGTTCGTGAAGACAGTGGAGCACGAGAAGGAGAACATGCCGGAGCGCATCCCCCGGGAGGCCACCACTACCTACGGCTACTCCTTCATCCTCTCCTGGATCGTCTTCGTCATCTTCGTCCTGGCCGGCATGATCTTTCTGCTCCTGTCCCACAAACGGAAGGCCAAGTACGCCGACAACAACGACGCCGTAGAGGACGAACCCATGCACCTAGGGCGACGATAGTCCACGTGGAGCACGCTCATTGGATCCTCTGTGAATGAGCGTGCTGAACGCTCATTAGATGACGAGTCATCAAAGCCTAGCCTTTGGCTTCCCTTCTCACGACAAGTGAACTGCTTTGGCATAGGGTCGAGAAACGGCTTCGTGCCGTTCAGTTTCAAACGGTTGGACATTCGGCTTATGGGGGCAGCATTTTGCTTTCCGATTTGACGAGAGAATAGTGTGTGAGACATGGTAAGTTTTGTGCTTTGTGTTGATTCAGCAATCATTGGCTGAGAGCGATGTAAGGATCTAGGGAATGGTCTAGATCCACGTTTCCAGTGGATGCTTACATGCTTTGGTGGTTACGTCTGTTTTTGCCTCATCTGGCAGTGAAAGGGTTGTAGGTTACGATTCACCTGATAAATGGCAATTGGTTCTGGGCTACGACAGTTTCCTGGCTGTCAGTGGGCGAATAGAATGAATCCTGGTCTTCGATGCCTCTTTTCACTGTGCAGTGATGATCTGCTTTTGAATGGTCTGAAAAACGACTTCATACTTGCGACTCGGCTCCGCTGAAGGTACACACACCTCGGACTCCTTGGATGCTACGCCATGGCAAATGGGGGCTTCCTTTCATGGGTGAAGAACCGTAACGGGTTGTTCTTCGGCAAAGAACTGCCAAGGGGCGTCATCATGAATTACACGACCTGGTGCTAAACTTCCTGCTTGACTGATCCGTCAGACGCTTCTCACAATGACGAGACAACCTGCAGAGACTTCAGTTTCAGAAATAGATCTGTCTGAAGAGCTCTTCATTCGTGGCTCCAGTGAACGTGAATGCTAAACACTCAGTGGATGAAGATGTGTCAGATTGCTTGCAGAACGATGCTGTTGTTGAGTTTGTCCCAAAAGGCGCGTTTTCCTCCACCCAGACCATCACGAACCCTGGTTTGAAGGCTGCAGATGGTGGGTAAATGTCAAGTCTCTCTTTGGCTTACATGTTCACAAAATGCATCTGACATTTTTTTCAGGGATGCGTATTTATATCAGGTATATATGACTTTTGCGTTCTATGCTTCTGTATTATGCCACTTACAGGTTGGCGTTCTCCTTGAAACTACAGTCTCTGCAATAAGATTGTGTTGTGGTAGAGGGTGCTGTTACTAAAAGCCAGGCAGTCCTCCAGGATTACCGAGCTTCTACATCAACTGACTGTTACCTTCATGTGGAACTGGACTGCTGAATCTGTCAACATCAATCCTTTGTGTACAAGAGCAAGAGTACAACAAACAATTATGTAGCAGAAGACTCGTCACTTGCTGGCCATTCTACATGAGCTGAAATAATCATACCGAAGTTGCGTTTCTGTGCAAAAGCTAAAGTTGGGACTTTTTGACAGCTGTAGATCAATATCTTAACTTTCTTAAAAGTTGGTTTATGAAAAACGTCGGTAAATATACTTTGAGAAGATCACTTGAAATTATATGTTTTTTTAACAGTGTAGTTGTTTACTAGCCAGTTAATACCTTATACAGCTTTGATTCCAGAAGGCGAATACTCAGTCATAAAAAAAATTGAGAACAAGTCAGCGTCTTGTCTTCTGTATCTAAGAACAGGGGATGAGGTGGTTCAAGTGTTAAATTCCACTCCGTGCAATTGTCAATGTATAACACGGCAAAAAGATCTGTGTTGTCTTTACATACCGTATGCTGATCTACCCAGAAAACATGCAGCAGTTCTTGACACCGCCACCATGGATACTGAACATGAAAGAAACCTTTGGAAGAGTACCGCAGTGGATAGACACTCGCTTTCCCTGAGAAGAGATTTTTATTTTAGCCATTTTTGTTTGTGGAATGACCTACTGTGGTAAAAGACTGCGGCCTATGCAAAAGAGGTTCTCGGTTTCATTCTGTCGTCATTGTTGGAGCATCGTCAAGAGGTTCTTGGGTTCATTCTGTCGTCATTGTTAGAGTCGTCCTGGACAGCTGACCAGAACAGTTTGAATGTATGAGCACAGCTTGGGACTGCCTCTGACATGACGTCACTTCGAAATGTTTAAAATGTAACATTTGTCAACTGTTCACGATTAAATCAGCCTCGCAAAAATAAACATTAACAACCCCATGTGACGATGGTTAAACCAGACGCAATTAAAGCTGTACGTGGTTCTCACTCTCTCACTGACCCGTTTCAGGAAGATTATTCCCGTTGGTGCCTACTTTCCCCGCCCTTTTTGTTTTGTTTCTTTTCTTTTTTCAGTATAATTTGGACTGGAAGGACATTTGACAAACCACTTCCGTGACACTGATTTTTTTTCTTTGGGTTTTTCTTTTTATCCTGCACACAAGCTGGTTTTTTTTCAAACATGATCAGGTTTTTGGTTTTACTTATTCAGGAATTAGTGCGTGCGATAATTTTGATCAAAGAGTGGCATTTCCTTTTTTTTCTTTTTTCTTGTAGAGCTGTTCATGCTGAAAGAAAGATGTCTTTGGAAGAATGTTATGGTGGTTATGGAGGCTATAATTATCCCACAAGTCTTCAAACAACATCAGGACTACCAGCGCTTCGCAGATGAAAGACACTTTGATAGATTGCTGTTTTGACTGACAGTTTCTGGGAAAGTTTTGTTTTTTATCCTTTTGTCAATCAGAGTGGATTGTTTTTGTGGCAGGTGTCTTTTTTGAAGCTTGAATCTGCTAAAGAAGTTATCTGAAGAATGTTGAATTGAGGATCGTGATTTTGTGTGCGATGGATTGGTAAGGCGTTTTCCTTCTAGCTCGAGGCATTTTCTCAACTTGTTTTTGATCTTTTTGGACTGTATTTTGCCTTGGTTCCAATCTCACACTTCCTGTGTAGCCTGTGCAATGTTACTGCATGCTTTGACAAGTAATATGCTCTTTTGTGTTCACAGCGAAAAAAGACGATGGTAGATCTCTCTCCTCTCTCTCTCCTCTCTCTCTCTCTCTCTCTCTCTCCTCTCTCATGAATAATAATAGACAAATAGCAAACATATTCATTTATATTATATATATATATATATAGCATATTATGCCTACTCTCGCATATATATTCCCGATATGCAGCATAAAATTAGGCTCTTTACATTATTCTTATTATCGTCTACCCAGATAATCCAGGG
The DNA here is from genome assembly GCA_033310375.1 of Conus canariensis. Lineage (NCBI taxonomy): Eukaryota > Metazoa > Mollusca > Gastropoda > Neogastropoda > Conidae > Conus > Conus canariensis. The sequence goes on from CM065714.1 coordinate 140,984,223, forward strand.
ACAATCCAGTTGTCTTATCACTATTTGATCTCACATTTAACCCTCTGTAAGGTTTTAACTGCCATTCTCTTTTTCTCACATGGACATTTTTAGGATGTTTTCCTGCGTGTTTTTTTTTTTCTTTTTTTCTTTCTTTCTTTCTGTGTTTATTTCAACTCTTGTTTTTGGACTCCATTTGTATCCCCGTGAACTTGGAATTAAATTAAATTCTTATTTGTGTGTTCATTTCAAATTCGCTCTCCTCCTTTATCCAAGAATACTGATCTACGACCACTGTTGAATTTTGATACTCACTAATCGTGGAGAGGGTAATCTGGTGATGTTTTTTTTTTTTTTTCTTTTACTCGTTTCTTGTGTTGTGATCCAGCAAGAGAAGATAAAAGAATAATTACAATGGATAAGCACATGGACCGGAACACACACGTGAGAGAGAGAGAGAGAGAGAGAGAGAGAGAGAGAGAGAGAGAGAGAGAGAGAGAGAGAGAGAGAGAAAACTTGCAAACCAAAACAATTTTTTAAAAAAGAGACAAAAAAGCGGAAGAGAGAATATTGAAGCTGACACCAAGTTAATTTGAAGCTGAAAACTGCATGATACCCTTTGAAATCAGAATCAGCCACAACAAAGTGTGGAAAACATTTTCTATATCCTGTATATAACTTTGTTTGCCTTAAAGGCTGCACGATTTACGCTTTTCCTTAAATCGGAGGTCACCTTTTCCCCCTCATTTATCTTGTCAATTATTGCCTCTAATTATCTTGTCAATTATTGCCTCTAATGTGTGTTTGTGTGCTGGTGTTTCCCCTCGTTTACATTTTCCCCTATTATTCTCGAAACGAACGAAATATTTTGACATCCATTTGTATGTGCTTGTGCATGAAACATGATTCTCTTATCCTGAGAGAGAGAGAGAGAGAGAGAGAGAGAGAGAGAGTCTCTGTCTGTCTGTCTGTCTGTCTGTCTGTCTGTATATGTGTGTGTGTGTGTGTGTGTGTGTGTGTGTGTGTGTGTGTGTGTGTGTGTGTGTGCACGCGCGTGTGCGTGCGTGTGTGCGTGCGTATGTGCGTGCGTGCGTGCGTGCGTGCGTGCGTGCGTGTGTGTGTGTGTGTGTGTGTGTGTGTGTGTGTGTATGTGTGTGTGTGGTCATATTTGGCTTACCTTGTTTGAATAGCATTCTCGTGTCTTTCAATCAAATAATCTGTAAATTCCCATCATATTCTCAGGCAAAATCCAATAACGAAGATTTGTATCGTCATCATCATCATCATCATCATCATCATCATCATATCATCATTTTTGTCACATTCATCCTCGTTAGTTACCATCAACGCCATCATATTCATATGTATATTCACCTTACATGTGTTTTCCTTTTAACTTTACATCATTTGTGTACTTGTGGATTGTGTTTTAAATGATTCTTGACTTTGACTGGTGATAATTATTATCTGTTTAGTTTACTAACTCACTCATCCCCAAATTATCCAGCCCTGGCATCTTTGCATTATCTGCCTGTCAAGAGACAGTAGTTCTGTATACTAAAATTTACGAACAGAGTCAATACCACTGAAATACCCAGTTTTGTACCAAGACTGCTCTCTTCTGCTTCCTCGCGTTTTCAGCCCACGTTTATTTGCTTATTTATCTGTGTTTGTGTTTATGTATCATTTATTTGTTTATTTATCTATTTATGTGTTTATTCGGCTGGTAGGTTGGATGTTTGCTTACTTGCTTCGTTGGTTGGTTGGTTGGTTGGTTGGTTGGTTAGTCAGTTATTTACTGTATCTTTTTTTATTAGCGTATTTCTGTGCCTTCCTATTTATCACCGATCTGTTATTCTTATTGACCTACTTCCGTGTTTACTTATTTCAGCTCTCCCTCTTGAACGAAATCAAGATTCCCATTAACGCTTTCTTATCTTTGTTGTGTGCCTCCCTAATTCTGTGACTATCAGGGACGTAATTTGTTCATAAACAGAGATTCGAGCGGAACGCATTGTAAATCACAGGTACGTGAGCAATTTCCTTTCACATGCAGAAATTGTGAACACACAAATTTCCTAAGCAAGTCAATAGAAGTAAGTTGCCATCAACATTTACTCGCTAGCAGATCATGCAGTTATCGCTCAGGAAATGCGATGCATGTCAGCACAGAAATCACCATGCTGTAATGTATTGATCCAACTTTTTGTTTAACCGATCCAACATGGCGCATCTCGCGCGCATGCAGTAACAAACAACAGCTTCATCTTGACACTAGTTTGAGAGAGTACAATATCTGTCTGGGATGGATCCTTCATCGTGTTAGCGAGACCATCTACCTCTCCGGAGAGTTTTGAATAAGTAGCAAATAGTAGCACAACTAGAGTTAGAAACGACACAACTACAGTTAGAAACAGTATCTCGCGAAGTCCTTGTTTTGTGTCCACTTCATGGACTGTCTCTCTAATGGACAGAATGGCTTCTCTTCGTCAGAGCGCGATTCAACGAGATGGGCACAAACTAAGGCTTCTAAGAGAGGACATTGCCCGAATATCTTTTCTACACAAACCAGCTCACTATTTTCAAAGGTGATAGTTTTGTAAGTGTGTGTGTGTGTGTGTGTGTGTGTGTGTGTGTGTGTGTGTGTGTGTGTGTGTGTGTGTTATTATTATGATTACAAAGATTATTAATATGATCATTGTTTTTTAATTAGTTACGCAACATTTGAATGTGCAGTGTTGTTATTATTATTATTATTATTATTATTATTTATTATTATTTATTATCATCGTTAATATTATTATCATTATCATTATTACAAGTATTATTATGATTATCATTTTACTTATTATTATTATTATTATCGTTGTTGTTGATGATGTATTCTTGTTATTGCTAACACAAAAAACAAAAAATCCAGTATGTGTGTGGTGTGTTGGGGGGGGGGGGGGTACAAAATCGTGCGCGCAAGTGCACGTGTGTATGACCGCGCAAGTGCACGTGTGTATGACCGCGCAAGTGCACGTGTGTATGACCGCGCAGGTGCACGCTCGTGTTATCATCTCGTTCCTTTGTTTCTGCTTGTGTGTAACATATGATTGTTTTTCCTAGGATTTCTTCTTTTCAGATTGCAGACAATCTTTCTTTCAAGAGTAATTTTCAATACCTTAGAGTCTTTACTCCCGTAATATTGAAGTCAGCCTAACTTGTTTCAATCGATTTTTTTTTTTTTTTTTTGGTGGCCTCTCTGGAAAAAAAGGAAATTGTTGTCGGTTTCTTTCCTTTAAAGCTTCTGTGTATTTAGGGGACTCACTTTCATCAGAATCATGCCTGATTCTTTGCTTGAGAAAACCACATTTTGCCAAGGTGTAAATGTTCCATCTTAAATTTGTTATGTTTTTATATTGATGGTTGTCTTTTTTTTTTTCGTTTTTCTTTTTTTTTTTAAATCATGCAACATGTGTCTTGTCATGAATTGATGTTGTTGTTGTTGCTGCTGTTGTTGTTTTTAACGAAGGTTTGTATCAGTTTGTCACAACTGCCCAGCATTACGCTTTGAAGTGTCCATACCGCAGGATAGCACAAAAGGAGGGTTGAGAGTTCTTCTCTATGTATAAGGGAAAGGGATGGATATATGTATTCAAACAGGATTCAGACAATCTATGCTGATGACATGAAATACATAGCATTGCTTCTTTCTGCCATGAACTGAAATTATTCAATATCTACTGTTGTTTCTTTTTCAGTGGAAATGAGAGCATTTGTGAGGGGGGGGGGGGAGAAAAAAAAGGGGGGGGGGACGAAGGGAAAGCAGAGAACCTAGACGTGCAAGGTAGATTCAGAGAGATGGGAAACTTTCCCATCTCCTTGTCAACTTTGTCCAACGATTCTTTCCGTCAAAAATGAATCAGCTGATGTCTGATCAAGGCAACTTTAGTATTGACGGAAAGTACCTCAACTGCTCTTTGTTTTATGTCACTGTCGACGCAAAACATTTCTATTTTTGTAGATACTGGTCACCTTAATAAACTAAGGAGTCGACTGCATTGTGGGAAGGAGTAGAGAGGAAAGGAAAGATAACTCGCCTCGTTTTCTCGCTGTTCGCCTTTGTCAGACACCCTTTCGCACGGGCAGGGCACTGACTTCTTCCCGGGCAAGGGAAGTTTTTCAGTTGGCCAAGGTGCCCTTTTAGGTAACCCACATAGGCCAGCTAGCTTCGTCATTTGCGCATTCATCGAGGTCGGCCTATTGCCTGAATATGGGCTTTGACCGCAAGTTGTGCACCGTGTGTGTGTGTGTGTTGTGTGTGTGTGTGTTGTGGTGTGTCTGTGTCTCTGTGTGTGCATGTGTGTGTGTGTGTGTGTGTGTGTGTGTGTGTGTGTGTGTGTGTGTGTGTGTGTGTGTGTTGTGTTTCAACCTTAACAATTTGACGCTAACTCTTGTGAAGTGTGGTGAGCACCCAGCCAACAACCTTTAACAGGAAGCAGACACAGAGCCAATCAGTTCAACAGGAAGAGATGAATGCTTTCAATATGCGTTTGGAACTCCAGCTAGTAAAAAGACGGAAGACGCTGTACCTATACCCCCTCTTCTTCTTTACTTTGTAATACACATAGCAGACTATTTAACTTCATGATAGCTATGCCAGTGGATCGGGTTTTTTTTTTTCCAAACACGCTACAGTGGAATGCTTCGGCTGAAGTAAAGAGCTGAGAGCTGACACTTCCATGATGTTTGATTGTGTGATTTGAAATATGTTGATGTAATTCTGATTTTTGGTTGACTATGCACAAGGAATGTGGGCCTTGCACTTTTTTTTTTTTCTCTTTGTATTGCACAATGGTGTTTTGAAAATCCAAGTTTGTTGCATGTATTATATATGTTTTCTCCCATTCCTCCTTATAATCCCTTTCAGAGAGAGAGAGAGAGAGAGAGAGAGAGAGAGAGAGAGAGAGACAGACAGACAGACAGACAGACAGACAGACAGACAGACAGAGGGAAGGAGGAAGGAAGGAAGGAAGATGGTATGTGTTTGTGCCCTTGACTTTCTTAAGAGCATCGTTTTTCATGTCGAATTTTTTGTCAGGTTTTCATACTAAATCATCTCACCAAGAAGTGATGATTTCGTTCACAAATCATGGCATACACTCAAGGCTGGCGCCCTCGCACTTGGAAGGGGGGGGGGGGGATGAGCGGGTAGGGGAGGAAGGGGAACGCTCACTCCCCCCTGGCTTCAGGATTAAGCATTTATTGACGTCATACAGGAACCAAGCACTAGTGGAGTCGTGCTCAGGCCGGGTCAGAAGAGGCAGCATTGAACACAACCGATGCGATTCGGCAGCAGTGCAGTGTCTCCTCTGGTGGGTTGCCCTTGTTTTGATTTGGTTGGGATTAATGCATGTAGATGTAGATGTGCTTGCACTTGCAGCTTCGACTGGGACTTTTCTAGGCGTGGTGATGTATGGAGTGTCCGGAATCATTGGCGTGGGAACAGTGCCTGTGTTGGAGGGGGAAAAAAGAGAGAGGGGGGGGGGGTAGCACGATAGATGAGACAGTAGAGATCTAAGCGTGACATTGCTTCTCAGTTGTCAGCACTATTCCCCACTGACATTACCTGTACATGCAAGTGACTTTTTTTCTTTTTTTTAATAATTTTTTTAGGATTCACTCAAAGTCTCAGGGTATGTTTCGATACACTCGTCTGTGCAGATTAAGGAGCGATCTGAACTAGACTGTACAGAATGGCAGTGATCAATAGAAGAATGACAGTGATCAATAGAAGAATGACAGTGATCAATAACAGAATGGCAGTGATCAATAGCAGAATGACAGTGATCAATAACAGAATGGCAGTGATCAATAGAAGAATGACAGTGATCAATAGAAGAATGACAGTAATCAATAACAGAATGGCAGTGATCAATAGCAGAATGACAGTGATCAATAGAAGAATGACAGTGATCAATAACAAATGCAGTGATCAATAAAGAATGACAGTGATCAATAGCAGAATGACAGTGATCAATAACAGAATGACAGTGATCAATAGAAGAATGACAGTGATCAATAGAAGAATGACAGTGATCAATAACAGAATGACAGTCATTAATAGCATATATCTGTCGACTCCCACCTTCACAAAATAATGATAACAATAATGATAATGATGATGATAAAATAATAATAATAATAATAATAAATAATAAATAATATAAAAATAATATGAAGAGACGGCATTGGTTTTGATGCCATTATTTGGTAATCAGGGGCGCTTTGCCTTTGAAGCAGCTTCATCCTCTAAATCTAAGGACCATATTTTTTTTTTTAATAGGTCAGCATTGAATCGTTTAAAAAAAAGTCTGGATCTATTTAGTTTAGGCTTTGTATGAATGTTTTCATCAACTCGTTTTGATTTTTTTTTCTTTTCCGAAAAAAAAAAAAAAACGCGTTCCCACCCCGTTCGCCCCTTCCTCCCCATCTTTCCCAGAAATTCTTTGAATATCAGGTTAACTCTTCGGAAACCTTTCAAACTCTGAAAAACACTTTTGAAATTTTTAACACCTCTCTTCACCGCCATTTTCCCTCTTCTCTTGACTTCCCCACCCCCACCCCCACCCCCAACCCCCACTCTCTATCTCTTTGTCTGTCTGTCTGTCTGTCTGTCTGTCTCTCTCTCCTCTCTCTCTCTCTCTCTCTCTCTCTCTCCTCTCTCTCTCAGAACTTTATGCCATTAATCAACATGACTTTTCCTCTCTAAGCTGAATATTGTTTGCTTGACAGTCATGATGTCTGCCATTTCTCATAACGTAAGTCTCCCCCTTCAACTTGTCTCCCTTTATTCTGACGTAGCATGATGGAGGCACTCTTCTTCTCTTTGAGTTGAAAAAGCTCTGCCTTCGAAGGGACGACGCCACCGGAAACTCGTTTGCTCTATTTGTTTGTTTTTGTTTTTATTTATGTGTAGTTCCCGGGGTAAAGAATGTGAACGGACATTGTTCTCTGGCGTTACTAGTTCAGGATTGTTAGTCTTGCCCTACTTCTTTCTGCTCCTGCTAGAAATAAGTTTGAGAACTGCCTGAAATAAGTTCACAAGAATTGCAGCCATCCGTTTACACACACGCACACACACACACACCACCACCAACACACACGCGCGCGCGCGCGCGCGCGCACACTCATACACGTGCACAAACACACACACACACATGTATACAACACGCACGCACGCACGCGCGCATGCATGCATGCACGCACGCACGCACGCACACCACACACACACACATACACTCTCTTCTCTCTCTCTCTCTCTCTCTCTCTCTCTCTCTCTCTCTCTCTCTCTCTCTCCGTGAAAGAGAAAAGCCCCGGTCAATGACTTCTATTTCGGGCAGACCACAAAACAAACACTTCGGGCTTTTTCTTTGCGGCTCTAAGTATTTAGCCTCAGCCTGTGACGCATCCTAAGAC
>CM065714.1:140996665-140999165 GCA_033310375.1 Conus canariensis
TGAGGCAGGGAACAGTAAACGATAAACAGTAAACAAGTTGGGTATTTTTTGCTCCCATAAGAAAACCTAACACAGAGTAAACTTTTATTCAAGACTGGCACAGCCTTTTAAACTTGAATAAAGTCAGACAAATACATAGACGAACAATCTAATAGTGGGGGAAAAACAAGCGCAGGCCAACAACTGAACTATCTTTATAGTAATGACTTGGCAAAGATTTGGACTTAAGGAGAGGGGCGGAATTTGAAGATGGAGAAACTGGGAACATGAAATTAAGAAAATATGTTACAGATATGAAAACTCTTCACTAGCTGCATAAGGGAACCATCGCAATCCCTTTTGAAGGCAGATATATTTGTATTGCCTGCTCCGAGGCCTTTCGTCCGCTGGGTCGGACTCATCAGGGAGACACGGCTGGTTGTGTCTGCGCTCCTGGCGTCAAATAGAGACACACCACAGTCCATAATACTGTGGTGTCCTCACCACCAAGAGTGCAAAAAAGAATCCAATAGCACCCCCAAAGCAGCCAGCGAAGAGTAGTAAATGAAACCAAACGAAAGTGTGGGGAGGAAAAAAGTTGCTGAAAAACTAAAGACATTATGCAAACAGTATAAAATATAGGGGACAATCTTTGAGCCTACGCTTGAGGATCCACCCAAAGATGCAAGGGAGATCAAAAGACAAACACACAGACGGACAGAAACAAATACAAATAACCTCAATTTGATCAAAACAAAATCGGAAATGAAATGAGGCAGGGAACAGTAAACGATAAACAGTAAACAAGTTGGGTATTTTTTGCTCCCATAAGAAAACCTAACACAGAGTAACTTTTATTCAAGACTTGAATAAAAGTTACTCTGTGTTAGGTTTTCTTATGGGAGCAAAAAATACCCAACTTGTTTACTGTTTATCGTTTACTGTTCCCTGCCTCATTTCATTTCCGATTTTGTTTTGATCAAATTGAGGTTATTTGTATTTGTTTCTGTCCGTCTGTGTGTTTGTCTTTTGATCTCCCTTGCATCTTTGGGTGGATCCTCAAGCGTAGGCTCAAAGATTGTCCCCTATATTTTATACTGTTTGCATAATGTCTTTAGTTTTTCAGCAACTTTTTTCCTCCCCACACTTTCGTTTGGTTTCATTTACTACTCTTCGCTGGCTGCTTTGGGGGTGCTATTGGATTCTTTTTTGCACTCTTGGTGGTGAGAACACCACAGTATTATGGACTGTGGTGTGTCTCTATTTGACGCCAGGAGCGCAGACACAACCAGCCGTGTCTCCCTGATGAGTCCGACCCAGCGGACGAAAGGCCTCGGAGCAGGCAATACAAATATATCTGCCTTCAAAAGGGATTGCGATGGTTCCCTTATGCAGCTAGTGAAGAGTTTTCATATCTGTAACATGTTTTCTTAATTTCATGTTCCCAGTTTCTCCATCTTCAAATTCCGCCCCTCTCCTTAAGTCCAAATCTTTGCCAAGTCATTACTATAAAGATAGTTCAGTTGTTGGCCTGCGCTTGTTTTTCCCCCACTATTAGATTGTTCGTCTATGTATTTGTCTGACTTTATTCAAGTTTAAAAGGCTGTGCCAGTCTTGAATAAAAGTTACTCTGTGTTAGGTTTTCTTATGGGAGCAAAAAATACCCAACTTGTTTACTGTTTATCGTTTACTGTTCCCTGCCTCATTTCATTTCCGATATAAAATGGAAAGACAAAATGCCAGACACAGAGGTGCTCGACCAAGCAGATCTGCCGAACATCCACATCATTCTGATATTGTCTCAGCTTCGATGGGCAGGTCATGTAGCTCGCATGCCAGACCATCGGCTACCCAAGAGACTCTTCTACTTGTGACCTGCAACAAGGAAAGCGTTTCCATGGAGGTCAGACGAAACGCTTCAAAGTAAAAAGGCACTCTTAAAACATCCTTGAAAGCGTGTAACATCAACCCTGACACATGGGAACAAACTGCTATGGATCGAGCTGGGTGGCGCTACTCTGTCCACAAAGGCGTCAATTTACTTGGAGACAGCTGCATCGTAAGAAAAGAGACAGGCAAGGAAAGCCCGCGCCAGCAAGCAAGAGCAGGTCTTCCACATTCCCTGACCAAGCTGTCACCGCACATTCCATGCACGCATCGGCTTAATTAGCCACCTGCGTATCCACAAATCCATCTCCCCCCTTCCCCCCCCCCCCCGCCCCCCCTCCCCCCCCATCCCCCTCTCAAACCCAAGCTGACTGAAGTGGTTCTTATACATACATATATATATATATATATATATGTGTGTGTGTGTGTGTGTGTGTGTGTGTGTGTGTGTGTGAATATGTGTGTGTATGGGAACGCTTTCCTTGTTGCAGCTTACAAGTAGAAGAGTCTCTTGGGTAGCCGGTGGTCTGGCATGCGAGCTACATGACCTGCCTATCGAAGCTGAGACAGTATTGGGGGTGCTGTTGGATTGTTTTTTGAACCCTTGGTGGTGAGAACACCACAGAATTACGGA
>CM065714.1:141006665-141011665 GCA_033310375.1 Conus canariensis
ATACATGTTGACGACTTCATGGGGACTGTGGTTGGGTGGACGTGACGGCGCAGCAGGAAGAAACTCTAGGGAGACCTTCACAGCAGAAAGTCCAGAGAAGAAACTGAAGACATTCTGCTGTCAAGCTCTCCCTAGAGAGCACTCTCCAGATGGGAGGCGGGTGGGGGGGGGGGGGGGGACTGGATAGTCATTTCCCTTGGATCCTCGACTGAGCAATCACTATCATGATCAGGGAGACTTTGAGGGTGGGTTTCTGCCTATGTCGGGTCTGAGCAGACTTCACAGAACACCATGTAAGTGACTCGTCAGCAGTGGTGTGTCTGCTCCGAGACAAGCTGGTGTGGATTGCTGCTGTGTCTGCACCGCCAGTGCTGGACTGTGACAGGAGCACCTGGTTGGGACTGTGTAGGTGGTGGAGAATTTAACCCTGTAAAGAGGCACGGAGGATTAAACAAAAAGTAAATAAATCTGTAAACACATATTTCTGATAAATGAAAACAAAAAAATCTACCTCGAACCTCATTCAAAAAGTACCTGATCTGCAGCCTCCATAGCACTTGGTCAGCACTGCATTTGTCGATTCTCCCCGGGGGATAGTTTTTGAATATAATATAGCATCATTGTAAAGCCGCAAGCTGCCTGTCTATCCCTTTCCTGTATCAGAAAGCAGTTGGGACCTGGGCGTCAGCAGTCGTCAGCTGCCTGTCTATCCCCTTGTCCCCATGATATCGAGAAAGCAGCTCTGGACAACCTGAGCGTCAGCCACTCCAGTGCATTCAAAACACTCCTGACCGGCTAAAAGCTAAACTGAAAAAGGCAGAGCTGTAAACACCTCTTTTCAGCTCCGCAGGCTCCGTCGTCAATGGAGACTTTGACATAAGTTTACTTTGTATCTACTAGAAACTTTGAACATCTTCTGCTTAGCACTATGCCTCTAACTGTTCCATGCTGATATTCTCAATCACTCCCTTCCCGGTCGACATTTTTTAAACCCCCTTCTTAAATGTATGGAGTTTTTCCATTCTGTACCTATGATACGATCTGAATGGATTCAATGATTCCTGGGCTATATTTTTCGTCTCTTTGCGGGATAATCGCGAATGTTTGTTTACATGCACGAGAGCTCCTGCACAATGTCTTACAAAATGTAGGCACATGATGTATATGGAAGGACTGTGAGTTCGTGTCGCTGCCTCTGTGTTGTTCGTCTATTTTCTATTTTCTACCAAGCGCTTTGTCGTCCAGTTGTAGGATATGCACTCTATAAATGTCTCATTATTATCAATTTTGACAGTATTAAGGACGGCTACAAATACTATGACCTCAATACTGGTATACGTTCACCATCTCTCTTTTCGATTTAATAAAGTGCAAACGGGGAAGGAAGTATGGAAGAAACAATGAAAAACTAATCACACTTAACTGACTGACGAACTACATACCACCACTGGGAGGAGTGAAGGAAGCTGGCTGCACAGTCTTCTGTGGCGCCCCAACGGCCTTCAAGACACCAGGATAGGTGATACGTGAGGTGATACCGCTTCCTAGAATGATGACAACAGAGGACGGTGATGAAGAACTTTTCCCTGCCATCTTGACGCCTGTGTGTTTGGGAAGTGGAAGCTGGTGCCTTTCTTGAGCAGCTTTGGTGCCAGAGTATGAAACCAGAGACACGTACTTCCAAACAATGCCAGACACATTGTGGCATCGACAAAATACTCCGGGGCTACTCGCTGGTTGGACCATCACTGGTGATATGAGCACCGTCACTGAAGGCATCAGACTTGTGGTTCTGTGACACAGAAAGTGAAACTGGGGAAAGAAGTAGGGGGGAGGATGAAGAGGGGGGAGGGAGGGGAGGGGGGTTGCCGTCATTTGCCCAGTCTGTTTATTTCTTTACTGAGAAAGAACAATAATCTAATTTTGCTAAACAGTCTGCCAGTAAAGTAATATAGACGTAAAGATGTCTACAGAAAATGTGTTTAAAGGCTATTTTGCCTAATTTTCAATAGTATTCTGCCTAATGAATTTAAAATGTCATCCTGCCTAATGTTTACGCACATGTGCTCTCTCTCTCTCTCTCTCTCTCTCTCTCCACACACCCCACACACACACACACACACACACACACACACACACACACACACACACACACATACATACACCACGCACGCGCGCTCGCACACACACGGGCACATGCCCATACACCAGTACACACATGTGCACACACACCACACACGAAACGTAATGATGATAATGGCACTACCAGTGTTACGTGGGTACTCAAGGTCTAACCAGTGCGTTGGGCTAATGCGTAGGGCAGACATTTGCTAAGTCGTAGCCACGAGACCCTCTTCGTCAATTCTCTCATCTTAGTCATTAATTCATTTATCCATCAGCTTAAAAATCATGCGCAGTGTGGTCTCAAAACTTAGCGGATGTGGTGTAGCGTTCATGGACTAGTCCGCACGCAGTGACGCCTCCTTGATGAAACTGAAATTGAAACTGTTCAAAGCAAACTGGATCATTCGTAGCAGAAGGCAGAGTGGGGTGTGTGGTCAGCTGTTTGATGACGCTGATCACACGGCGTGTGGCACTACACCGGGCCAGGAGTGTGTGTAATTAGCCCAGCAGACTATCACTGACCTCAACGGAGAACGCTTCAGACAACACCGTTGTTTGGACAGATCGAGACGGGCCCAAGCTTTTCTACCACACTCTTTTCTCTCTAAAGGATGTGCCGTTGAATATTGTACACAAAACCTAGTGGGGGAATCCTTTGCGCCAGAGTCATAGCGACGTGCTATCAGAGTAAAAAGTAAACAGTAAAATCCTACCGGGTAATCACTTAAGGCGTATTAGATGGGGGGGGGGGGGAGTAGCACTACAGAGCTTCTGGAGTCACTTGTGTCTGTTGCTGTATTTGTCCCCGTGTCTCTGCATCTTAAGAACAAGATGCAAAGGTAATGTTGGACCTTCTCCTTCTCACGCAAGGAAAGGGAACTGTTGAGCTTGTCAGTTTATTGATTCGGTCATTTTTAAGGAAGCTGTTGTTTGAATAGAGTGTTATACAGTTTGTACATGTACCTACTTCACAGATATTTCTGGCATAATTTCTGTCGAGTGACACATTAAGAAAGAAAGAAGAAGGGGAGAGAGAGAGAGAGAGAGAGAGAGAGAGAGAGGGGAGAGAGAGAGAGAGAGAGAGAGAGGAAGGGGGGGGGGGAAGCGAGGGAGGGGGAGCAGCGGAGGGAAGTGGGGTGGATGGGATGGCAGTGTGAACTGTAGCAAGTTGGGCGCTAGCACTGCGTGAAGTCATATTTGCCACCAGCGTTTTAAACGTTCTGCATTAGCCCTCAGACACTGTTCGCAGTGGGTAACAAGATGGCGGCAATTGTAGTCGGATTTGTTATTTTCGTATTTGCGTGTGTATTTAGGATTATAAACGTATTTGTTCAGCTACAACAACACTACTATCTGATTACCCAAAGATCTGTTTCTATGATAATTATGGTAACGGATCGTTCAAAAAGGAAAAGAACGGTCGCCAATCGACGGCAGTTTAGTTATTTGCTCTTTTGAAAACGTGGAGGTGGCTGTGTTAGCAGTTTCGTGGCTTGTTTCAAGCTATGAACAGGCCTAATTGATTGTAGATGGCAGGACTGGGATAGCCATACTCTAAACAGCGAACGGTTTTCATTATTCAGACTGCTGAAAAGTAATCATTCAGTAGAAGCAGAAGCATCTCTGTGCGTGAACGGGAATGAATATGTCAGGTCTAAACAGACAAAATTCGGGTTTGGTGTTTCGGACACAGCTGTGCATCGTCAGAGATAAAATGTCCACACAGGCGGGGCTTTGTTGTGTCCATTGTGTAAATCTGGTTGGGAAGATGAACTTTATTTTGCATTCTTATACCCATTGCCGGCAGATGTACGACAAAAATGTATTCCGTTGAAGCGTTATTGACATCCAGCATTTTTCAAGTTAGCTTGTCTTCAGTCGTCAAGAAAACAAAATGTTACAAGGAATCTTGCTTTGTATCTATAGTACTACAAGTTATTTAAAAGAAGAAGTGATTTAACATAAGTAAATGCGTATGTCGTGGATGTTTATGTTTTACTGATAAAGTACCTTGTTTAAATATGCTGATTATTACTCGAACCGTTGAAATGGGGCTGTGGTCTTTTCTTGAATAAGTTATCGTTATCGTTATCTTTTGAAAATGTTTGACAATGGAGAGAAATATTTTTTTTGCTCAGGTGAGCCGAGGGTTATAGTGCCACGTATTTTGTCTGGGCAAGTCACGGTTGGTTATAAGCTTCAATCAAACTGAGATTTCTCTCACCTACTGTGTCAGTCATTACCACCGGCATAAGCCTATCCACTTTTCTATCTGTCAGTTTAACTGTTATGGTAGCTTCGACCACATCTATTAACTTAGCAGACTGTTAGTTTGTCACAACAATATCTTTTAAAGACGAATGCAGACTGTTAGTTTGTCACAACAATATCTTTTAAAGACGAATGCAGACTGTTAGTTTGTCACAACAATATCTCTTAAAGACGATGCGACTGTTATTTGTCACAAAATTCTTTAGCGATGAGACTGTTAGTTTGTCACAACAATACCCTCTTAAAGACGAATGCAGACTGTTAGTTTGTCACAACAATATCTCTTAAAGACGAATGCAGACTGTTAGTTTGTCACAACAATATCTTTAAAGACGAATGCAGACTATTAGTTTGTCACAACAATATCCCTTAAAGACGAATGCAGACTGTTAGTTTGTCACAACAAACCTTAAAGAAAGAGACTATTGTTTGCACACATTCCTAAAGACGAATGCAGACTGTAGTTGTACAAATCTAAAGACAATGCGACTGTTAGTTTGTCAAACATTCTTTGAAGCGAATGCGAAGTGCATCAGTTTCAGATTTCTCCGAAGTCTTCGCACACATTCCTATAAATGTCTGTTACAGTTGACTTAGCAAGTTTT
>CM065714.1:141061665-141069165 GCA_033310375.1 Conus canariensis
TTCTGTCCAATCTCACCCTGCAGGGGCTGACGTCATCCGGCATACCCGCTAACGTGTCAAGGTAGAACAATTTCTTTTAGTTAGTCATCGTAGAAATTCCTTTCAGTTAGTCATCGTAGAAATTCCTTTTAGCTAGTGATCGTAGAAATTCCTTTCAGTTAGTAATCGTAGAAATTTCTTTTGGTTACTGATCGTAGAAATTCCTGTTTAGTTAGTAATAGTAGAAATTCCTTTTAGCTAGTAATCGTAGAAATCCCTTTTAGTTAGAGATTGTAGAAACTCATTTTAGCTAGAGATCGTAGAAATTCCTTTCAGTTAGTGAGCGTAGAAATTCCTTTCGGTTAGTGATCGTAGAAATTCCTTTTGGTTAGTGATCGTAGAACTTCCTTTTGGTTAGTGATCGCAGACATTCCTTTCAGTTAGTGAACGTAAAAATTCATTTTAGCCAGTGATCGTACAAATTCCTTTTAGCTAGTGATCGTAGAAAAGGTTTAGCTTCCCCTTTTGCCAAGACGTAAGTCTCTGTGTTTGCATTCTCTCTCTCTCTCTCTCTCTCTCTCTCTCTCTCTCTCTCTCTCTCTCCTCGTCGATGATTTTATACATGTTCTCTGGCTTCTGTCCAGTCTCAC
Source organism: Conus canariensis (assembly GCA_033310375.1). NCBI lineage: Eukaryota > Metazoa > Mollusca > Gastropoda > Neogastropoda > Conidae > Conus > Conus canariensis. The sequence goes on from CM065714.1 coordinate 141,062,295, forward strand.
ACTGCAAGGGCTAACTTCATCCAGGAGGCCCCCTAACGCATCCAGGCAGAATAAACCCTTGTTTCTTTGGTGATTTTGGAAATGGTTTTATTTGTGTTTTCGTGCCACGATGTACGTCTCTGTGTTTGGGTACTCTCTCTTTCTCTCTGTTTCTGTCTCTGACTTTGTGTCTCTCTGATCTGTCTCTGTCTGTCTGTCTCTCTTTCTGTCTCTGTCTCTCTGTCTGTCTCTCTCTCTCTCTGACTCACACTCTCTCTCTCACTCACTCACACACACACACACACACACACACACACACACACACACACACACACACACACACCACACACACACACATACACACACACACACACACACACACACACACCACACAACACACACACACACACACACACACACACACACACACACACCACACACACACACACACACACACACACACACACACACACACACACACACACACACACACACACACACACCACACACACTACACACAACACACACACACACCACACACACACACACACACACACACACACACACGCACGCACGCACGCACACACACACACACACACACACACACACCACAACACACACACACACACACACACACACAACACACACACAATTGGTCCCTCTTGCTGGGTGTCAGTTTCTGTGTTTCTCACTCTCTTTTTATTTTTCTCGCTCTCGTGCTGTCTGCCCTCTCTCTCTCTCTCTCTCTCTCTCTCTCTCTCTCTCTCTCTCTCTCTCTCTGTATTCGTCCCCCCCTCCTTCTCCCTCTCTCATTCTCTCCCTCTCCCTCAGAGAGTGCAGGGTGTGTGTGTGTGTGTGTGTGTGTGTGTGTGTGTGTGTGTGTGTGTGTGTGTGTGTGTGTGTGGGTATGCGCGCGCGCGCGCGCGCCTGCATGTGCATATTATTATTATTATTATGAACATTTATGACGCCTAATCAATTGAATGCCCTAGGCGTTTACAATATCACAACAGACATCAAATCACACAATATATAACAATCATACATGAGAAAAAGGCATCAAAATCCAAAGCAAGGACACAAACTCACAAGCATGCATACACGCAAACACACACTCACACAGACACGAACGCACACAAAGCAGACACTCGCATCACACATTGCAAACGTCGGGTCACAGGGAAGACGAAGTTACCTAGGAAACAGATGAGTTTTGAGAAGGCGCTTGAATGTGGGCAGTGAGGGTGAGTATCTGAGAGAGCGAGGCAATTGATTCCAGGTAGTTGGAGCTTGATAGGCAAAGGAACGTTGACCAAAGGTTTTAGTGCGAACAGTGGGGATACTGTAGATACGAGTGTCACATGAGGAACGTAAAGCTCGAGATGGGGTGTAAAGATGTAACAGGTGGGTGAGATACTCAGGACAGGAAGACTCGATAGATTTGAAGCAGAGAGAGGCAATCTTGTAGGATATTCTTAGCTGAACAGGGAGCCAGTGGAGAGAGCGGAGCAATGGGGTAACATGGTTATATTTAGAAGTGCGGAAGATGAGACGGGCAGCATGATTCTGAACTCTTTGAAGTTTGTTGATGAGATGAGAGGGAGAGCCAGACAAAAGAGCGTTACAGTAATCCAGGCGGGATAGAACAAATGCGCAGACAAGAGCTTTTGTTGTGTTTTCTGAGAGAAGATGGCGAATAGAAGCAATTCGGCGGAGTTCAAGAAAGCAAGTGCGACAGACATTGCTGACATGCTGTTGGAAGGACAGGGTTTGATCAAGAGTTACACCGAGGTTGCGGGCAGAATGAGAGAGAGTGATAGGTGAATCAACAAGTTTGATGGAAGTCGGAACAGAAGGGTGGTTTTGTACAACCATGAGTTAATCTGACAATAAATTGGTTTCAGTCAGTCAGTATGTGTGCGTGTTGCATGAGCGAACATAATGTACGTGTGAGTGTGTGTGTGTGTGTGTGTGTGTGTGTGTGTGTGTGTGTGTGTGTGTGTGTGTGTGTGTGTGTGTGTGCGTGTGAGTGTGCGCGCGCGCGCGAGCGTGCGTGTGCACGTATGTCCGTGTGTGTGTGTGTGCGTGTGTGCGTGCATATGCGTGTTTGGGGGGGGGGGGGAGGGGGCGTATGTGTGTGTATAAGTGAGCGCGCGCGCGCGCCCCGCGCGTGTGTGTATGTTGTGTGTGTGTGTGTGTGTGTGTGTGTGTGTGTGTGTGTGTGTGTGTGTGTGTGTGTGTGTGTGCCGATGCGCGTTTACGCATAGAGTGTGCGTGTGTTTACGTGTATGTGTGTCTGTGTTCATTTGTCTGTATGCATGTATGTGTGTTTATGTGTATACGCACACGCGCGCGTGCATATGTGTTTGTGTGTGTGTGTGTGTGTGTGTGTGTGTGTGTGTGTGTGTGTGTGTGTGTGTGTGTGTGTGTGTGTGCCGATGCGCGTTTACGCATAGAGTGTGCGTGTGTTTACGTGTATGTGTGTCTGTGTTCATTTGTCTGTATGCATGCATGTGTGTTTATGTGTATACGCACACGCGCGCGTGCATGTGTGTTTGTGTGTGTGTGTGTGTGTGTGTGTGTGTGTGTGTGTGTGTGTGTGTGTGTGTGTGTGCGTGTGTATGTGTGCGTGCGTGTGTGCGTGTGCGTGTGTGTGTGTGCGTGTGTGTGTGTGTGTGTGGGCTCATATGCGTGTGTCTGTGTGCGTGCTTGTGTGTCTGCTTGTGTCTGTGTGTTCCGAGTACATACATTAATATATATAATTCTACATCTCTGTTTTTCTATGTGTCTTCCTGATTTTTACCTGATCTTCTTCCTTCCTGTCAATGGCCTTTAATGTCATAATGCTCAATACGACACTCGTCCAACTAGAGTCGATCGCCTATTGTTACAGTTTGCTTTCCAGTTTACCACAAGGAAGGGCTGTGCGAGACATTCTCGCTGATCTGATTCTGCAAGGCCTCCGTTCATCTGGCAATGCCAGTCGTTTGTCAAGGTATGACAATGTTTGTTTGCCATGTTTGGAATGTTCAGTTGCTGCCTTACATATGACAGAACTTTCTTGTTTGTCGGAGATGACTTTGCAGTTACATGGATCTCTCTCTCTCTCTCTCTCTCTCTCTCTCTCTCTCTCTCTCTCTCTCTCTCTCTCTCTCTCTCTCTCTCTCTCCTTTACCAGATGTTTACTTGCCATTTGCTGCTTGAATTCCCATCAGTCAGCGCGGCCCTGTAGATGACACCACCCACACATCTTCTGTCGCAGTTCTACTGCCGCCAGCCAACACGGAGCCGCTGCCAGAACAGAAAAACCTTCCGTCTTCCTTCCCACCGCCGGATCACAGACTTCACCCCCTACTCAAGGTAGCAGTGTGGGAGCAGTCTCATCGTCAACTTCTACCACAGAAACACCGACTGCAGGCAATGCTCCAGTGGCCGGCACAGGGACAACTCTCTCTACACCTACCCGGTTACTCTCCAGTACCCCAGGTGCGGATACAGGACCAACGTCTTTCTCTACGTCCACCCGAGGACAGACTTCAACTACTACCCGAGTTCCAGGCATAGGAGCCACCTCTTTTCCCTCGGCCAGCCATGGACAGTCTTCATCCATCTCCCCAGTTACAGGTGCAAGAACAACCTCTTTCTCCACGTCCACCAGACAACAGACTTCATTCGGTAACCCAGTCAGTACAGGAACAGGCTCATTATCTACGTCCGCCTATGGACAATCTTCATCAAGGAACCCAGGAGCCGGTACAAGAACCCCAAGACAAGCTTCGTCTACCGACCACGTTGCCGGTACAGGAACAACCTTTTTCTCTGCACCCACCCGAGGGCAGTCTTCATCCAGTCCCCCAGTTGCCGGCACAGGAACAGCAAGTTTCTCTAATTCCATCCCAGGACAGACGTCATCCAGCACACCAGTTCACCCTACAGGAACAACCTCTGTCTCTACGCTCAGCGCTACCACAAGCACATCAAGGTAGATGGATTGTTTTCTCGTGGTTGTGGTAATACTTTAAAACATGTGCTTTGATGTATGTGTATTAGTAGTCCTAGGCTTTCCAGAGTTAAAAGAGGGAAAGGAGAGGAGAGAGAGAGACACACACACATTTTGTGTCATGTATACATCAACACAAACATATACAACTCAAATGCATACTTTGCTGTGCGCTGTCCCCCAACCCCTCCCCTACCTCCCTACCTCTGTCTCTCTGTCTCTCGCTCTCGCTCTCGTCTCTCTCTCTCTCTCTCTCTCTCTCTCTCTCTCTCTCTCTCTCTCTCTCTCTCTCTCTCTGTGTACTGGTCTCTCCCATCTATTGTTCCAAAGGTGCTGCTTGTCAAGTGTAAGTTTGTCTTTGCTTACACGATGGGGGTGCCTGTTCAATGATTTCTTTTTCTTTTTCCAGAAATGTATGTTATAATGTTATTGTTGTGATAATGTTTATTGTACATATTTATCTACCTTCCAATAACCATTTTGTCATGAACTATATATGATGACCCCTCCCCTCCCACCCCCACCTGCTTCTCTCTCCCTCTGTCTCTGTCTCTGTCTCTGTCTCTTCTCTCTCTCTCTCTCTCTCTCTCTGTCTGTGTCTCTCTGTCTCTCTCTGTATCTCTGCCTCTCTCTCTCTTTTTTTTCTCCAGGCATTGATTATCTTCTGTTTGTGTGTAACCATTTTCTCTTTCTATTTATAGCGTTTATGTATGTTTACTTCAATTATAGATTAGTTTTCTGTTGTTATTGTATTTTATATATATATATATATATATATATATATATATTCCCTTTATTGAGGGCCGGATGTAAAAAAAGGCATTTTGTGCTTATTCCGCTTTTTTCCTCATTAAAAAAGATTCGTTCGTTCGTTCGTTCGTTCGTTCTCTCTCTCTCTCTCTCTCTCTCTCTCTCTCTCTCTCTCTCTCTCTCTCTCTCTCTGTGTGTGTGTGTGTGTGTGTGTGTGTGTGTGTGTGTGTGTGTGCCTGAAGTTTTCTGGCTGGCTGGTATGATGATTGTCATGCCAGACAGTCCGACACCTGCAAACAACCTCACATCTTCTGTCATAGAGGTAGTACCTCCAGCCACCACGGAGCTTCTGTAACAACAGAAACGTCGCCTGCCTCCTCCTCTCCTACTCTTGGAGGAGCGACTGCATCCAATACCCAAGTAGGCAGTTCTGGGACAATGTCTTTGCGCACTGCCACCATTGAAGGACAGACTTCGTCCAGTACACCAGCTTTCAGTGCCAGAACAACCTCTTTCCTCTCTTCCACCCCGAGAGGTCAGACTCCATCCAATTCCCCAGTTGCCAGTACAGGAAGCGCCTCTGTCTCCACCTCCACCAGAAAAGGACAGACCTTGTCCGGTATTCTGGTTGACAGTACAGGAACAACCTCTTTCCCCACTTCCACCATGAAAAGACAAACCTCGTCCAATTCCCCATTGAGTAGTATAGGAACAACTTCTTTCCCCACCTCCACCGTTACAGGACAAACTTCACCCAGTTCTGCAATTGACAGTACGGGAAAGACTTCTTTCAAATTCCCATTGAGCAGTACAGAAAAGACTACATCCAGTTCCCCAGTTGTCAGTACAGGAACAACTACTTTCCCCACTTCCACCAGAACAGGACAGACTTCATCTAATTCCACAGGTGGCAGTGCAGGAACAGTTCCACCCAGTTCCCCAACTATCAGCACAGGAACAATCCTTTTCCCCACTTCGACCATAAAAGGACAAACACTATCCAAATCCCCGCCCGTCAGAACTGGATCAGCCTCAGTCTCCTATTACAGCCAAGGACAAACTTCATCAACAACTCCGGGTCTCAATACAAGAACCACCTCTCTCTTCACTCTCATCCAAGGACAGACGTCAGCTAGCACTGCCCCAAGCACATCAAGGTAGAAGGAATCTTGTTTCGTATATATATATATATATATATATATATATATATATATATATATATATAATACATACACACACACATATATATATATATATATATAATATATATATATATAAACCTTTAAAATCCAGAAGCTAGTTGCCTACGTTCCCATCCGTTTCCCCAATGCAATAAATGTATACATTTAAACAAGATCAGAATGTTACCTTTGTGTTAGACAATACAAAACCCCAAAGTAAAAATACACGTGCCTTTTCCTCCAAATGTTAAATTCTCTTGCGCATATCTGTGTAGAACTGTTTGCATGGCTAAACTGAACAAAGTCTTAGTTTGCGCACAATCAATGTCTGCTGACTTGCAGCAATAGAGTTACTTCTTGAATCGGATTCTTGCTTGCAGACATTATTCTGTTGCAATGAGACACAGATCATTATCGTAACAAAGAAAACATCTCCATTCCCCCGCGAAACACTGCTCACTGGTGTGCTTGATTAACCAAGTTAAAACCTATTAAGCTTGAAACTATTCGAGTATGCAATGAAAACAAGTTCAGTAATCTCCTTCTTTATTAGAAAACAAAAATGTTGCATGGTCAAGCCTATCATCAGTTTCGGGAGGCAACAACAGACTGACCACTGGCAACAACAGGCTGACCACTAGCAACAACAGGCTGACCACTGGCAACAACGGGCTGACCGCTGGCAACAACGGGCTGACCACTGGCAACAACGGGCTGACCACTGGCAACAACAGGCTGACCACTGGCAACAACGGGCTGACCGCTGGCAACAACAGGCTGACCACTGGCAACAACGGGCTGACCACTGGCACCACGGCCAGGTCCTCATCTCTGTCATTCTACTTCTTTACCCATCCACCCAGCCTCAACCTCGTTTACTCTCTCACCTCAATCTGGCTTACCCACGTCAAGCGTCTGGTCCGCCCTCTCCTACATCAAGATTCACTTACCCGCTCGCACA
>CM065714.1:141074165-141081665 GCA_033310375.1 Conus canariensis
CATCTGGAAGATAATACCCTTCGTCTGGGTGGTAAAAAAAAAAAAACTTCACCTGGATGGTAAACCACTTCATCTTATGGTAATACCCTTCATATGGGTGGTAAATAATAATAAAAAAAAAAACTTCACTTGGATGGTAAATCGCTTCATCTGCATGGTAATACACTTCATCTGTATGGAAAAGATACTTCAGTAGGATGGTACAACAGTTCATCCGGATAGTCAAACACTTCTTCTAGACAGTTAAAACACTTCATCTACACGGTTAAAACACTTCATCTACACGGTCAAAAAACTTCATCTAGACGGTTGAAACACTTCCTCTACACGGCTAAAATACTTCATCTAGACGGTTAAAACACTTCATCCAGACAGTTAAAACACTTCCTCTACACAGTTAAAACACTTCTTCTACACGGTCAAAACACTTCCCCCAGACGGTTAAAACACTTCATCTACAAGGTTAAAACACTTCCCCCAGACGGTTAAAATACTTCATCTACACGGTTAAAACACTTCCTCTACACGGTTATAACACTTCATCTACACGGTTATAACGCTTCATCTACACGGTTAAAACACTTCATCTACACGGTTAAAACACTTCATCTACACGGTTAAAACACTTCATCTGGAGAACCTCTCAATCTTGATGGCAGAACACTTCATCAACAGATCTGGCGAGTGTCCTCACATTTACGGGATAAAACAGTGTCCTTTTTCTTATTTTTTAACTGACTTTTAACTGATGTTGGAAGCTGCCAAGCATGAAATGTTTCGCCGTGTCTGTAAACCTTGAACTATCTTTGAACACGAAACATTATTATAACCGGCAAACAAAAGAAAGGAAATGGTTCAATTCACTAGACAAGAAAATGTAGCTCTGTGGAGAGAGAGAGAGAGAGAGAGAGGAGAGGAGAGGAGAGAGAGAGAGAGAGAGAGAGAGAAGGCGATAGACAAACGGACGGGCGGACAGACAGACGGATAGACAGACAGACAGAAGAGAAGATGATTGGGACAAGTATACAAATGGACAGTGGTATCGAATATGGGAGGGGGGGGGGGGGGGGGTTAGAATACAAGCAAATAATCCCTCAATCATCATGACCCTGACTTAGAAAATAAAAAAAGGTTAAAAAGAAAGGAGGCGGGGCGGGGGAGGGGGGGGGGGGGGGACGGGGAGCAGAGGAAGATGGGGGATGAAGAGCGTGAATGTATAAATAAGAAACCCTTCAGTAACAGCATAAGATCACCGTAAGAAATTCTGTCATGATCAGAACGACTTTTACGTCTGCCTAGAGCCGACTTTTCTCTCCAGTGTGAGTCTCATCAGCCAATCGGGCATGGTAAGAGAGACAGGACTTTAGCCTACACATCCCCCGCTCTTCTTCTTTCTCTACTCATCCGCCTCCTCATCCCTCGTGACGTCAGTGACAACAGTCACCATCCTATCCGTTGTCTTCCACAACCTGACCGATGACACAAAACCAAAATCTGATGATCAGATAAAGGCGGCAGACAAACCCCGAAGGTTTGTGATGAAGACCTCGATGAAAGAAAAACACCAAAGACAAGTAAGGAAACCTTCCCTTGGTCGCTCATCTTTCTTTTTTTTTTTTCTTTTTTTTATTTTTTTTTTCATTTTTATTTCCTTTTTTTCTTTTTTCTTTCTATCGGGGGAAAGCTCACCTTGGGCAAAGACCTGTTTCTGATCAGCAATATGTTTCTTTCTACCCTGCAGAAGCATTGTTGTATTGGATTCTGTGTTGTCCTTTGTGTTTCATCTTGAAATCTAGTTTTTCGTTAGGGTGGGGTGGGGGGGGGGGGGGGGGGGGGGCTGAAGTTGATGGCAATCGGTGGACTCTCTCTCTCTCTCTCTCTCTCTCTCTCTCTCTCTCTCTCTCTCTCTCATCGCGTGGTGGTGTGTGTGTGTGTGTGTGTGTGTGTGTGTGTGTGTGTGTGTGTGTGTGTGTGTGTGTGTGTGCGTGCGTGTGTTTTTACTCATCCTTCATTGACAGTATAAAAAATTCAACTTGAAACTAGCATGATTAACTTATTGCTTTGGAATCCTTAAACTGCAAGTGGAGATTCCATACTGCATTAGAGAAAATAACCTTCGTCAACATCCGATTTTTGTTTAAAGTGTCATTTTTCATGTTAGGAAAAAAAACAGTCTGAACTGTTGTACAAAGTAGTACGAGGGAGAAAGTGGAGGGGGGGGGGAGGGGAGATAACATGCTGATGTTTCTCTCATCCGGCATTTTGTGCGTCTTTTTGAGCGTTTAAATCATAACTAAGCTGCAATCTGTCATGCTACAATCCAACCTTAGCCTTTGGTAAATCATTTACTAACTGGAACATGCTGAAGCATCAGCATTGGGAGCTCGTGAATTGCCTTTTTTTTCTTTCTTTCTTTTTGTTTCTCTTTTTCCTTTTTTTTCTTTTTTAATTTGTATTTATTTTTTTAGTCATGTTATGCACACGGAAGCTTCGATCCAGGGGAAAGTATACAAACCATTTGTTCATCGCGAGAGGTGGCTGAACTTGCGATAGGTGAAGGGTCGGATATTGCTCGTGTTTACATGACAGCTTTAACTTAATGGAATACAAAGGGACACAAGGTATTTTAGTCACCATTAATCAATTAATAGTGGGCCCCCTGAACTACATTTTAGCCAAACTGAGGAAGGTACGTGTGTTTAAAATCTTTCGTGTCCCTTTCTCCAACAGTCAAACAAAAGCATACAAAAAGCAAGCGATGTAACCAGTCGACTAAAAATTCCGAGCATTTTATACACCAGTAACAGACTGTTCTATGGTGCATAGAAGAGAAATAATAGGTGGTACGTAATTAGAAAAGGAAGAAGACACAATAAAAGGTGGACTGAATGTTGCACTAACTCAACAACAAGCAGTCGTAGCTGCGGTAAAATCGCTGAAATGAAGGTAGACTGCAGACACCGACAACATCCCCGCAGAACTCTTGAAATATGGCAGAAAGCAGTGATTAACATCCTAAGAGTAACCGATATTTTACCTCTCATTCAACGCCCATCTTGTGCCGAATTTGAGAAGATAAGCGATTGCTCGTTCTTTGTTTTCAATGTCTTGAATGTTGTTTATCTTGGCCGAAGAGTCAAGAGTCCAAATGCGTTGTGTTTTGTCTTGTGATTTGTTCGCCCCTGTTGTTTGGCGCGCCTGCTAATAATTTTTTTCTAGAATTCCTAACTGTCATCTGCTACAAAATCTGCCACATTGGCGACTAGTCTACACCATGGACTCAATCTCCAATCGTTACCATTCCCAAGAAAACAAACCACCAACACTGCCAGACTTACCAGCAAAAAATGCTCAAAATCATTCTGAATAGATTACAATTGCAAGCATTTACTCCAATGCTGAAAAACAGTGAGTTCCGCAAAGGAAGGAATACCTTCGAACAGTCTGCAATCTGCATAACCTTTGCAAACGGCATTTCCAACACCAAAGGGAGCTCTACTACGTCTTTATAAACTTCAAGAAGGCGTTTGACAGAGTCTTTCAGGTGGTACAATCGGCTATAATGAAGAAGTTTAACATCGAGCAAAGATTGTCAACACTATCCACCAATTGTACTCTAAATCGATCGGTGCTGTGCTCATACGGTGTGGTATTGGGAAGTGGTTCTATACATCGGTTGGAGTTTATCAGGGTTGCTTACTATCTCAAACACATTTCAAAATATTCTTGACATCATGGCTGATGCACTTTAAGATCATGTCAGCTTAGTGAGCACTGGAGGAAGATCCATGAAGAATCTTGTTTTGCAAGACAACATCGATGGCCCAGCAGACAATCAACAAGAACTACACAAGTGCGTTAAAAGACTGAATAAAACACCAACAAGATGTGGTATGAAAATCAGCGCCGAGAAGCCCAAGTCGATGACCAGCTACAATACCACCATCAATGCTGATATAGCAGTCCATGCACAGAAATTAGGAACTGTCCAACGGTCCACTTACGAGGGGGTAGTGCTTAGCAGTGAGGAATCCAACACAGAAATCCTCTCAAATGCAGCAAAAACATCAGCACTGTCCAGTCTGAAGACTGTAGGGAAGGACAATAACATTTTTCATGAAGCACATGAACAAGCACCTGTGGACACTGGTATCTATCATCTTCCTGTGTGCAGGTGACATATGGACCCACGCAACAGAAGCATCCAAGTCAGGGAAATGACATCTTACAGCTACATGCTACATATCGCATACACTGATCATCTCACCAATCAACGAGTGCGACAAACCATCAAGCAGCATATCAAATCATACGAAGTTCTACTGACATGATGTAAGAAATCAAAACTACGTTGGTATGGCTGTGAACAAGATCCAATCGCTGTGCTTTTCAAAATCTTCCAGAAAACTGTTTAGATAGAGAGACGGAGGGGGAGGCTGCAGAGAACAACGGACTCACGAAATTGCAGAACGGACAGGGGAAACATGCCGACACCCGGGTCTTGGAAAACAATCAGACCGAACTAGAGGAACCTGGTGAACGATTTTTCAGCATAACGCCTCAATGATTCTCAATAACACAGAATTATGGGAGAAGAAAAGGAGGAGGTAGAAGAAGAGGAGGAGGAGAAGGAAAAGGAGAAGAAAGAGTAAGAGGAGGAGAAAAGAGTTTTCTGTCTGACCCGCAGCCCTCAAAGACACCATCTGTTTTGTTTAGATCAAAGCTGAAGCGGATTATGCAGGGAAAGAAGCTGAATCAGAGACTATTCAAATTTGTCTTCGTTTATCATGTCTCCATCTTTTATGTCGGGCAACGCCGTTTGTTGAAATCTGTTAACTTTTTCCTGATTGGTACTAAGCAATAGAGACGTTCACCTGCCGTGTATCCCACAAAGCTAAAGAAAAGACTTCAATGCGAATACCAACAGGTGTCCGAACACCGCCCCCGTTCGAACAATGTAAAATGGCTGTGAAACTTAGATCTGCTTTTTGATAATCACTTGATCAAAGCGTATGCCCGAAGCTATTTTGACGAACGGCCCACCCCATCTCTCCTCCCCCCCCCCCCCCACCCTTACTGTCCTCGCACCCCCATCCTGTTCATCCGCCACCTACATGTCCAAGATGGTTACAGTAACAGTGGACCTATCATAGGTTTGAAATCAGTTTCAAGGGAGAAGTCGAATAGTATGGTTTCTATGAGAATTACAAGTAAGTGGACGTCTTCTTTACACAGTGTTTGAGTGTGCGTGTGTGTGTGTGTGCGTGTGTGTGTGTGTGTGTGTGTGTGTGTGTGTGTGTGTGTGTGTGTGTGCGCGCGCGTGCGTGTGTATGTGTGTGTGTGTGTGTGTGTGTGTGTGTGTGTGTGTGTGTGTTGTCTGTCTGTCTGTCTGTCTGTCTGTCTGTAGAGGGGGTAGGGGTATGATAATGAAAGAAGAGCGCCCGCAAAGTTTAATCGCGTGCAAAACATTTTCCAGCCATAATGACACTAGATCAAGAATTTTGATTGGTAAATCTAACGGATAGAATGACACTGAATATCGAATAAATGATCAACTGACTATTCCAACTATTTTTGTGACTGTAAGTGTACGTACGTAGACCAGAAGACTAACATAATTTACAAAACCCTTCAGTTTGCGCCTAGCGGGTGGTCAGGGCGACACGAGTCTGTAACGGATGTGCTTTTGTTTCTTTCTTTCTTTCTTTGTCATTCTGTGGGGTTTTGTTCTTGTATATGCGAGGCTCTGAATGGTATAGGGAAGCAAAAGCAGTATCTTTTGGGGCTGTTTCCTTGCTTGTTCTGTGTGCTCTGTGCTGTAATGTCTGCTAGGCGATTCGGTGTCCTGAGCAGCATTCCTTTGGAGTTATGTTTTCTTGCGGGAGCAAGAGTTACCCTACTTGTTTGTTGTTTGTTGTTTACTGTTCCCTGCCTCATTTCATACTTACTTTAATTTTTTTTTTTTTTTTTTTTTTTTTTTTTTGGGGGGGGGGGGGTCTGTTTTGTTTCGTTTTTTTTTTTGTTTTTCTAATTTGCATTGATGGTGACATAGTATCATAATGCCCTGGGCCATTGGCCGTATACAATCGTCCAGCGACAGTCATTCTTTCTCAGGAACTGTTCTGCCATCAAATTAGTGCAGTCACGCGCCACAATCCAGTCAGACCAGTCACACCCATGATTAAATCAGTCGTGTCACATCAACGATCAAATCAAGTCCAATCACACCCACGTGGAGATCAGTCAAGTCCTACCTATGATAAAGAAAAGTCGAGTCAGTTTTGCAGCCTTGGTCAAAGCAGTCAAGCTATAGCCATTGCTGAACCAGTTCAGTCACATATAGGTTCGAATCAGTCAAGGCGTATCCGTAATGAAATCAGTCCAGTCGCATCCGGGTTCAAATGGTCAAATCACATCTCTGATTAAAGAAGTCAAATCACATTCTCGGTCAAGTTGCTCTAGTTACATCCACCGTTAAATCAGTCCGGTCACATCCAATCAAATCAGTCACGTCGTATCATTCATGAAATCAACACACACACACACACACACACACACACACACACACACACACACACACACACACACAGAGTCAAAGTCAGTCCAGTCACATCCATGATCAATTCAGTGCAGTCACACCTCTGATCTGATCAGTCACACCCGTGATCAAATCAGTCATGCCAGAGCAGCATGCAATCAAATCAGCCCAGTCACATCCATAAGTAATCAGTTCAGCTGCATCCATAAGAAATCAGTTCAGTCACATCCATAAGTAATCAGTTCACTTGCATCGATGAATAATCCGTTCAGTCACGTCCATAAGTAATCAGTTCAGTTGCATCCATAAGTAATCAGTTGAGTCACATCCATAAGTAATCAGTTCACTTGCATCCATGAATAATCAGTTCAGTCACGTCCATAAGTAATCAGTTCAGTAGCATCCATAAGTAATCAGTTGAGTCACATCCATAAGTAATCGGTTGAGTCACATCCATAAATAATCAGTTGAGTTGAGTCACATCCATAAGTAATCGGTTGGTCACATCCATATATAATCAGTTGAGTCACATCCATATATAATCAGTTGAGTCACATCCATAAGTAATCGGTTGAGTCACATCCATAAGTAATCGGTTGAGTCACATCCATATATAATCGGTTGAGTCACATCCATATATAATCAGTTGAGTCACATCCATAAGTAATCGGTTGAGTCACGTCCATAAGTAATCAGTTGAGTCACAACCATAAGTAATCAGTTCAGCCACATCCATAAGTAATCAGTTCAGCCACATCCATAAGTAATCAGTTCAGCCACATCCATAAGTAATCAGTTGAGCCACATCCATAAGTAATCATTAGCACATCCATAAGTAATCAGTCAGCCACATCCATAAGTAATCAATTCACTTGCATCCATGATCCAAATAGTCAAATCCCATTCATGACCGAATCAGTCCACTCACATTCGTGACCAAATCAGTCCACTCACATTCAGGA
>CM065714.1:141086665-141094165 GCA_033310375.1 Conus canariensis
CCTACCCATCCGTCGACTACTACCTACCTGCCTACCAATCCACCTATCTATTTACTCACCCCTGTCTGTCTACCTATTTCTGTACTTAACTATACATACTGAACCTTCCTACGTACCTGCCATCCCACCAACTTATCTCCTCATTCACTCTCGACCTACCTGGCTACCTACCTGTTTGTCTTAATACCTACCTACCCACTGCCTATTTAACTACTTACCTGCCTGCCTGTATACCTGTGTATAATCACAGCCAGAATACCTGAATAGCTTCCTTCATGCCTGTCAAATTACACGCCCATTACCACCCTCTTTATCTGCCCGTCCGTACACAATCCTGCCCGCTTACCTACCTGCTCATCCACAGACTATCTGCTACCTACCAACCTGACCACCCACTACCAACCTACCCACCTATTCGCATATCCACCCGTTGCCTGCCTACCTATCTTCCCGTCTGTGTATATCTGTCCATCCACTGTCTACCAACCTGCTACCCGCCTACCAGACCACCTATCTAGCTATAAACATACTAACCCACTGGCGCGCGAATTACCTAACTTTCTACATTCAAGACCGTAATAACCTACCCACTATCTACCTATCTACCTACCTACCTAGCCACTGCCTACCTACATACCTGGACTTTGTGAGACAAAAACGTTTTTACAGCAGACTCCATGAAAACCTTGTTCGAGGATGTCCCACCTGACGTGATCATTGAATTTCTGAAAGAGATCAACATTTTTCATCTGATCTAAGATTTTACAGAAGAAAGATTTTTACAAAATTTCCGGTGTGTTTTTAGAAGGTGTATTTCAAAGGGTTGTGTGAAGAGTTTTTTGTTTTTTTCAATGACTTGTGAGTTGACTACAACGCAGTGACAGCCCTGATATGGCCCTTTGCGGTCGGCTGGGCTATAAATAACATAACCTTACCTTACCTTACCTTGCCTTGCCTTACCTTACCTTACCTTACCTTACCTTACCTTACCTTACTACCTTCCACTCATCAGCTTTTGTAACAAAGTGCCTACCAACCTGTATGTCTACTTATCCACAATCCACCTACCTACCTGCCTGCCTACCTGCCTACCTACCCTCCAACTACCTATCTACCTTCCCTCCTACCAATTACGCAACATCCTCGCATTCCATCTGTCCAAAAATATTACGTACCTGTCTACCTGCCTACCTTCTTTTACCTATCCACCCTCGACTCACTTATTTACCCATCTATCTATCTATCTATCTATCTATCTATCTATTCTATCTATCTATCTACCTACACACCCACAACCAGCCTATCATGCCTGTCAACTCACATACCCTGTGACCTTACCTACCTATCTACCTGCCCACTTACCTACGTACTTACCTTCTTATTTATCTGTAAGATATTTATAAAGAAGATTTATCTATATACCTGCCTGCCTGCCTAACCACCTACCTTCTCACTAGCTACCTACCCGCCTGCCTACTTATCCACCTGCCTGCCTATATTCCAGCCCACCTGGTACTTACCTTTCCACTTGCATACCTGCTTGCCTGCCTCCTCTTCTTCTCTGCCTCCTCACCTTAAGTATCTTCCTAGCTTCCTATCTGTCTACGTACCTGTCTGCACGCCTGTATACCTACCTTGCTACTGACCTATCTGGTTGCCTACATAGTGTTCTACTACCAACCTATTACCCCTGCTTACTACGTACTACTACTCACCTACCTGCCTGTGTAATCGTCCGACCCATAGCCAGAATATCATCCTTTATGCCTGTCTAATTGCATGTCCATTACTACCTCCCTTTCAGCCCGTCCATAGACAATCCTACCTGCTTACTTATTTGTTATCCACAGATAATCTGCTGCCTAACTACCTGTCCACCCACTACCAGCCTACCCACCTATTCGCCTGCCCACCTATTGCCCACCTACCTATTTTCCTGTCTGTCTATATATTTCTTCCCATCCACTGACTACTGACCTACTATTAGACCATCTATGAACCTATTTACATACTAACCTACTAGTTAACTGCCTAACTTTTTACATGCCACACTATTTAACCTACCTACTATCTACCTACCGAGACAAAACATTTTACAGCAGACTCCATGAAAATCTTGTGCAGAGATGTCCCATCTGATGTGATCTTTGAATGTCTGAAAAATATCATCATTTTTTTTCATCTGATCTGGTATTTTACAGAAGAAAGATCTTTAACAAAATTTCTGGTGCATTTTAGTGTTTTGTCTGTACTTTGCCTGTGTCCTTTGCGCTAACTACCCCCTCTCTTTATAAATTTTTCTATTACCCCTGTTAATATTCCTACTTACATACCCTCTACCCACGCACGATCTATTTGAATGTCAGTCTACCTACCCACCGACTACCTACCTACCTACCTACCTACTTACCTTCCTACCTACCTTCTTACCTATCTAGTAGTCTATCTGTCTGCTTGTCTATCTACCCATTTCCTGTATATCTATCTGCCTGCCTATTACACTACGTACCTACTTGCCTACCTACATACCTGCCTACCTACATACCTGCCTAGCTACCTGCCTGCCTGTCTGCCTACCTACCTACCCATCTACCTACCACATATTGCGTACTTACCATTTTTTTTTGAATTTTCCTACCTAGATGCTACCTAACTACTAATGTAGCAAACTACGTAAGCCACCAACAACCTCACTATCTGCCTACCTACCAATCTACATACCTGCCTATTTACCTACCCTCACAACTTGCCTACCCACCTAAATACCTGCCTACCTCCTTGCCTGTTTACCAACCCCCAACTCAGTACCTCACTACCACCTGCCTGCCTACCAATTTGCCTATCTTATAACCTGCCTACCTGCCGGCTTGCCTACATACCCACCTAATGCCTATCTACTTACCTGCCTTTCTCCATGCTGAAATAATGTCAACCTGCCCACCTGTCTGTATACTCACCCATTCACTGCCTAGCTACCTATTTACTCTCCTGCATACGTACCTACCTGTCTGTCTACGTTTCTGCCTATGTGCTTACCCACGACACTATCAACCCATCGCTTATCTACCTTCCTGCATATGAAGAAAAAAAGAAAAAGAAACACCCGAAGGTGCTGAGGAGGACCCAGAGAAGCACTGTCTTCACCTGCCTTTAGAGCAGTCCTGTACCACCCTTGGAGGCCTGCGCTGTGTTGACGATGGGTACAGGCACGCGCAGGACACTCCATTAAATATCAAGGGACATAACTGCTCCTGAACAGAGGTAAATCAGACTACAGGATGCAACTCATAACAGCCTTAAAGTAGCATCCCCATGGGTGTACCAGCCCGTATTTCATGACTGCAGAGCCCACCGGCAAAAAACACCACCCTCCCGCTGTCGAGCACACCCCACAGACCCAACCACCCCTGCCCACGGACAGATGGAGACAGTGCCACTCCAGACACAGCCAAGCTTTCGCCATACGGTCTTATGTGCCCTCAAGAGAGAATCCAAAGTTGTAGTCTTTCCCACTGTCAGCAGGACTTTCCCTGTGGTCAGTGGGTCTTTCCTCACCGTCACTGGACCTTTCTCCAGGGTCAGCCTAGTTAAGGCAAAGAAGAAAAAGAAACACCCGAAGGTGCTGGGGAGGACCCAGAGAAGCACTGTCTTCACCTGCCTTTAGAGCAGTCCTGTACCACCCTTGGAGGCCTGCGCTGTGTTGACGATGGATACAGGCACGCGCAGGACACTCCATTAAGATATCAAGGGACATAACTGCTCCTGAACAGAGGTAAATCAGACTACAGGATGCAACTCATAACAGCCTATCATATGTTCTTACACACCCTCTTTTTGTCTACATACCTACGGTTTCTGTCACGTAAGAGCGCGTAAGGCCTCATGGCAAAAGCTTGGCTGTGTCTGGAGTTTTACTGTCTTCACCGGCCAGCGGAACAAGACGTGGGGCTGCGGGATGCACACGGCACTTGCTTGACGGTGGCGTTTTTCGCCGGTGGGCTCTGCGGTCATGAAATATGGGCTGGTGCACCCATGGGAACGCTCCCGTGGAGGTTCTCTCGTGTCACGACCAGTGGCCATTACTCAAAGGCTATCTGCCAGGGAGTAATTATGTCCCTTGACGTCTTATTGGAACGCCCTGTATGCGCCTGCACCATATTTGTACACAGCGCAGGCTTCCAAGAGTGGTGCAGGATTGCTCGCAGCTGGTTTGTTCGGCAGTTGAGGACAGTACTTCTCTTGGTCCATCCGCACCTTCGGGTGTATTTTTTTTCTGTCTTCCTGCTGATGTTGTTACCCACCCTCCATATGTCGACATACCTACGGTTTCTGTCTGTCAGCACGTGGGACTTCGCTTCCTCATAGAGTCGGCGCGCTCTGGCAAAGACAAACTGACAGTGACCATTGCCGTGTCTGGTGACCCCGATCATGTCGCCATTCGGTACGACACCCAGCCGTTCCTACGGTGAGTGGGGTGTGTGGTGTGCAAATAACTGCATCCTTTTCCCACGGTCTTTGCTCTCGTACCCCCCCCCCCCCCCACCCACACACACACACACACATACACACACACATGCTTAGGAGCTCTTGAATCCGAAAGTCGGATAGACTCGCTCAACTGTTCTTTTTTTTCTGTCCCATCTTCTGTGCCACTTCAGTGGGACTGCAGTCACACCGCTCATTCCAACCCCCCCCCCGTCCACAGCCACAGCCACAGCCCGGTCCGGCCCGCCGCAGCCCCGGCACCGGCAATCCACTGGGAGCAGTCAATGTCAAGTCGTCAACAGGCAACCCACTGGAGGAGACACTGCACAGCTGCCGAGTCACTTCGGTGGTGTTCAGTGGCGCCTATTCCGATCCAACACGCGCAGGACTGCACCTACTAAGCCCTCTACTGATGGCAATGATTACTTGGTTGCGGAGCCGTGAGTGAGTTCTCCCTTCAGAACCCGCCACCATGTCCGTCCAACGACAGCCCCCATGAATTAGCCAATACCGGTGACTCCGACGGAATCAAACCAAGGCCATAGAAATGGAGAGAACATCGAAACTGAGGTCATCTTGAGAGCAGGGCATGAAGGGCCGCAGAACTTGAGACTTTTTGTAATGCTGAGATACAAACACCCGCAGTGTTGGTTAGGAAATATAACAACACTCTCAGAGACGCATCCAGTTAGTAAATGAAACTCGACTGTGTGGTCCCAGTCAACCATTGAGCCTGTAGCGAACTCAGCTCTGAGTAGGAACCGGTCTGGCGCAGAAAAATAATCAACTGATCTTCTTGTCGAAAGATCCCAATATGAGGTGCCAGCCCTTCTGTTGTTGTCGGTTTTGTTTGTTTGTTTGTTTGTTTTTTTGTCATTTGACAAAGTAGCAGTCAACATCTGCTGTTGTATATGTACGTAATCTCCGTTCCTGTGCAATTGATTAATTCTGTGAGCAAACTTCGGCATCATACGTGAACTTGGCTGACAACAAAGTGTCAAACAACCTACAGTCTAATTCACCTACTTCATTTTTGACACACTACAAATGAATGTTTGTGAAGTGTTGTTGTTGTTGTTATTGATGCTGTTGTTGTTGCAGTTGCTGTTGTTATTGTTGTTATTACAGAAAGAAACAATGGCTCGGTTACATTAACGTAGTCTTTGACGAGATCAAGGAAAACATTTGCGTCAACTGTGTAGAGAACAAAGCATGGACACTGATAAGAAGAAATATATTTTGTCTGCTAATTGCAGGAAAGTATTGGTAATTGATATCAATGATGATAATCATGTGTGTATATGCGTGTGTGTGTGGGGGGGGGGGGGGAGGTGGAGGGGGTGCGCCCGCGTGTGTGCGTGCGTGTGTGTGTGTATGTGTGTGCTTCTTCTCTCTCTCTCTCTCTCTCTCTCTCTCTCTCTCTCTTGCCTCTTGTGTGTCTCTCTCTCTCTCTCTCTCTCTCTCTCTCTCTCTCTCTCTCTCTCTCTCTCCTCTCTCTCTCTCTCACCCCTTGCCGCAAGGAAGATATTATCGGAAGCACTCGGGTCTCCAGCTGACCAGCCATCACCGATGATAAAGGCAGTCCCCTAGTCCCACGTGTCACGTGGCCACACTGCGTCATGCCCCCGTTCACTGTACGTTGTGCATAGCCCAGCCGACCACAGGGAATCCAGGCATGGCATGGCGGTCGTATCGTCACCATCACTGTTATGCATGTTCATTTGGAAAACAACAGCATCCCGGTCCGGTTTATGTCAAACATACTGAAAACGCCTTGAAGCTCAATCCACGTTCAAAATACAAAACAAACAAACGAACAACTAACTAGCCAACAAACAACAAACTAGCAAACAAACAACACACGAACAACAAATAACAAACAAACAAACAACTATCAAACAAACAAATAAACGACGAATAAACAAACTAACAAACAAACAGACAGACAGACCACCTCCGCGTCGAGTGAAAGCTAGTTATCTTTTTTTAATCATATATATATATATATATATATATATATATATATATATAATGAGGCAACAATGTCGCTTTCTTTAGCATTTCTGTGTGCAGACACCCGTCCATTGCAACAGAAGACAATTATTAATTAATGATTATGATTTCTTAATGATTTGGGTGTGCATACAACCATACTTTATTTCAATAGGAAAATTGTGGGTATTCGTTTCTGTATATGTGAATGCGCGCTCACCCATACGCCTTTCATGCTTCTAATAGAGTATCATTGTGCTCTCGCCTACATTGTACACAAAGGCTTCAGTTTCAATTTGTTTATTTGTTCGGATTTCCCCTCTTTTTTTTAAAAATGTACTAGGTATGTATGGATAGGACACGGGTGCGTGGATGATAATAAAAGAAGGTCATGACAATCATATTCTCTAGGAAGAACCAGCAATGTGTAAACTCTGATGGCTTGAATGCATGTGTGGATGCACAGTCACACACACACACACAACACACACAACACACACACACACACACACACACACACACACACACACACACACACACCTCACCAAAAAAAAAATCCGTTGAACATCATGGAGTCTGACGCAACATGAACGCTGTTTCAGAATAAGGACAATAAGAACAACAATTAATAATTAGTTAACTACAATACATAACTACAATAATGGCTAACAACAATACTAATGATTGTTGTGTCATTGTAAATTAAAGATAGTTGGGAGTTTTTTTGCGTGAGAAATGATAATAACAGAATTATTATCAGGATTACTATGCATCTATTGTCGTTATCATTTTCATCCTCCTGCTTCTCTCCTCCTCATTCTACGTTCGTGGACTGAATTTATTGTTGTTATCATTTTCATCCTCCTCCTTCTCCTCCTCTTCCTCATTCCAGGTTTGTGGATTACATCTTGTTGATGGCCTATGACCTCTGGGGCACCTGGTCTACCACTCTGGGTCATCACAGCCCCCTCCACCCCCTCATCCCCGGCCACCTCGAGCAGGGCCGATTCAGTATGGTGAGTC
>CM065714.1:141099165-141121665 GCA_033310375.1 Conus canariensis
ATCATATCAAGCACATTTGCACGCTTGCTGTGCTAGGTTGTCTTTTCACATCAAATGGATAATAAAATCGTTTGGCACACAAGCAAAGATCGCAGCATTAAAATTAACATGGTTAAAAAGACTTAAAAACACAAGCCATAAATGGAAAGATTTTATGATTTCTTGCTATCCATTTATTGAACAAATAGAAGAATATTCTCCAAATTATTTATGCATGAAAAGCAAAGATAATATATTCTGGCAGCATGTGTTCTCCTCATATAAACGAATATATTATGAAATAAGGCCAGAAAACGCTGAAGAAGTATTAGCAGAACCTATTTTATACAATGACAACATTAAGGTTGGTAATAAAATGATAAAATTGAACAGCTGGATTGAAAAGAACGTTAATAGAATATTCCAGTTGATGAAAGACAATGGTGAGTTTTTAACACTGGAAGAATTCAGAGCAAAATACAGAATACAAATAGACTTTCTATCATATGCCGGCTGTATAGCATCAATAAAAAACTATATAAGAAAACAAGGAGTCGATATTGAGAATAATATCCCATTAGAATACAATGCAGCACTCAAAAAGATATACAATGTAGCTGAAAAAGGCTCCCAAGTATACTATAAAATATTAAACAAAGACTGTGGGAGACCAAACTGTTGCACCAAATGGACTGACAAGTTAAACAGAGATATACCTTGGAATGTGTGCTTCCAGAAAATTCACTTTACAAAAGATATCAAACTGAAATGGTTGCAGATAAGAATTGTTCACAGAATTATAGCTACTAATGTAGTACTAAAAGAAATGGGAATAACTAACAATGAAAAGTGTAGTTTTTGTAACCAAGAGAAAGACAGTATTGAACACATGTTCTGGAGGTGCAAACATGTTAAAGAGTTTTGGAAAGCATTAGAAAATGTATTTAGGGAAAAATGTTCAGTGGTGTGTAATCTACAATTTTCAGAAAATTTAGTCATATTTGGAACTGAGGTCGACTTAAAAACTGATGCAGTATTTGATTTGATAATCTTAATAGCAAAGAACTACATATATAGATGTAAAATAAATAAAAGTCATCCAATAGTTTCAGTGTTCAAAAAAATACTCAAAGAAAGATTCAGCCTTGAAAGACTAATAGCATCAGCTAATAATGACCTATACAAGTGTGAAATGAAATGGACAAACTTTAAACCTCTATTTGAAGACCCCAATGAATAAGCCAGAATAATTCATTCATTCTCTCCTTTAGCAAGATTCAAATTACCAAGTTTACTTCAGTGTGTGCATATGAGTCAATGACTGCGAGACGAAATGCATTGAAGTGTTTGTGAATAAGTGTGTATGAGTCTTGTTGAATTGCAGTCCAGCGGGTTTTTCATTGTTGTTAGTACACATGTATAAAATGGCATTGTTACAATTGAAATTGCAACTTAAAACTAGAATGCATACATAAACTTTGGTATTGCTGTTATGACTACTGAATTTTTGATATTCTTGATAACACTGATACTGATGTTATTATTGCTAATATATTGGTCACTGCTACTGTGATAGCTATTATCTATAGCTATTATCATAATCATTATAATCATTATTATTACTATAATTACCATCATTACTAGTATATCAATATTATTATTACCAGTATTCTTTATCAGTGTTAATACTATGATAGTATTGTTACTATTGTGATCACTGATATTGTGATATTATCTTGTATTGGATTATATTGTGAAAAATAACTGTGGGAGAGAATGGATAACTTCAGCTTAAAAGAAAATATGCATACATATAGAGATTACTGTGAATGCTGATTGCAAAAATATGTCTTTTGTTTGTTATATATCCACTGTATGAAGGAATGAACAACAATATAACTAAATCTAAATGAATGTAAGCGTTCATTTTGCCTCAAAAGGAAGGGTTGAGGGGGGGGGGGGGGGGGGGGGGGAAACCAGTGTGTATGGTTAGTGATATGTTTGTTCAGTTATTAATGTAATTTTGATCCTTTCAAATTATCGGATTTATTTGATCATGCGTCTTTGTTCAGGATCTTGATTTGCGATTCCACTTTTCATTTTTTTTTTTTTTTTTTTTTTTTTTTCTTCAGATATTCAGTTCCGTGAAAAAATCTTCAAACCAATGGCATAATTATTATGATCAAAATATGTTGCATGATTGTTGATGGTTGTTGGAATGAAGAAATAAAAATGTTTAAAACAAAAAAAAAAAAAAAAAAAAAAAAATCGTTTGGCATTAACACTCTAAAAATTACCGCTGATATATTCGATTTGAAAAAAAAGCATATAATTAACAACTTCTCAGCTTCAGCTTCCTTAAATTTACAAAACTGAACTATCGAAAATAGCAACTAAACAGTTGCAGTGTGTGTGTGTGTGTGTGTGTGTGTGTGTGTGTGTGTGTGTGTGTTTGCGTGTGTGTGCGTGCGCGCGCGCGCGCGCGCGCGTGTGTGTGTGTGTGTGTGTGTGTGTGTGTGTGTTGCCCGTTTTAACCTTCTTTGCTGACCATAAATCGCTTTAACAAGATCGAACAAGGCAGATAAGTTTGTGTTATGTTAGTAAAGGGACACAAACCGTGTGGGGATTGAGCGTGACACGTGAAAGGAGTGACAAGTCCTTCTTGTCTTCCACAACTAACCACGTAAAAAAAAACAACAAAAAATCCAAAACAACAACAACTTTTCTTCTTCAAGCGATTTTTGTGATTGTTTTGTTTCTTGTAGCTTTGTCTTGTGTCCATGTTAAACTCTGCCATAAAAAGGTATCCTAAAAAAGGGCAAGGAAGGTTGAGCATTTTTGCTTGGCTCTTTTCACATCAAGTGGTTAAAAATGAATGGTAAAATCGTTTGACATTAACACTATAGAAACTACTAGTAACTGATTCGGTTTAAAAAGAAAAGCATATTATTAACGACGCTTTAGCTTCTTCTTCCATTTATTTACAAAATGAACTATTGCAAATAGCAATTAACAGTTGTAGAGTGTGTGTGTGTGTGTGTGTGTGTGTGTGTGTGTGTGTGTGCGCGTGTGTGTGTGTGTGTGTGTGTGTGTGTGTGTGTGTGTGTGTGTGTGTGTGTTCTAATTTGTTTTCAATGTGCAGTTGCATTCATCTATTTGTCTCCTGTTTTGCTATCATTTTTGCTGTGGTTTTAGTTTTGTTTATCAGTGTGAATATCAAATGTATCGTCAACATTACGCCAGTGCTATAAGCACAAAGCTCAGTGTAGGGTTTCATCCTTCAGCTCTCTCTCTCTCTCTCTCTCTCTCTCTCTCTCTCTCTCTCTCTCTCTCTCTCTCTCTCTCTCTTGGGAGGCTGCTTCTGAGTCGCTAGGTCATGAATTCGATTCGGGCTACTTCCTCTGAATAATAATATCTTTTAAAAAATGGCCACTCTTCATCTGATCTAAACTATGTAGTCTCTGTTTCCAGCACTGAGGATGAGAATCACTATAACCTATATTTGAATGTTTGATCTCAGAAGAACATTCGCGCAAGTGAGTCAAACTCAGTTCTAAATGGAGGTTTCTAGGTTTCAAATTTAAATTGACAACATAGCGAAGAGAAAACTGGACAGACACTGTTTCACCTCAAACGCTTCGCAATCGAGTTTTAAAACACAAACAAACAAACCAACAAAAAAGCATCGTCTGCGATAGTAAACAATGATAGTTTGCTTGTCGAGGAAAATTGTGCAAGTGTGAAGCGGGTTGGGCTTATGTCTCACATGATACCTTCATGAACTTTGTGTCCCGTTTGTTTTGTTTGTTGCCGCCAGGCACAGTACATAGTGGCGGAGGGTCTGGCGGGCGCCATGTTCTGGGCCTTGGACTTCGACGACTTCGGCGGCAAGGTCTGCCAGGCTGGAACCTATCCTCTGCTGAAGAAGGTGAAGGTCGTCTTCACTGGAAAATCTGAGGAGACAAGTGAGCATGTATTTGATCTCTATGTTTAGATGACTGCTACTTGTAGTGCTTCTGTTTCGGCGGCGGCGGCGGCAGGCATGGGATGGTGCCGTTGTTGACGTTGCTCCTCTTACTACTACTGTTGCGTCTACTGCTGCTGCTGCTGCTCAAGCATCTACTACTATCAATGCTACGTGCCGCTGTTGTTGTTGTTGTTACTGCTGTTGCTACCGTTCGGCTACTTGCTGCTGGTGTTGCTGATGCTTCTGCTGCTCGTTTCAAATTGCTACTACCTCTCTCTCTCTCTCTCTCTCTCTCTCTCTCTCTCTCTCTCCCTCCTCTCTCTCTCTCTCTCTCTCTCTCTCTCTCTCTCTCTCTCTCTCTCTCATATCCTTCCTATTTCTTTGTCTTCCTGTCTCTACCTGATTGTCTCTTTCTCTCCGTGTTCTTCCTTCCCTTTGTCGTTCTCTCCCTTCTTCGCATGTCTTGCCCATCCACCTGCTCTAAAGCTGTGTGTGTGTGTGTTGTGTGTGTGTGTGTGTGTGTGTAGGTGCATGTGTGTGTGTGTGATACCTGTTCTAACGCTATGTGTGTGTGTGTGTGGTGTGTGTGTGGGAGGGGGGGGGGGGCGGATGTGTGATGTATGTGTGTGTATTTGTGTGTGTGGTGTTTTGTGCGTGTGTGTGTATGTGTGTGGGTGTGTGTGTGCGCACACAGGTATATGTTCCAGAATTTATGCACGCATGTGTTCTGGAATGTGATATGTGTGTGCGTGTAGTGTTTGTGTGTGTATGAGAGGGAGAGAAAGACAGAGAGAGAAAGAGAGGGGGGGGGAGGGGGGGGCAGGCAGACGACAGACAGACAGGAGTGTTCGTGAAAAAAAATCGCCAGTGTCATTAACAACATCGGCATTAAACACATACCAGTAGTCGTCCTCAACATAACCATAGTCATCTACATAATCAACAATCAACATCACACTATGCTTATCAACATCGCCATCAAGATCATGCCATTCATCGTTGTCACAAACTCCACCATCATCATCAACTCCTTCGTTTCAGATATTACCATCGCTCCCCCCATCGATAGCAACAATAACAACACCACGACCACCAACAGTAGCGACAACGCCGATAAGAACGAGAACGGCAACACTCCTCTACCACTACCACCACCACAAGTTGTAACCCAGGCTCCTGCAGAACCCCCATCGCCATCCACACAGTCTCCCAAACCCACCGCCAGATCAACAAAGCGGCCACCGCAGAAAGCCAAGGAGATGATGTGAGGTTGCGTCCCTTGCCAGTCCAGACCAGTGTGGCGCCGACCAGTGGGTGGTCCATTTGTCTGTGGGTGATAGCTGCTTTTTGCGTGTACAAGCTGGTCCATCGCTGTTATGGCGGTGTTGACGTGTCGACCGGAAGACCACGAAGATGGCGTGGAGAAAAAGAAGTTTGATTTGGAGAAATGAATGACTGAATCTGCTGTTTAACGTGTTTTCCACCATGATTTTACACGGATTTGGAGAAAGACTTTCGATGGTGGTTTGTCTTTTTTTTTTTTTTTTTTTTTTTTTTAAAGAATGGTTTATTTTGGACAGTCAGAAAAAGAGAATAATACAAAGAAGTGTGAAAGGAAAGAGAAAATGAAAAAGTATTTTTATGCTCATGGAACGACGTGTAACGATTGTTCATAAATTAAAAGGGTTCGGCAGTTAGAGTTCTTTTCCACCGTCTTGAAAGAGACGGGAGTTCAGATCCCCCAACCCCTACTTTGCTATTTTTTTTCTGAATCTGTTTATGCTCAGGGACCATCTGTGACCTCCGTGGAACATGGCAGTATTTTATAAGACTAGCTTTAAGAACGGAGCTCTTTTTAATGTCATTACAACGGAGTATGTTGACATTTTAAGAAATTTGTGTATAAACAAAGTTCTTTATAGCTGAACATGCATGGAAGACATCAACATTACATTTCTGAGAAAAAACAAGTTTCTATAAGTGGTTGAATAACGCTGACATTTCAATGTTTTTAGAAGAGATGAGTGAAATGTACTTCTATAATATTCATGACGAAATGAAGAAAATTGAGTTAAACGTATTCCGCAGCTTCTATCAAAAGCCAGATGTCATCATGTGAGCAACTAGCTTCTGTCTTCTGGACAGTGTCCACTATGATGTCTGAAGGATATGTGAATTCAACAATCACACACACACACACACACACACACACACACACACACACACACACAAAGAGAGAGAGAGAGAGCGAGAGAGAGAGAGAGAGAGAACAAAGGTTGTTTTTTTTTTACTGGATGTTTTTTTCTGGGCTGTTTAAGGCCACCATGCAATAAGAAGGGTCAGTGGTTTCGTCTGTCTCGGAGTCATATATGTGTATGTGCGTGAGAGAGAGAGAGAGAGAGAGAGAGAGAGAGAGAGAGAGAGAGAGAGAGAGAATCAAACCCATCACACACACCCCTTCAGAACTCACATGAACCGCGTACCAGTAAAGGGACTTTTTAAACAACAGCATCATTCATTCATTTCTTTCAAGTGCAAATCGGCATCAAAAACTGTCAAGTCATCAATGATATGGCAATGACGCATACTACTTCATTTCAGTTTAGAAACAAAGGTCTCGTCTACCAAAAGTAAAATTCCCTTCCCACACCCACTCTAAAAAAAAACGAAGGGGAAGAAAGTCACACACTTACAGTCGGGTGAATGTACACACACACGCACCCACACTGGCAAACGCACGCACACGCGCACACGCATGCACTCGCTCCCTCGCGCGCGCGCCACACACACACACACACACACACACACACACGCAAGCACGCACGCGCGCGCGCGCGCGCACCTCAAACAGTCATCATTAAAGGTATGCCTCTGTAATTTTTGCAATGGCGTATCAGTGACAGGCCTTACAAAAATTACATTAGCACAATAATTGTTTTTATCAAATATAATAGCAGTCCTCAAGCCATAACAGGGTCATGAAAAGGAATCCACCAAGCTAAAGGTATGTCCATATTACTTCAGTACAATAGTCTTTCCTATTTTTGTAAAGCGTAAAACTCACCTCACCTTCCCTGCACCCTCACAGGGAAACAAATGTAACGTATTTGTCAACAAGTCATATATTCAGCAGTAAATCTTGCAAAACAGCATCAAACAACCAGTCCAGTTATAGAATCGATCATAGCAATTATCACTACATGCATTATTTCCAGACATCGACACACACAAGGGCCATACGTATCTTTCATTTAGAAATTGGATTAAGCAGTTCCCTACCCCCTTCCCTGGAGCGCTCTAAAAATTGAGAGAGAGAGAGAGACAGACAGACAGACAGACAGACAGTTACAGACAGACAGACAAGAAAGGCAAAGAGATGGAAACATACATACAGAAGCACATATTCCCATGTTCGGACGTATGCACACACACACACACACACACACACACACACACAACACACACACACACATACACACACACACACACACACACACACATACACACACACACACACACACACACACACACACACACACACACACACACACACGCTCGCGCGCGCGCGCGCGCGCGTTATCTTTAATACGACTCTTAAGTAACTCGCCCTTCCCTGCATTCCTTGCAGCCCTGGAAAAAAAACACATGCAGTTTATAAAGCAATCACTAAATGATGGTAATTTGTTCAATGGCATATCAGTCATGGGCACATTCAACGAAAATGATGGCAGCATGATACATTTATTGAGAGTGGAACGACATCAAACAAAACCGATATTTGGTACGGATATCATGTAAAACATACATATAACTTCAGCATTTCCAGTGTTTAAGACACTTTGCCCGGAGTTACTTTTATAGAGATCAGACTACAACACACTTTATGCACCATGTTCCTTTGAAAAACAAAAATCAAAAGCACACACACACACACACACACACACACACACACACACACACACACACACACACACACACACGCATATACACACACACTAAGGTCCTCACACGAAGTTGACAGCGGCAATATACAATTATCCACAATGACCCCCCCTAAGAGTAATTAAACTACAGGCGGAAAGAAACTAATCGTTCGTTGAGCTTCTTTCCGTGAACAGTTTATCATCTGTGGGGGTAAATGTGGAAATCGCCCATGATACATTAGTTCCTCCTATCGTGAGCTGAACAGCGTCAAACAAACGGGTCAAGTAATGTGGATTACATCGTGTAAATGATGTGTGTTTATATTTTCAGTCTGACACAATGGCCTCATTTATCTCATCGCAGAAAAAAAAAATCCCTCACCAAGCCCCTTCAGAAAAACAACAAACAAACAATCAAATAGAGAGAGACAGACAGACAGACAAACAGACGGATAGGAGTGCTTATTTTTTTTTTTTTTTTAAAGAAGATCCCCAGGACCGCTAAGCACATCGGCATTAAGAACATACTGGTAGTCATCCTCACCATCACCATAGTCATCTGCACAAGCATCTCACTCTGATCATCAACATTACCATCACGATCATACCCTTTATCGTCACAAACTCCGCGCACACACACACACACACACACACACACACACACACACACACACACACACACACACACATCATACACGATAACTCTCATCATCACCACATTACTTTCATCATCATCGTCGTCAGCTGCACCGTTTCAGATATCACCATCGCTCCCTCTATTGACAGCAACAACCACACCACCACCACCACCAATGTCGTCAACGTCGATAAGAACGAGAACGGCAACATTCCTCCACCACCACCACAAATTGTAACCCAGGCTCCCACAGAACCCCCATCGCCATCCACACAAGCGCCCAAACCCACCACCACCACCACCTCAACGAAAACTTCCACCGACCAGATCAACAAGGCAGCCACCACCTCTCAGAGCCAGGGAGACGATGTGAGGTTGTGTCCCTTGCCAGTCCAGACCAGCGTGGCGCCGACCGATGGATGGTCCATTTGTCTCTGGGCGATAGCTGCTTTCTGTTTGTATAAGCATCGCTGTTATGGCTTGGAGAAAAAGAAGTTTGATTTGGAGGAAGAGACTTTCAATGGGTATTTTCTTTAATTTGATTTCTTTTGTACTGTCAGAAAAAGCGGGTAACAACAAGGAGGTGGTAAAGGAAAGAGAAAATGAAGAAGTATTATGATGCTCATCGAACGACGTGTAGCAAAAGTTTATAAACTAAAATGGTTCGGCGTTTAGGGTTCCTGTCCACCGTCTTGAAAGAGACAAGAGTTCAGATCCCCCAACCCCTACTTTTTTCTGAATCTGTTTATAATCAGGGACTTCTGTAACTTTAATGGAACATGGCAATCTTAAGACTAGTTTCAAGAGCAGAGCTCTTTTTAATTTTACCATGACGGAATATATCGACGTTTTAAGAAGGTTGTATATGAACAACGCTCTTTGCAGTTTCATGAAAGACATTATCATTACATTTGAGAAAAGCAAGTCGCTATAAATAATTGAATAATGCCAACATTTCAATGTTTTTAAAAGAGTTGAGTGAAATGTACTTCTACAATATTCATGACGGAAAATGAAGAGAATTGAGTTAAACGTATCCCGCAGCTTCAATCAAAAGCCTGATGTCATCATGTGAGCAACTAGCTTCTCTCTTTTGGACAGTGTCCACATCATGTGTCCACTATGATGTCTGAAGGATATGTGAATTCAACAATTACACATACACGCGCGCATGCACACACACATTCACGCGCACAGAGAGAGAGAGAGAGAGAGAGAGAGAGAGAGAGAGAGAGAGAATGCTGAAATTTTTAATTGTAAGGCCACCGACCTGTGACAATCGGTACACGTTTGCTGAGAATAAAATGAAAATGGGTACGGGTCATCAGCAAAAGGAAGTAATTTCTTTCCAGAAACACATAAGAAAACAATTACAAGGGGAAATAATTCAAGGAAACCAAGAAAAACAAAAATATTTGCTTGCGTTTAAAACCAATCACAACACATATTCATATATCTAGTTTCCGTTCATAAGTTCATGTCTAGTTTTCAGTGCATAAAATATATACATTGCCAAATTTCTATGGATCATCATGTTTTCAGATTGCATCAGGTAAGCTAAACAATCGCCATTTGGATAGGAATAGAATCTTGATAAATATTTTCTCGCAAATATGAGTACTTTAGACATTCAAACCAGAAATGAAATTCGTTTTCAATTTTATTACAAAATGGACAGTTTTTGGTTGTTCGTCATATCTGTTATTAATTTTTAAATCGCATAATCCCAAACGAAATCTCGAAAGAGCATACCGAAATTTACTAATTGTGATAACTGACAAATATTTTTTGTGTGGAATGTAGACTTGAATTATCTGTACGTTGAAAAACGGTCGCTCTGAGGAATATTTGCATTCCAATCTTGCATATAGCAATCCAACATTCGTTGTTTCAGTTCCTTCAAGAACATCACTGCATTTCCAACCCCTCCATTTATCCAAATCTCTGAAAAATCAAAAATATCAAAACATCTTTTAATACAGTATGACCAGTTATGATGATTGAAATGACCACTCAGGAATCTTATCTGATTGGATGTTGGGCAGTCACATGACACGACAGCTTTCAAACACAGAATTCATGTGCGGAAAGTGTTGCGTCAAACTCAGCGCTTTGGAAGTTCTTTCTCTCTCTCTCTCTCTCTCTCTCTCTCTCTCTCTCTTGGATGCCGGCTATCACATGACACGACAAATATTCAAAAACTGAATTCATGAGAAAAAGTGCCTCAAACTCAACAGTTTGGAAGTTCAGATCTCGATCTCGATCTCTCTCTCTCTCTCTCTGAGTCAGTTTCGTCAGCTAACAGAAAAATAAACTCGCGTGCACGGATTGGATGCCGGGCAGTCACATGACACGACAAATTTCAAACACCGAGCTCACATATTAGGGACATGCCTCAAACTTAGCTCTTTGCGAGATCTTTCTCCCTCTGTGTGTGTGTGTGTGTGTGCGTGTGTGTGTGTGTGTGTGTGTGTGTGTTCTCCCCTGCCAGAACGTGAGAGAGAGAGAGAGAGAGAGAGAGAGAGAGAGGCGTATCGGGAAAGGATGGTGGTGGTGAATTTTGACTGACCGAGCTACGGGCTTTTGCTGTGATTAAGGGCTTGATATCTGAAATTCTTTCTTCTTCTTTTTCTTTTAGTTCTTCTTCGTCGTCGTCGTTGTCATCGTCGTGTTGCATCTTCCCCTCTCTTTTTTTTAACATCTATTTCTTCGTTTTGTTATTATTTTCATCATGATGATGGCGATTATCTTCATGGTGCCTCGGCTTTGACGCTGATTTTGTATCACAATGGTGACTATAAATTATAGCAGTAATTGTGACATAAGGGTAAAATCACATGGGGGTCGCTTCGTTGAATCTTGTTATTGCAAAAAAAAACGGATGTCATACTTACTGTTTTCTGTACCTCGCCCTTCCACCAGGCCCCTCCCTCCCCCTCCTATCTCCTTTCTTTATTAATAATTTTTGACACGGTTTCAAACAGACGCACCGTGAAGATAAAAAAAAAAGTAGTAATGATAATTCGCTTGATACTTTCACACTGTACAGACAATATTCACGAAAATTACAGCTGTGGTAAAAAATATTGACTGACACAAATAGACTAGTAATGTTCGTGCTGCTGCTACCTCAATACCTTTGCTGCTTCTACACACACACACACACACACACACACACACACACACACGCACACACACACACACACACACACACACACACTCACTCACTCACTCACTCTCACACAGACAGACAGACAGACGGAGGGAGGGAACATCACACACACACACACACACGCGCGCGCGCGCGCGCGCGCGCGCGCGCGCGCACACACACACACACACACATATTCAAACAAATTTCCACGCGCGCGCGTGCTCTCTCTCTCTCTCTCTCTCTCTCACACACACACACACACACACACAATCGGTGAGGCAGACACATAAACAGAGACAAAGATACGGAGACAGCGCTTGGTCCGTATGGACAATGGGGGAAAACAATCGTATTCACCGATAGGCCTACCAAAAAAAAAAAAAAAAAAAATTAACTTCATAGGAACATACCCTCACTCAAACATACGTCTTTACCGTTCTTTCTCCCCCACCCCGTCCCCTTCGCTGTTACCTCCCTTCCCTTTCGCCTCTCCCCTCCGCCCCTCCCCTCTCCTTCCCTCCCACCACACACACACACACACACTCACACACGCACACACACACACACACACACACACACCACACACAGACACGCACGCACAAATGGTATCATCACAAAATTTACGTGATTTTGAAGATAGCTTGCGGTATACTTCCCACTTCGACTGTGACGAGATGAGTAAGTGTTAGGTAGGTCCTCTAGGAGAGGGACTGGGGATAATTTCTCAATGGGAATTATCAGCATTTCACCTACACCCTCTCTCTTACTAGTGGTGGAAGGAGCAACTTTCCGGTACTAGTCATCAAAGAAATTTTTATTTGATTCCGGGACTGGGTAAAATACGGAACAGTGGCTCTGAGATAGTTTTCCTTATGCCTGTACAATTATAAGTACTTGTAGCTCTGAGAGACAGAATTGAAGAGAGAAGTTCAAACATTCAACATTTGATTGAACAACAAAGAACTGCCACAAGTTAAGTGCACTTTCACACATCAACTTTTATTGTTTACACATAGGCAAGTATTAGCGGGTCAATTCCATAGGCTAGGGTTTAATTCTCATTGGACTACCACATTGAGGGGCCCTTCCTCACTCCTACTTTACTCGCTCGCACTCAGTGCCGCAAGCTTAAGTTGGCATATGGGGGGGAAGGGGGGGGGGGGTTCAGTCTAAGTTACACTGAATGTATATGGTTATTATACATCCACTTCGCTTGCAAATCACCCGGTGACTGTAGCCAGAGTGGTACTCATAGACTGGTTCTCCCTATGTCATCATAAAGTGAGGGCAAGGGTATGATGGTTTTGAGTCCAGGTGGTAAGCTAACTTAGCTTTGCTTCGGAGAGGGTAGTTGATCTCTCCTGTGGTTGGTGACTGCCCCACTGGTGTAGATTGATCATCTGGTGTCGCCCTGGTGTTGGGCGAAGTCCCAGCTTCTGGTCCGGCGCAATGTGTAGTGTGTCCAGGATAGCGTGGCCTGGATCGCATGACCAGGATCCCAGTTCTGCGATAAAGAGAACTTGGTCTGTAGGTGAGAATCTGATGGCTGGTTTGTTGAGTGCACACATTCACCCTGGTGTACTTTCAGCACAGGTGTGAGACTCTGCCAGCAAAGTTTTCTCTATGGTAGAGTTTCTGCTATAACTATTAATCTCCACTTTTGTTTAAAGACTAAGTTAAGCTTACAAAAGGGTAGGAGACAGTAATACTATGTTACATAGTTTCAGTCAAACAACTCTTCCATGTTTCTTATGAATTAAATCATACTGACTTGGGCTACACTTAGTCCAAGTACACATGTGGTGTAGACTTAAAGTCATACACTACAAATCATTCCAACAATCACCAGTATTTATAAATCAGAGTAGCAGTTCTTAACCTAGCACAGGCATACTGTTTTCCTGACCAAAATTAATCATTTAATTATTATCTTAACAAACAGAATTGCCTACTGGCAAAAGTCAGGGTGAATACAAAGAACAGTGATCAGATAGTTAACAAAGAATCATAACCACTGGGAGAGAGCTTTTGCCATATGATGGCAAGCAAACTCCTACACAGAATAATCATTCATCAGTTTGATACATGCTGCTAAGCATTTGTAGAAAGTTACAATATTAACGCACACTGCCTACATAAAATCAATACATAGATTCAAAAAGGTAAAACAGAGTTCCAACTCACTTTTCCTGGGAAGTAACAGTGAATGACTGGAGATCAACGAGGTTACCGAGATTTTCTCACGCCTTCTCTAGTTGTCTCTTTTGTCTTCCACCGGTCTGGTTTACAAGCAGTCTTGAGGGGTCAGTGAAGGTGAGCCCTGTGTGTCTGGTATATATGCATTCTAGTTGCCGGATTCGATTTTGACAACCTGTCACTCACACATCAGGGGTGAGAGGGGGAGGGATCTAGTCTTATCACTAGTCGCCTCGGAACCGTTTGATCCTAATCGGCATAGCTCACGGACTTCCGCGGCCAGTTTAATTTATGCGTCCGTATAGATGCATACTATCGCCGAACGATCCGCCAGTTACATAAGTCACCAGTTCAGCCAGTGCACGAACTGTAGATATGAAGGGAGGGGGGGGGGGTGAGTGGTGGTGGGGAAGAGCAGGGCAGAGGCGTCGCGCCTTTGTTTTCACGGCGTAGAGAGAGAGAGAGAGGGGGGGGGGGGAGGGGGGTAGCGAGACAGGCCATTGCCACAATGAAATTGAAATTTTACTGTCGTAGCTACTCGGAGTGGGGAAGGAGAGTTGAGAGAGGGGGGGGGGGGGGGGTAGGTCAACAAGAACGAAAGGCGTCACGAGTTTATCGTGACGCAATTTCTTCATCTGTCATAGTTGGGGGGGGGGGGGGAGAGGGGGGAGGAGGAGGGGTTGAGAGAGGAGAGTGGGCATAGATTTGAAATCTATTTTTTTTTGGTTTGGGGTTTTAGTGGGACCTGATCCGATGGTTTTGTCAAGCGTTTCGTTACATAGGCCCCCCGAAAAAAGATTCTCTCCAGAGAGAAGCTCCTGCTTGACAATTCATTCTGATCGTGGTCCATTAGGCTTTTGGCACTAGCTCTGGAGTCACCAAGACACCGATGGAGCCTCGGAATACATTACTGGGCACTGGTTGGCCTGCGTCGGGATTGTCCGGCTGGCCTGGGGACGAATCGCCCCTTTGGCTGGATGACAAGTGTTGGCACAGGGGGCAGGAATCGACATATTTCTTTATGTCCTCTGCCATCCCTGGCCACACACACACACACACACACACACACACACACATCCACACACACACACACACCACACACAACAGACACGCACGCACAAATGGTATCATCACAAACTTTACGTGATTTTGAAGATAGCTTGCAGTATACTTCCTAAACTCTTAAACTTCACTGAGTTTCAAAACAGAGTGACAGAGGGCGGAAAATGAAGCCACATTTCGAAAGAGAG
Organism: Conus canariensis; assembly: GCA_033310375.1. NCBI lineage: Eukaryota > Metazoa > Mollusca > Gastropoda > Neogastropoda > Conidae > Conus > Conus canariensis. The sequence goes on from CM065714.1 coordinate 141,114,272, forward strand.
GGGGCTAGTTACCGCCAAGGACACAAACAAATGTCTTGTCCTGTGCTATGTTTGTCTGTGTCCTTGGCGGTAACTAACCCCCCCCCCCCCTGCCCCCCCCCCCCCCCCCCCCCCTCTTTCGAATTTTTTTTAATAAAACTTAATGTCAGTACTTCCATTGAATTGTTCATTATAATTATCACATTGTAGGAAGGGCTGCTGCGTCCGAGATCAGAGTAATGGGAAATACGAAAAAGACAAACGACTAGTATGACAAAGGTACAGAGAGAGAGAGAGAGGGGGGGGGGGGAGAAAGTGAGAGAGAGTGAGTGAGAGAGAGAAAGAGAGATTGATTGATTGATTGATCTTCAATACACAAGGATGAAGATTTTAGGCCAAAGCCTAGTCTTACAATCTGTCCTTGTCATGCATACATTATTTCAATACATGTCATTCATACTGACAATTCAACATAGCAACATGGTAATCTAATTCTACAATGATAAGCAAACAATTCATAAAAGCACTAATGAGATGGGGGATGGTTAAAACAGAAAGAAACTTACAAACAAACAAACAAAACTACAGAGAGAGAGGTCAGAGGAGGGTGGGGAAGAGAGAATGGTAAGTATGGGGAGGCGAAAAGGGATGGTAGACAGAGTGGGAGTGGGGATGAGCGATTTTAACGGAGTAGGTTTTATGTTTGGACGATTTATTCAAAGTATGGTTCACAGAAGACTTTGCGAATGGGCGCTAATCATTGTAATTGAATAATTAAACTACTGAGACATAAAATGTTTATGCAAATGTTCCTTGAAAAGTTTTAAAGTATTCATGTTTTGTAGATTCGGTGGAAGTGAGTTCCAGACATATGGTCCAGAGTAAGCAAGGCTTGCTTTGCATAGATCAATGCGTGGGTAGGGAAGAAGGAATTTCGCCGAGCCAGAAAAGCTGTTCGATACGTGAGAGAGAGAGAGGAGAGAGAGAGAGAGAGAGAGAGAAAGAGAGAGGAGAGAGAAGAGAGAAGACAAGAAAAAAATTCTTTATTTACGAGGATAATAGATAAGCACTACGTGCTTTTTTTACATCCAGTCCTCGCCCTGAGCAGGGTCGAGTCAACAATGCAAAATAAGATGAGGCAATTAAAAGAAGCAGGCAAAAAAGTGGCTAGAACAAAAATTAGATACGGAATAACAACAAAGAAAACAAAAAAGAAATACAAGAAAATGTGAATGAGAGAGAGGAGGGGGGGTGGGTGGGGTGGGAAGAGAGAGACACAGGAGCGAAAGGAGTGCAGGGAAGGGCGAGAAAGAGAGAGAGAGAGAGAGAGGGGGGGGGGAGAGGGAGAAAGAGGCGAGAGAGAGGGAGAGAGACAGACAGACAGACAGACAGACAGAGACAGGGAAAGAAAGAGAGACCAGACAAAACAGGCACGAACTCATGCATATACATGCACTGGCACAAACAGGCCCAACATACTCTCTCTTTGTTGCATTAAGCTGCCCTTCCCATTTCCAAAACACGTGGTGACAGCCAAGGGCCGTCAGGCATTACAGAACGTCTGAGAAAACATTCGGATACTGACCACAAAGTGGTAGAGGGAGGGGAGGTGTGTGTGTGTGTGTGTGTGTGTGTGTGTGTGTGTGTGTGTGTGACGGAAATGGGAGGGGGGCGAGGGGCGAAGGAGCAGATCTAGCAAATTCTACAACCATCCCTGTCGAGAGAAAAAACGCTACACAAAAGGATTAAGTAGGAAAACTAGTTGTGAACGTCATCGGAACAAGTTTGTGTTGACCTATTGTAACCTGTCGAGAACTGTTGCATTGGAAATGAAACAGAGAAGTGATGAGGACGACGTGGAGGAGGGGGGGGGGGGGGGGGGGTAGGGGGGAGGGTATGTGTGAAGGGAATAAATTCGTGAACACCCCTTGGGGGTGATTTAGATTCACCAACGTGATACATACTTGCATTCTCCTCATGTATGTTGTTGTTCCAGTGCGAGTAGATAAAATGGCACATCAAATCTTATGATAAATAACAGCGATATGGTTCTGTGTGTGTGTGTGTGTGTGTGTGTGTGTGTGTGTGTGTGTGTGTGGAGGGGGGGGGGGGGGGGGCAAGGAAACAGCACATAGCATGCTTCCGTTCGAACCTGTCTCCTGCTGTGACAGCAATGTCACAAATAATGTTCTCTCTAGTTTTAAAACGTGTATGGTATGCAAATGTATTCAAGGCTTCTTTAAATGATGCAGAAAAATATATCCTTCGGGAACTGTGACTAATATACAGCAGATAACATTTTAAATAATGATGTAGATCATACCGTACGTCGTACGATACGATATACCTCATACCATACCATACCATACCATACCATTACCATACCATACCTACCACGCCACGCCATGCCATACCATACCATACCATACCATACCACCATACCATACAATTCTATACCATACCATACCATACCATATCATACCATATCATACCATAACCATACCATACCTTACCATACCACGACATGCTATACCATACCATACCATACCATACCATACCATACCATACCGCACCATACCACACCATACCATACCACACCACACCATACCACACCATACCACACTACCATACCATACCATACCATGTCATAACATGTCATACCAGACCATACTACACCACAAAATCCCATACCATACTATACCATACAACACCATAATCAGACCAGACAATACCATATCATACCATACCATGCCATACTAGACCAGACCACACCATACCACACCAGACCATACCACACCATACCACACCAGACCATACCATACCACACCATACCACACCAGACCATACCATACCACCCATACCACACCATACCACACCAGACCATACCACACCACACCATACTACACCAGACCATACCACACCACACCACACCATACCACACCATACCACACCAGACCATACCATACCATACCATACCATACCATACCACACCATACCATACCACACCACACCAGACCATACCACACCAGACCATACCACACCGTACCACACCAGACCATACCATACCATACCGTACCACACCAGACCAGACCATACCATACCATACCATACCACACCATACCATACCATACCACACCATACCACACCATACCACACCAGACCATACCATGCCATACCATACCACACCATACCACACCAGACCATACCATACCATACCACACCATACCATACCACACCATACCACACCATACCATTGCCTCACTGCGAAGGTTCCGTGCCCTCCACCCCCCCCCCCCCCTACCCAACCTCCCCCGCTCCCATCTCACTCTGTGTTCATGATCATAACAACAAAACCAAGCAAAACCGCCAGCATTTCCTCCATGTCATGAAACGTCAGTGTTGGCACGCCATAAATTCTCGTCTCAACATGCTCTCTCTCCCTCCCCCCTCCCCCCTCCACCACCCACCAACCGTCCCTCCCCCCCCCCCCCCCCCAACACACACACCTATCCTCTCACCTTCCCCTAGTCACTACTACCCACCCCCACCCCCACCCTGTCCCGCTCTCTTCCTTCTCCGAACATTCTGGGGTTTTTTGGGTTTTTTTTTTTTTTAGAGAAATCCCTCGCCTAAGCTGATCATTGTTTAACGTTTGGGTTTCGTTTCTCTCTTCTTCTTTTTTTTTATTTTATAGAATTAATAATATGGGAATTGAAGGTATATAAATGACGCACAGAATGGACTACCAATAAGGCGTCGTTTACTATTTACAGCGCATATAGAGATGAAAGAATATTGGCAGTAAATATCCCAAAAAGTATGTCCTGTGTGGCATCCAGCTCGCAAAGAAAACATTTGCATTGTTTCTCACAAAGCCAAGACGGATTGTCAAAGGCGATGAAGCTGAAACTCAGACTCAGACTGCATTGTTGTAAAGTTCTCTTCTTGGTTTTCATCTTTTTTTCTTTTTTTTCCTCATATCACCAAACGTGTCAGGCTACGTGATTAATCGAATGCTGTAAACCTCACGGTGATTGGTTGAAACCAATAGCGTCTTTCACCTGCAGTGTAATGGTACGTCAATGAATTATTTCCCTTTGCACACTCTTCTCTACATGAGTTTCGTGCTGTCTTATATCAAAGGTTATTGATCTGAGTCTCATACCATTGTTAAATACGTTCTCGTGTGATGGGTGGGTGGGGACGAGGGGATGGGGGGACAAATCTCTGCACACACACACACCCTCCCACCCTCCTATCCTCATCGCTGAACGAGAATATTTTGAGAGCACTTGTTATCATTTAAGTCGTGAAAGAGTGTTTCAAAAATACAATGTCACATCATTAAGTAGTTGGAGAGTAATTCAAGAATACAATATCATATCATTAAGTAGTTGGAGAGTATTTCAAGAATACAATGTCACATCATTAAGTAGTTGGAGAGTAATTCAAGAATACAATGTCACATCATTAAGTAGTTGGAGAGTATTTCCAGAATACGATGTCACATCATTAAGTAGTGAGAGAGTATTTCCAGAATACGATGTCACATCATTAAGTAGTTGGAGAGTATTTCAAGAATACAATGTCACATCATTAAGTAGTTGGAGAGTAATTCAAGAATACAATGTCACATCATTAAGTAGTTGGAGAGTATTTCCAGAATACATGTCACATCATTAAGTAGTTGGAGAGTAATTCAAGAATACAATGTCATCATTAAGTAGTGAGAGAGTATTTCCAGAAACAATGTCAATCATTAAGTAGTTGGAGAGTATTCCAGAATACAATGTCACATCATTAAGTAGTTGGAGAGTAATTCAAGAATACAATGTCACATCATTAAGTAGTGAGAGAGTATTTCCAGAATACGATGTCACATCATTAAGTAGTGAGAGAGTATTTCCAGAATACAATGTCACATCATTAAGTAGTTGGAGAGTATTTCCAGAATACGATGTCACATCATTAAGTAGTTGGAGAGTATTTCAAGAATACAATGTCACATCATTAAGTAGTGAGAGAGTATTTCCAGAATACGATGTCACATCATTACGTAATGAGAAAGCATTTTTTAAGAACACATGCCAAATCATTGAGTAATGAGAGAGTATTTCAAGAGCACATATCATATCATCAAGCAGTGAGAGAGTATTTCAATTTCACAATGTCATATCATTAAGTAGTGAGACAGTATTTCAAATATACAATGTCATATCATCAGGTAGTGCGAGAGTAATTCAAGAATACAATGTCACATCATTAAGTAGTTGGAGAGTATTTCAAGAATACAATGTCACTTTAAGTAGTTGGAGAGTATTTCAAGAATACAATGTCATATCATTAAGTAGTGAGAGAGTATTTCCAGAATACAATGTCATATTATTACGTAATGAGAAATCTTTTTTTTTAAGAACACATGCCAAATCATTGAGTAATGAGAGAGTATTTCAAGAGCACATGTCATATCATCAAGTAGTGAGAGAGTATGTCATGAGCACGTGTCATATCATTAAGGACCAGAGAGGTATGGTCATTTCCTTTCTGAGGTGCCTCTCGGCCCGGCACTGACTATAGTTATTGGACAACAAACATCATTCTGATTCCATTTCAAACAGTGCTTGGCTTTAGTTTCAATAGATCATTTGATTCTTCAATAATACAATATCACAATGTGTGTGTGTGTGGTGTGTGTGTGTGTGTGTGTGTGTGTGTGTGTGTGGTGTGTGTGTGTGTGTGTGTGTGAATTCTAATGCGAGCATTCGATCGTAAAATGTGACAGAGAGAGAGAGAGAGAGAGAGAGAGAGAGAGAGAGAGAGAGAGAGCACTGAACATTTTAATGTTATTAACCATATAGCCTTCGTAACATGGGTGTGCAAACGAAAGAATAATGACGGAAACGCATTTCCAAACCAAGCATATAAAAGAAGAGAATTTGAAATGCAAATAAATAACGACCATCTATCTACTTTAATGTTTTCTTTCTTCTTTTTTTTTTTTTTTAGTCCAAATGCATAAATAACAAAAATAATTGCTCCACTGTCTTTTCAGGATCTCGGTTTTCTTTCTAAATTCATTTAGGGTGTGTGTGTGTGTGTGTGTGTGTGTGTGTGTGTGTGTGTGTGTGTGTGTGTGTGTGTGTGTTGTTTCCGGCATACTAAATGTCTCCGCAATATAAATCTTGCAAGTGATTTACGGAAACATCGTCATACTGCATTCTCATCACGCTAAATGTATCCTCATGTTTTTTTCTTCTGAAAAGGTACTGTTTAAGGATAGTATTCCATTCTTTGCAAACAAAATTCTTCTCTTTCTGAAAAAAAAGGAAAGAAAAAAAAAAGCATAACTCGCGCATTGGACAAAGTGAGTGTACTGCTAAGTCAATATAGATCCATTTTTTATGCGCGGTAGAGCCAAGAGTTCTTAACCTCAATCCGGCGAGACACATTCTATACCATCTGTTGATTATTATTGAAGATTTTTTTTAATAGCTGTGTGCGTGCGTGCGTGCGTGCGTGCGTGCGTGCGTGCGTACGTGCTTGCGTGTGTGTGTGTGTGTGTGTGTGTGTGTGTGTGTGTGTGTTGTGTGAGAGAGGGGAGAGAGAGAGAGAGAAGAGAGAGAGAGAGAGAGAGAATTCGTGCATGAAAGTCACGAGAGAGAGAGAGAGAGAGAGAGAGAGAGAGAGAGAAGAAGAGCAGAGAGAGAGAGAGAGAGAGAGAGAGAGAAAGAGAGAGGAGGAGAGGAGAGAGAGAGAGAGAGAGAGAGAGAGAGAGAGAACTTCGGTGACAGTTGAAACTTCACTCGGATAAAGTCCACTCGACGAAAATCCACGTCTCGCTATATTTCTCTAAAACAAACATACTGGCCCACCTTCTTCTCGTGTGCCAATGACTAACAAAAGAGTGAGGGGGACACAGGAGAGTGTACGGGTAACTAGGGGGACACGGGCGGTGCAATGAGAGAGAAAGTAAATGTGAGAAGAGCGGGTGAGCAGTGAAGGGGAGGATTTTCAAGCATAGCATGTGAGGAAGGGGAATGAGAGATAGGACGTGTCTATGGTGAAAACTAGAAAGGCAAGATGTGATATTTAGTTTGTGTGAGTGAGTGTGTGTGTGTGTCTGTGTGTGCGCGCGCGCGCACGCGTATATGTGTGTGTCGTGCGTGCGTGTGTGCGTGTGTGTGTATGTGTGGTGTGTGTGTGTGTGTGTGTGTGTGTGTGTGTGTGTGTGCGTGTGTGTGTATGTGTGTAATGAGACGTATGCAAACTAGAAAGGCAAGATGTGATATTTAGTTTGTGTGAGTGAGTGTGTGTGTGTGTCTGTGTGTGCGCGCGCGCGCACGCGTATATGTGTGTGCGTGCGTGCGTGCGTGCCTGTGTGTGTATGTGTGTGTGTGTGTGTGTGTGTGTGTGTG
>CM065714.1:141129165-141131665 GCA_033310375.1 Conus canariensis
CACCAGACACAATCCGATGTAGTTATCGCCCCTTATGTGAATTACAGTATTAGTCATCTAGCACTTGAGAAACGCCTCAACGCTGGTATGATATATTATCTTTCTGCGTCGTATTAATACTGTATGCAGGCCATTGAAGTGACTCAACCGCGGGGCGGTGTCTCCTCAGGTGAGTGACTCCGCGAAGACCTGATATTATTTTATAGTTCTGGTGGAGTGATGGTGTTGGGCTTGCGACAGGACGGGTGCAGCTAACTGCGTAGACAGGAGCTGGAGGTTGGTCGGAATGAGAGGAATGCCACGGAAAAGCTACGAAAGATACGATAACAAGCAAATAAATGAATGAATAAGTAAATAATAATAATAATGGTTCCTTATATAGCGCCTAATCAAAGAATTTCTCTAAGCGCTTTACAAAATCATACTACATTCACCCTTCTCATATACAATAGTACACCTTACACCCAACTACAAATACTATTACTACAAAAACTAACAAATCCTATGAGTACGACATTCACTTATGTTCAAGTATCACTACAAAAACTAAATCCTATAACGTTCAATTATACAACAATACATGTAATAGAGAACATACTTTAAAACAGTATGACAAAATGATAATGTACAAAGAACACTACATTTGAAAAGGCCCAGACGGCTATGAGTTAGGTTGTACCCCCCCCCCCTCCCCCCCACAGCATTGACTAATCATAAAAAAATAGATGGGTTTTAAGTTTAGACTTGAAAGAAGAGATAGAATCTGAATGTCTGAGAAAGTCTGGCAGTCTGTTCCACGTCGCTGGAGCTTGAAAAGAGAAAGATCTTTCACCAGTAGTAGTCCTGAAGCGAGTCATTCGTAGAAGGCGGTCGTCAGCACAGGAGCGTTATTGTCGAGAGGGAGTGTAGATTTTAAGGAGATCTGAGAGATAAGAAGGTCCATTTTCAAAGAGAGAAGAGAAAGTGAGAGTTGAGATTTTATACGAGATACGGTTTGAGACAGATAGCCAATGAAGAGAGTGAAGTAGAGGCGAAATGTGATTATTTTCCTGCTCTACAGACGACTCGGGCTGCGTGATTTTGGATTCGCTGTAATCTTTCTATCATGTATTTTGGAAGGCCGGCCAAAAGTGAGTTGCAGTAATCTATTCTAGATAAGACAAAGGCACAAATTTGTAGCATCTGTAGAGAGAAGGTGACGTACGGAGCTAATTCTTCTTAGTTCTAAATAAGCAATCTTGCAAATATTTGAAACCTGTTTCTCAAAGGAGAGGGATTTGTCAAGAATGACCCCTAGACTGCAGACAGAGGTGGATACAGAGACAGTACAGTCATTGATAGTGACAGTTGAAGGCAGAGAAGGATGGTTAGGCTGTTTTGTCAGAATATGAGTTCCGTCTTGTCGTCGTTTAGTTGTAGTTTGTTGGTTGTCATCCAGTCCTTCAGGTCTGCAATGCAGCCCTGCGTCCGAGAAATCAGTGATTCAATTTCAGCAATGGGAGCCGAAGCTGAGTATCGTCAGCAAAGCTCTCATGCGACATGGCGTGACCGCTGATGACGTCAGACACAGGACCATCATACAGCACAAAAAGGACTGGCCCCAGTACAGAACCCTGAGGCACACCGTACCTAAGAGGAGAACTGTCTGAGTATCTGCCCTGTACACAAACTTCTGAGTCCGTCCAGTCAAGTAAGAGATAATCCAGTCGAGAGCTGTGTCTTTGAATCCGAAGGAAGTTTGAAACCGTGAGAACAAAATATTATGATCGATCGTGTCAAATGCAGCAGAGAAGTCTAACATCGCTAATAAGGAAACGTTCCCATCGTCAAGCCCGCAGAGGAGGTCACTGACTATGCGGAGAGTGCTGTCTCACAACTATGGCCTTGTCTGTAAGCAGATTGGTGAGGATTCAAAAGGTGATTCTTTTCGAGGTGTTCTAAAATTTGTTCCAAGACAATCTTTTCCAATAATTTTGATAGAAATGACAAATTTGATAAAGGCCGATAATTCTTTAAAACATTTTTATCTAATGAAGGTTTCTTGATCAATGGACGTACCACTGCGGACCGGAAGATTTCAGGAACGTGACCAAAGGACAAAGAGGTATTGATAACATGAGTAAGAAGTAAATAAATAAATGAAATCAAAAGATAAATCAGATACACAAATAATTGAATGAACAAATACACACATCAATGGATATAATATAAATGAATACTTAGATGAATAAAGATAAATCAAATACTCAAATAATTGAATGAGTAAATGAATGAATGAATGAATGAATGAATGAATGAATAAGCAAAAAGAAACAAAGAACAGTCACCCCGAACCTGACACCCGAATGACGGATGAAAAAAAAAAAAAACCATGCTGATCACTCAGCCGTGACTCTTGACCCGAGTCTGACCATTCGCCACACCTCCATAATTCTTACCCCAGCACCGGTCAAAATCCTCCCCACTGACCTGGGGTCAAGGGTGGGAATTATGCGATCCT
>CM065714.1:141136665-141141665 GCA_033310375.1 Conus canariensis
GGTGGGTGCTGATAGGGCGTGTTTACTCAAGATAAGTTCACCATTCTATCTTTGGAGTACCCTGGATAGCCATTGTACATGGTTTCCCGTCTATGCGGAAATGTCCGCGATCAAATACGTGAATTGAAGCACACACACACACACACGCACACACACACACACACACACACACACACACACACACACACACACACACACACACACTACACACACACACTACACACACGCACACACACACACACACACACACACATACACACACACAACACACATATATATATATATATATATTATATTATATATATATATGTGTGTGTGTGTGTGTGTGTGTGTAATATACACGCACGCATATTGCACATCAAGTTTTTCATGAAACAGATAATCTTCCCAATACCAAAAGCCCCTTCTCTCCCCTTCCCCTCTCCCTCCTTCAAAGAAAAAAAATGGCATGAGCCTGTGGTTGAACACAGGAGTTCAATAACTCTTCAGAATGACCAAATTACCATGTTCGATCGATTCCGATTTTCTTTATGCCCGATCGCCTTCAACGGATGTTTTAGTCAATCAGTAGCCCGTCTGTGCTTCCGGCGCATTTGAAATGCGCGTGCATATGTGTGTGTCTATGTGTGTGTGTGTGTGTGTGTGTGTGTGTGTGTGTGTGTGTGTGTGTGTGTGTGTGTGTGCACGCGCGAGCGTGTAGTATATACTTTGTATGTGTGTGTGTGTGTGTGTGTGTGTGTGTGTGTGTGTGTGTGTGTGTTTTTCACCCACTACTTAATTGTTCAGCATTATATTGTTTGGTCAATTAGTGGGAGATTGCATCTCTTAGGAGATCCAAGTAAAGGTTGTTCTGTACAATTCTTAGCCACTTACAATGCTTGGGTTATTGAACAGCAGAGCTGACCACTCAGACTGTTCCACATCTTTTGATCTCTCTTGTATCCTTGAATGGATCCTCAAGCATAGGCTCAAAGATTGTCCCCTACATCTTATACTGTGTGCATAATGCTTTTAGTCTTTCAGCAACTTTTTTCCTCTCCACACTTTCGTTTTGTTCCATTTTGCTACCCTTCGCTGGCTGCTTTGGGGATGCTGTTGCATTCTCTTTTGAACCCTTGGTGGTGAGAACACCACAGAATTATGGACTGTGGTGTGTCTCTATTTGACACCAAGAGCGCAGACACAATCAGCCGTGTTTCCCTGATGAGTCCGATCCAGCGGACGAAAGGCTTAGGAGCAGGTAATAAAAATAGATGTGCCTTCGAGAGGGATTGCGATGGTTCCCTCAGGCGGCTAGTGAAGGGTTTGTCATATTTATAATATATTCGCCCCATTTTCTTCATCTTCAATTTTTTTTTCTTCTAAAAGTTCAAATCTTTGCCAGTCATTACTATAATGACTGAAGAATTGTTAGCCTGCACTTGTTTTCCCCCACTACTTAATTGTTCAGCATTATTATATATATATATATATATATATATATATATATATATATTTTGCGTATGCGTGCCTATGTGTGTGTATGAATATGTGTGTGTGCGCGCGCGCACAGCGCGTATGATGTGTGTGTGTGTCTGTGTGCATTCGACGTTCGTACAAACGTGCATGCTCGAGTATGTATATGTGTGTGTATGCACACGGGGTGTGTGCATGCGTGCCTGCTCAAGCGTGTATGTTGTATATGGGCGTGGGCGCGCTCACAAATCTGTCTGTCTGTGTGTCTGTCCATAAGTTCAAGTGGTTTGTGCACATGAGCTCGCATTGGCAACCGTACGAACACTTCATCGTTGCTTTGGGCTTGTGTGGGACCTTTGACCCGGTGTAAGCGCCCTGCAGGACTCCCCTGAACAATGCTGTCAGGCGACCCTATCATTGAATCTCCACGACGGACTAGTCGATATATTTATAGACACAAACGTGAGCAGGACAACGGGGAGAAGGAGGATATGTTTTGGTGGGGGGCGAGGGAAGGGGGGGTGGGGGCACGCGACAGGGGCGAAGGAGGAGCGGGGTAGTGGAGAGGCCGGAGAGGGAGGGGAGGGGGGAACCAAGAGAGGAGGGTGTGAGGGTGGGGGGTGGGGCAAAGGCTATGCTTCCTTTGAGCTTATCTGCAAACCACTTCTTAGATCATGAAGGTAGGGGGGTTGGTTGCAGGTTACACAGAATCTGGGTGGCTCACCTGTACTGTGCAACACCGACGTCAGTTCAGTTGCGAGTTCGAATCCTACTCGCGCGCAACAGAGGAGTATCCATATTCGCTACCCGTCTCAACGTCTCAGTGCACTGATGAATTATAATGATCATGATAATCATAATGATGATAATAATGATAATAACAGTAATAATGATAATATAACAATAATGATAATAATAACATAACATTCATAAAGGTTTTAGGCGCTGACAAAGAACAACATCTGTACAAATATTTCACGTCAATAAACTTTATACAAGCACCTATCCGCCCTCAAACACACGCGCGCTCGCGCGTACGCACGCACAGACATACACACACATCGCACGCACGAGGCATCAATCACATATTAGCAGGAATGAAAGGGGATGGCTGTGTTCCATCTGCCATTATCACCCTCCATGGGCGTGGACGTGAAACCTGAGTGGGACTAGCCAAAATAACACTTAAGGTTTCGGGTTCAGAGCCTGCCCTGTGGGCGTTGAAAAGCAGTAGACGTGTAGAATTCGTCAAAGACTGAAGTCGTGACGGTTGTTCGGAGGATGTATGTGCCACACCTACCCGCATGATTTCAAAATCGAAAATCCTCCATGTGTGAACAAAAGGAGTGGGTGCGGTCACAGTATCACGATCAACAAGAAAATCATTTTCTTCAGTATAAGTAGGCTGCTGATTTTGATTGAAGAGAGTGAGTGAGTGAGTAAGACAGAGAGAGAGAGAGAGAGAGAGAGAGGGGAGAGAGACAGACAGACAGACAGACAGAGAGAGAGAGAACAGACAGACAGACAGAGAAAGGCGAATGTTAAAAATCCTACGACAATAAAATGTATATAAAATCCATTCACTGACATCAGTCAAGCTTAGTCGCTTGTATTCACCACAAAGGTTTCAACCATGCACACACCAAGCCTCTTCACCACGTGATCCGCAACCGCAACTGCAAAACCGGTTTCCTGACGTGATCGTGTTGTACACATACACAGACAACACCCAGCGTGGGCTCTAGTTCACAAACGCGCATGGCCCAAAACGGAAACACTCCATGCAGGGACCGTCGTCGTATCAGCTCTTCCTTTCCGCGGAAGCATTTTCACAATGTGCGTTGTTTTGGACACATTTGTCGGAAATATGCACTGGTACTCATGTACTGTTGTATAGTAGACAAGTTATATAACTTTTAGTTTTTAAGGTGGGTTTATAACAATGAACGAAACTAGTTACACTTTCTTCCTCTCTCCCCCCCCCTCTCTCTCTCTCTCGCTCGCTAGCTCTCTCTCTCTCCCTCCCTCTCTCTCTCTCTCTCTCGCTCTGTGTGCGTGCGTCCGCGCGCGCGCGCGTGTGTGTTTGTGTGTGTGTGTGTGTGTGTGTGTGTGTGTGAGTGTGTGTTATCCTATGAGTCTGTCTGTCTGTCTGTCTCACTCTCTCTTTCTCCCTCTCCCTCTCTCTCCCTCACACACATACACACACATACACACACTTACACACACACTTACACACACACACATACACACACACACACACACACACACACACACACACACACACACACACACACACCTACGCAAGCGTGCACACAGACACAGACACACACTGACACAGACACAGACAAACACACACACACACACACACACACACACACACACACACACACACACACACACGCACGCACGCACGCACACACACACTACATTCATAGTTATGCATACGAACATTGGCATACTCAGTTACGCATATATTCATACACGTTCTCTCTCTCTCTCTCTCTCTCTCTCTCTCTCTCTCTCTCTCTCTCTCTCTCTCTCTCTTAAGCAAATACACACATGCAAGCAAGCGCGCGTACACACACACACAATGAACAATGCAGCCTTTTGCAAAGCAAGAAGAGAATACAATGCAGCCTTTTGCAAAGCAAGAAGAGAATACAAGAAATTGTTACAAAGAAAGAAAAAGGAATACAACAAAACCGTACTTGAGCAGTTGATCATGTCCATTGATGACCAGAGAGAATTTTGGCTTAAAATGAGCAGAGTTTCCAAAAAGAATAAGTTTCAATCCAACAAAATCTCTGTTCCTGAATGGTTTCAACATTTTAAAGGAGTTTTAGAAAAACATGATGCTGATAGTAATAGAAATAGTTTAACAGGTGCTACTGATATTTCAGGTAATCCATCTGATAGTAATAATGAAACCGACTACAATCAAGGGGTTAGAACTGATGAATATGAGAATGATGAAGACAGTGCTAACTTTTTGAACCGACCTATTGCAAAGGAAGAAGTCTTACTCTCGGTTAAGAGATTGAAAAATAAAAAAGCAGCAGGACCAGATGGCATTATTGGAGAGATATTTAAAAATGCAGGAAATGATGTCATTGATTTCTTAGTAAAATATTTCAATGTATTATTTGACACAGGTCAATACCCTGATCTGTGGAAAGAATCTATTATTGTCCCATTGTTTAAGAAAGGTAATATAGATGATCCAAACAATTACAGAGGAATTTCTCTATCAGATATAAGTAGCAAAATGTATAGCTCTATAATAAATTCAAGATTAACTGAATGGGTCGTTCAGAACAATATTACAGGTGAATTTCAAGCAGGGTTCAAACAAAATTATTCTACAATCGATCACATGTTCACATTGTTAGCAATTATACAAAAACAGTTTTCCTGCAATAGAAAATTGTATATTGCATTTATCGATTTCGAGAAAGCGTTTGACACTATTTCAAGAAAATTACTGTGGCCTATTTTGATTAAAAATGGAATTAAAGGTAAAATTTACAGATGTATAAGAAGTATGT
>CM065714.1:141146665-141156665 GCA_033310375.1 Conus canariensis
TGTACATGTTTATTTGATCCCCGTTAATTTGTGTTTCTTTATAACTCCTTCGACACGAAATGAAATCTTCAGTGAGCAAGGGAAAAGTGAGCAGTATATAACAACGTAGTTTAACTCTTGCCCCCATAATGAGATTTTAAAAAATACACGCCCATAACTCCAAACCTATGAACAACGCGCTCTTCCGGTCACAACTGCTCGGGTTGGTATTGTGATGTATATTTCAATTGTCAAAAACGATCTCTTTTAGGGTAATAGAGACTACTTTTCCCGAAGACACGCTTGACCAGAGTAAAGCATTTTTTTTCGGTGTAAGTACTTCTGCATTTGCTTACCCATAAACTTTTTTTCCTTCAGAAATGAGCCAGGGGGCAGTCGTCATGTTGCAGTCGGTTCTTTTACGTGCATGCGTCGCACGGGACCTCGACTTATCGTCTCATTCGAAAGACTTGCACTCAAACCTCCACCTAAGGTTTAGTGGAAAAGGCAGCTGGGGGGCGGGGGGGGAGGGGGGGGGGGAGATGGCATCACCAAAATGAAACCGGAACCACACATCCAAGATTCTCTCCCTTCCTAGCCGAGTATCTGATCCAAACAGCACAGAGAAATCCGTTGTGACGATGAAATCATACAACGCAAACAGCAAGATATAGAATGTACACTCGTCTTGCAGGAATAGCTGGTTCCCATCCATTCAGCGGTCGAAGGGCAAGGTGAAGATGTCGAGAAGTTACTGGAAGAAGAAGCAGGAGGTGAAGAACAGACTGCTGGACACCAGTAGAGGAAGTCGCATGACCTCCTCCACCCACGTGGAGAACGGACATGTCCCCGAGAACAGTCGTGTGAGAGACACTGGTAAGAGTTTGGTTGCTGTTGTTGTCGTTGTTGTTGTTGTGTTGTTGTTGTTGTTGTTGCTGTTGTTGTTGTTGTTGTTGTCGTCGTCGTCGTTGTTGTTTTTGTTAATGTTTGTTTAGCGAACTCATGGCGCAGTTGAGGTGGGATAGGGATGGGAGGATGAAGATGGAAGCGACAGGGTGGGAATGGGGGGGGTGGCTGGGATGAGGAATGGGATGTCGTTCAGTGAGACAGGAAGAGAAAAGAGTGAACAATGTTGTGTGTGTGTGTGTGTGTGTGTGTGTGTGTGTGTGTGTTGTGTGTGTGTGTGTGTGTGTGAGCGCGTGCGTGTGTGTGTGTGTGTGTGTGTGTGTGTGTGTGTGTGTGTGAGAGAGAGAGAAAGAGAGAGTGAGAGTGAGAGAGAGAGTTCGCCGATGTCTCATATGTTGACCAGTAGACGACGCGTTTGGTTAAAATCGATTGAGTTTTGGAGTGCGTTTGTTCGTTTGTCTTTTGTTTATTTTGCTGAACAATACTAATTCTAAATTTATCTGCCGCTGCTTATTGTAGTCCAGTGTCTTCATAAATTTATGCCTTTTTGGATTGTGTGGCATGCGTGAATATTTTTCTTACAGATTGAAAGCTAGATAGGATATCATTTTAGCAATACATACTGCATGCTTTTCCGATGTAATCACAATTTCTTGAAGGCGTGCACAATTTTGTTCATTTTCACTTTGTACACATTATGTAATCAGTACATTCATTTGGTTTTGCTTCGTTTAAGCTTTTCACCCACCAAGAACGTTTTTGACGTTTTCATTAGTGCAAAATTTATTTTGGAGTAGTACTCAGAAGTTAGTTTCATGCATGATGACTATTTTCCATGTGTTGCTTAGTATTAACCCTTAAGACGTTGTCTTTGTCATTGTGGTTTATTTGTTGCATTTTAAAGAGTATTTTAGCCCTAAATTCTTCAAGAATACGCAAATAACAGATCGACTAAATCTTCGCTAAACCGCAACCGACGACCCAGAATCACGAACGTCACTTGTGAATGATAAATTACAGTCTTCTTAAATATATGTGAAGGATACTGACAGTAATTAAAGGATCCCTTTGCTCTGATGTTCATGAGCAGGAGTTGGGTGTTCCACAAGGGAACATACTGTATCCTGCCCTCTTTAGCATCAAGATCAACAACATTGTCAAGTCAGTTCAACAGGATTCAGACTGCTCATTGTTTGTGGATGCTTTTGCCGTCTATGCAACTGGAAGCTTGCACCCGAGTGTCCAGCGCAGGCTCCAGCTTTGTGTGGATAAAATTCATCATTGGGCGGATGAAAATGGCTTCACTTTTTCTGCTACGAAGACACAGTGCATTCACTTCCATAATTTTCGTCAGTTTTTTTTGCAGATCCTGAAATTCAAATGGGGAAATCTCCCATTCCAGCTGTCAAAGAGGCCAAATTCCTAGAAATTATTTTTGACCAAAAACTCAACTTTCTCAGCCACATTAAAAACCTCAAAACTTCTTGCCAGAAAGCTCTGAATATTCTGCGGGTCGTAGCACACACTGACTGGGGTGCTGATAAGAAAACTTTGCTGCATCTCTAAAGAGCCTTGGTCCGTTCCAAGCTGAACTATGGTTGTGCTATGTACGGCTCTGCAAGACCGTCTTACCTAAAACTCTTGGACCCTATCCACCACCAAGGGCTTCGTCTCTGTCTTGGAGCATTCCGCACCACCCCTGTGTATAGCCTGTACGCAGAGACAGGTGAACCCTCACTGTCCAACTGCAGGCTGAAACTATCTTTGAATTGCTGTATCAGACTGTTCTCGGAACCGGAAAATCCTGCCTATGACTGTGTCTTTGACCCTCAGTTTCAAAATAAATTCGAAAACAACCCTAACGGTATTCCACCGTTTGGTCTTCGTATGCAGCCTCATGCGGAGAATGCAGGTCTAGACCTAGGAGTTGTGTCTGATTTTTCCAAGTTTCCAGGTAAACCTCCGTGGACCTTTTCCACACCAGAGATTCGTTTTGACCTTGCAGCTTTTCGCAAAGAATCTACCAGCTCTCTGGCATACAAGGCATTGTATGCGGATCTCTGTTCGAAATTCCCATCCTGTCAGAACACATTTTCACTGACGGTTCCAAGTCTGAAGATGGAGTGGTCTGTGCAGCCTATCGCCCTGGTGCTCCTTCTCTAATACTGTTAGAGCATATTCCTTCAGATGCTTCTGTTTACTCTGCTGAACTTACAGCTCTGGTTCTGGCGCTGAGGATAATCTCACAATCTATGAAGAGTGACTTTCTGGTTCTGTCGGATTCGCTGTTAGCTTTGGAGGCCATAGCTGGCCGCAACCTCCATCATCCGGAACTTCTCCACTTTTTTAAAAACTTTTTACCAGGTTGAAAGTGGAGGGTTACAACATTGTTCTGGCTTGGGTTTCCTGTCATGCTGGCATCGGAGGGAATGAAATGGCTGATCGCCTGGCCAAGAATGCCACGACAGGAAAATTGTCTAATATATATATATCCCCTGCTCAGATCCGAAACCAAAGATTAATGATTATGTCAGAGACCTCAGGCAGGAGGATTGGAATACAGAGACGGATAACAAACTCTTTCAGATCCGTCCAAGCCCAAAGGAGTTCCTCTCATCTACGTCTGGTGGTCGTAAAGAAGAAACAGTTCTATGCCGGCTGCACACCGGCCATTCGTATTTTACCCATTCATACCTTTTAAAGGGTGAAGAAGCTCCATGGTGCATTCCATGTCATGTGCCACTCACAATGAAATGTGTTCTTTTAGAGTGTTGGGACTTGCATAATGTGAGACACAAACATTTTACAGCAGATTCCATGAAAATCTTGTTCAGAGATGTTCCGCCTGACGCGATCTTCGAGTTCTTGAAAGAGATTAACATTTTTCATCGGATCTGAGATTTTACAGTGGAAAGGTTTGTTTTTTTTACAAACTTTCGGATGGGTTTTTAGATGATGTATTTTAAAGAATTGTGTGAATGAATGACTTGTGAGTTGATTTTAACGTGGTGACAGCCCTGATATGACCCTTTGCGGTCGGCTGTGCTATAAGCAACATTATCTTATCTTATCTTTGAGGTTTGGGAGTACACTTTTAGGAGAAAGCTGTCAGGGAATATGAGAAACAAAGCAGTGAACAAAAGAAACAGAGGCCATAATCTCATTTTACATTTCTGCCCGGGAAAGGAAACTTGCGATTCTGTTAAAGTGCATGACTATCAGTTTAATCAGCCTTACCGGTAAAGAGATGTTGGGAATCCTGTGGACCGGGTTCAAATAAAATACATAAAATATTTCTGCAGGAGCGCAGGCAGGATTCAGGCCGAAAAAAGAGCACATCCAAACAGGTCTTCAACACTAGACTGCTGATGGAGAAGCACATATAACACCAGCCTAATCTCTGTCACAACTTCATTGACTTCAAGAACGCCTTCGACAATGTCTGCCTTATCTTATGGCAGGTCAAGAGGAACCGTAACTTTGACAGTAGCTCTTTCCAACGTATAGCAGCATTCTACAAAGGCGCACACAGCATTGTTCTCCATGAAAATAATATCAGACACTTTTTCCACAGAACCGAGGGAATGTGCCAAGGCTGTTTATCCTGTCATTTTGTATGTGACATCCACCTGAAGGATGAATTACAGGAAACGCTTCGGTATGCGTTGAAGGGCCGTGTTTGTCTGCATCCTGCGTTTCGCTGATGACACTGGCCTATCAAAAAACCGCAAAGCAGAACTTCAGGAACGAAGCAATAAATCCAATAAACCAGCAGATGCACAAAGAAGAACAAGTTTTGGGTTAACAGTTCCAGCAGCCTTTAGCAGTCAACATGATGTTAGTCCTATGTCAGCAGTTCAAGGCAGTATTTCAAAGTCTACATGTTTTTAGTCCAAGGTTAATAGTTCCAGATAGCAACAAGTAGTCAACATGGTGTTAATCGCACAGATACTGGAGTGAGTGGACAAAAAAAATTCGAGCACTTCAGGTCTTTTCTTATCACAAATAGCAGTTCAACAAAGGATCACAAGACACTGCTCACTTTGGCCATGTCTGCCATGACATTGACAGCACATCTCGAGCGCAAAAATTCAGAAGTTCCAGAATACATGCTTCAGATGGATACTTTTGATCTTATATACATTCAGAAAAAGTAAAATAGACAACTGTGCCATGCAACAAGTCAGCAGAGAAGATCCTCTTTTCTAAACGGCGCAAGCTTGCTGTGATTTCCTGTCAAAGATTATTCTACTGAGTACAATGCAGAGTGCACATTCCACAAACAGACCGATGACGTTCTGGATTGAAAAGATTAATGACGGGATCGATTACAACACTTCTGACCAGTTGAATACGACAGTCGACAGAAGCTCGTGGAGATCTATAACTATCATGCGACAAAAAGGTAAATAATAAATCACAGCCCTGCGAACATAAACATAGTCTGTCTTAACTTCAGTGGCCTCCTCCATTCCATCTCTCGTTTGCAATAGTGCACAAACATATTCATCTTTAAATACACGCTGTGCTCGTGGGATTACAAACATGCCATTAAACAAAATATCTAGCTTAGTTAATAAATTTATTTAGTCAGTCTGTTCGTCAACAGGTGGCAAACCTGTCAATCAGTCACTTAATCACTCATTCACTGAATGAATCACTCATTCACTAGATAATTCACTCATTCAGTGAATGATCCATTTTATTTTTATTTCACTTCATTTCTTTTTTTTATAATCTCATTTCACATATTTAGTTGATAACATTCTGATGTATATCATCGCCTCACCAGACATGTTTTGTCAGCTTAATGTTCAGAATAATTGAGACAACGCCTGTGTCTCATACAGGGATTCGCAAAGGTAAGAATTTTGCTGATGTGGGTACTACAGTAACAAAACGCTATGTGGTTACCGGTTTCTTTCTGCGTATGTATTGGAGTATAGTAGACTAATGCTGGGACAAAGACTTGTGATTGTTGGTCTACGTAGGTCAGCCTTGCCTCAGGAATAAATGCATCGTAATGTATTCGTGACTTGCCTGCTGTTTACATACAAACGGAAGACACACAGAAGAAACAAGAGTGTATAGAATCTACTTCCTTCGTTTGTTCATCTTGTTTTGATGCATGATAGGGGAAGGGGCAGCGTTGGTTTGGCGCTACATGTCCTTAACTGCTTTTAGTTTTGGAACAAGAGTAACCGAACGTTTCTGTGACTTTAAGTAGTGTTAACGGCTTGCCGGGAATAACAATGAATCGAGTTCATCTCGTTTTGCTCCACTTCCAGAAAATGAATCACTCTTTTTCCCTTGTGTTTTCCCTCCGTTAAAGAAGCAATGTTTTTGAACAGTGTCTGACGGTTTATTTGTCTGTTTGTGCGTCTGCTACTAAGAGAACGCTAAAGCTCATAACCCCAAACCTTGAGTAAAGAATGGACGTGGCCTAAGAAGGATCCCAGTAAAGATTGGTACGGATTAGTTTTGCAGATACTGTTCATGTGGTGAGAGCAAAGTCCTTTCATCAAGATTACTACAAATATAATCACGCAAACACCACCGGTCCGATTTTGGTCAAACTTAGTAGAACAAGAAAATCTAGCCCAAGGACGAAGCCATCATTTTTTTTTTTTTTTTTTTTTTTGTGGATCCGTGCTGCGGATCCGAATCAAACAGTGGATCCTTGATCCGTTCTGCAAGATTTTTTTTTTGCACTTCTTCCACTGAATGTGAGCACTATAGAGTTAGCTGGCGTCCACTGATGAGTCTGAATCAGCAGATGAAAGTGAACACAGGACAGGCGATGCCAGTGGTTCTGTTTTCAAGATGGACTATGGTGGTCCCCACATGCTGCTAGAGAAGGCTTTGATAATTACATTGACACGCCCTTTTTTCCGTGCCCATTTCTCTCCTTTATTTTGATTTTGTTTAGTATTTGCAAGGCCATTGTTTCAATGACGGAGGAATTTCTACCCTGCACTTGTTTCCCCTTACTATTTATTGCGAAGTAATTGCATGGATTGATGACTGTACCATAAGAGAGATATTTCATGGAATATCAACTTCTTGATGATAAAAATGTTAACATTTCGTAAAATCTATGTCCTATTAAAACGTTAACATGTCGTAAAATCTATGTCCTATTAAAACGTTAACATTTCGTAAAATCTATGTCCTGTTAAAACGTTGTAAGGGAAGAAACTCTAACGTCATCTGGTGGGGAAAACAATTGAATTTTCATTAACAAATTGACTCAAAGGGTGATTCCAGAATGTATTCGAATTTGACAAATATCAGTGCTTTCCATGGTGCCCTTTGAATTGCAAATGCTGATTGTTACCTGGCTTCGTACTCAGAACGAAAAAACAACAACAAACAAACAAACAAATCAAACAAACAAAACAAAGAAAAACCGCCGGTGTCACATGCATTCGTTTGTGATCGTATGAAGAAGAAACGATGACCACACAATTCCAAGCGGCCTTCAGCAAAAGTCCATGGTCTAATTCTCTCTTTAAACAATCAAATATCAACACAAAAAGGATCCTCTTCATTATGGGAATGGATGCTGGGCAAGGCTTTTTTGCAGCTAGGGTCTCTGGTTTGTTAGGGTTTTTTTAAATTCTGATTTGAAAAACTTTATGAGTAAAGAAAACCCTCTTCGCCTAAAGGTAATAGTCTGCAGTGAAATCGAGTGGTTCTTCTTAAATGCAAAGAAGCACAGGTTCTCAAATCTTTATGTATTTCAAATCTGGCGTGCATATACACGGAACAAGTAAATGTACATTCTGTTAGAATAGTTGTCTTATACCTGTAGTATTTTTGTGGATTTTTATTGTATTATCTTGAATATTTTTAGCATAAAAACATGTATGCAAACTATTTAAGGTGTAAAAAGTGTACACAAAAGATATGCTGGTACGAAATGTATACTATTTCCTACCAGCTGGTTTGATCATCTCATTCATTAGACCAGCACAGTCTACGGGAAAAAAATTCCTGAAATCTATAATAACATGGCCAAGAGTTTTAGCTGTTATCAAAGCGAGCGTGGAGCAATAACCCCCCAAAATGTATTGTTGCTTACAATAGTTTCCTTTTAACACGTAAACAATAATATCATGTTGCTTTTTTTTTTTTTTTTTTTTTTTTTTTTGCAGATAGATGTATGATTACTTCGGACTATTGCCTACATTCAGAATGCCTGTTCAAAGCCTGTCTTTCGCGTGAAAATGACAATTTGACAGTCTGATGTTTATGTGTAGTTATGTACCCGTGGTAACTGGGAAGTATACGACACAGACAGACAGTCAGACAGACAGATAGACAGAGAAATCATGGTCATTGATCCATTTACAGAAGAGAACGAGAAGGACAAAGGTGAGAGTCTGTTGAAACGGTGTATTTCTAGTGACTGGGTAAAACTCCTGTGGTTTCGGACCGTGTATACATGCCATATTCGTTCTTTTCACAGCATTAACTCTAATCTTCTTTCACTGGTCCGTGGTGTGGTGTTGAAGCATCTTACCATGCGTGTTGGTGTCCGTTGAAACAGCGAAAGAAAGGTGTTAAATCGTGTTGTAACAGTATGTCATGGGTGTTGGTTTGTGTTGACACGGCATGTCCTGGGTGTTGGTTTGTGTTGACATAGCATGTCATGGTTGTTGGTTTGTGTTGACACGGCATGTCATGGGTGTTGGTTTGTGTTGACACGGCATGTCATGGGTGTTGGTTTGTGTTGACACGGCATGTCATAGGTGTTGGTTTGTGTTGACACGGCATGTCATAGGTGTTGGTTTGTGTTGACACGGCATGTCATGGGTGTTGGTTTGAGTTGACACGGCATGGCATTGGTGTTGTTTTGTGTTAAATGGGTATAGCGGGAGTTAGCTTTCGTTCAAATAGCATAGCATTGATCGTGGTTTGTGTTGATGTAAGTATAGGTATTGGTTATTGTTAAAAAAGGAATAGGGTGGGTGTTAGTTTGTATTGAAATGGCATAGCATGGGTGTTGGTTACAATCAAAAATAGCATGGCAAGGGTGTCGATTTATGCTGAAAGAGCGTGGCTGCCGGTTTGCGTTGAATCCTAGTATGAGAGTTACGTTTTTTGAAACAACATAGCAGAGGTTTACGTTGAAACAGCTGAGCATGGGTGCTCGCTACATTTGCTGAGACGCAGCGTGGCATGAGTGCTGGTTTTTATTTAAACAACTTTGCATGGGCATTGCTTCGTGCTCAAACATTGTAGCGTGGGTGTTTCTTTCTGGTGAAGCAGCATAGCATAGGCGTCGGCTTGTGTTTGATTTAGTTGGATACGGATTTGTATTAAGACCGCATAAGTTGGGTTTGGGCTCGTACTAAAGCAGAATAACATGGATGACGGTTTGTGTTGAAGAAGCTAGAATGGACTTTGGCCTGTATTGAAATTGCATAGCATATGCGTAAACTTGTACTGGAAAAAAAAAATCGCATGGATGTTAGTTTGTGTTAAAACAGCATAGGGTGCGTATTGGCCTGACAACATAACACGGGTGCTAATTTGTCCGGTATAGCGTGGGTGTTGGTGTTGAAACAGTGTAGCAAGGGTAGTTTTCTAACGCTGGAAAAAAAAGAAACATTGCATGGGTGTTTGGGACGAAACGACGTGGGATGTTGGTTTATAATTAAACAGCATAGCATGGGTGTTGGTATTTGAACAGCTCAACACTGGCGTTTGGTCTGTGTTTCCAAAACAAGGCACGGGTATTGGTTGATGTTTGAATAGCATGGCACTGGCGCCGATTTGTCTTGGAACAGCGTAGCATGAATGTTTGTGTTGAAACAGCACAGCATTGTGGTCAAACAGCATGACGTGTATTAGATTGTATGGGATAGCATGACGTCTGTCGAATTGTGTTATAAAAGCATCACATATATAGTAGATTGTGTCTCTGACGCACGTTTGGTCTGTGTTGAGTCAGCACAATCTGTGTTAATTTTCTGTTCAAACGGCATAACACGTGTGCTGATTTCTATCCGAACAGCATGATGTGTGTTTGTTGGTTTATACTAAAACAGCATGACGAGAGTTGGTTTGCGTTAAAATAGTTTGTTATATGTACACATTCACATTTAAA
>CM065714.1:141161665-141164165 GCA_033310375.1 Conus canariensis
TGATGAATATCATGAGAAGGGCGATGGTGACACAGTAATAACAATGTGATGACAACACCACTGCCACCATCGCCATCTATACCTCCACCAACAATCAGAGTAATAAAACAAGGATGATAACAATCAAATTCACAACAGTGTCTACTTATCAACACTTGATAATGGTCAGGCAGGAAACACCATCGGTGTTTCGTTTCGTCTGAAAACTGATTGTACGTATTTGCTCTTTCGGGTCCGAAAGAAAGAGCATAAGATGCACGAGCAGACTGAAAGAGAATTGATAGTAGAAAGAAACTCGTGGAGAGCGTGGCAGCAGAGAGTCCTCAGAAGAGAAGCCCCCTTCAAGCAAGTGTTTCGGCCCTTATCTCCTGACACTCTAGGGGGGTTGGGCCACACCCGGTTCATGACTCCGGATGTCCCTCTGCTGCCCCTTTTTTTTCCCATCTTGGGACGAGCCATGGCTGGGATTCGAACCCATGACCCTCTGGACATGCTCATTTTCCACTTAATGACTCGCGCTTTAACCACTGAGCCACAGGGACACCTGATATTTGTAGGGAAATTAAGCCTTATGAAGTTCACTTTTGTTCCTCCTTGACCAGATCCAGCTTGAACACCTCTCTGCCGCTTCTGCCATTGCTTTCAGGGCTCTGGTTTTTTCCTTCCCTGCAACTGAGAGCTGTTTCATGAGGCTGTATGCAGACGTTCCTACAAACCCCCTAGCTCCAATTTCTGCAGTGAGGACTTTGACCTGATAGCCTTCTCTCCTCAGGCTGTTTGCCAGATCAGCATACTTTTCAGTCTTGTAGATTTGAGCTGCCTCCATTCTGTTCTCATATGGCACCGTGAGCTCGATCATGATCAGCTGCTTGGTTGACTTAGAGTGGACTACTATGTCTGGTCTCATGCCACTCTTGCTGATGATCTCTGGGTGACTCTTCCATTCTGGGAGGTCTGCAGTGCACTCCCAGTCATCTGCCCCGTCCAGCAGACTCTGCCTGTATGTTTCGAGTGGCACTGTTGTTCTTGGCCATGATTTGCTGCCTCCTGCCGTGAAGAATGTTGCGGGTGCTTTTGGAGTCCTGATTTTCCCTTTTGTGGTGTTGGTACTAGCCCAGACTACTTGTACAATTTCTTTGAGCACTTGGTTGTGCCTCCATGTGTACCTTCCTTGAGCCAGGGCTACTTTACATGAGCTTAGGACATGCTCCACTGTTTGTTTTTCATGGCAGAGGGGGCATGCAGGATCGTCTGTTTTCCCCCACTTCACCAGGTTTGCATTTGAGGGCAGAAGGTCATATGCAGATCTGAGAATGAAGCTGATCCTGAGAGGGGCCATGTGCCAAATGTCATTCCAAGTGAGACTTCTTTGGAGTGCATTCTCCCACGTTGTCCATTGCCCTTGCTGGCTCTGCTGGACTGCTTTTTGGAGTCTTTGTTGGTCTTCTTCTTTTCTCAGAATGATGATGATAATAACGGAAGAGTTGGTCGGGAAGATGATGAATATCATGAGAAGGGCGATGGTGACACAGTAATAACAATGTGATGACAACACCACTGCCACCATCGCCATCTATACCTCCACCAACAATCAGAGTAATAAGAACAAGGATGATAACAATCAAATTCACAACAGTGTCTACTTATCAACACTTGATAATGGTCAGGCAGGAAACACCATCGGTGTTTCGTTTCGTCTGAAAACTGATTGTACGTATTTGCTCTTTCGGGTCCGAAAGAAAGAGCATAAGATGCACGAGCAGACTGAAAGAGATTGATACAATTAAACACACAGAAAGAAGATGTAAGGTAACGCTTATTAAACACACAATACAAAACAGACATGCGAAGATTTGGCTAATGTGTTTTCTGCAGAGGTCATAATCACCAATGCATTAAAACGTGCAAAATGATAGTCAAGACGCTCGTCTTCAGTTGATAGGTTTTACATCTCATGAATTCATTTATGACAGGAAATTGTTTAAAAAAAAATATTGTAATTCAAAGTAATCCTCAGCACGTCTGCCTGCCTTAGGCATGCTTGTAATCACAGTTCCCCCATTATCATCACCACCTTCCTCACCGTCATCACCATCACCCCAGACCAGCCTCTTCCAGCATCCTGGAAGACTAATCCTCAAAAAATATGTCATCCATTCCCACCCCCCTACCCACCCCTCTTTCACTCCTTTCATTCCCTTTCTCCCCGATTCACCACCCCACTCAAACTCCTCCCCTCCGTCCCCTCTCCTTTTACCTTCCACACCCCCCCCCCCCCTCCACCATCCACACAGGCATTGGCCATGGACCTGGATGAGGAGAAGGAGGAATCCGAATACCGCATCGAGACAACGCTGGAAGAGACCATCCCTGCCAGGAACGACCTGGGAAGACCCCAAACGGCCACGACGCTGGTGAGAGGCAGTTCCTCGCGAGGCAACGGGAGGCCACACCACACCAAGTCCACCCCAACCCAGACAGGACTCTCAGACCCCGGGCA
>CM065714.1:141169165-141171665 GCA_033310375.1 Conus canariensis
CTCTCCTCTCTCTCTCTCTCTCTCTCTCTCTCTCTCTCTCCTCTCTCTCCTCTCCTCTCTCTCAGTATGTACCCTTTCTTTCCATTTGCGTGTGTGCGCACGTGTGTTGTGTGTGTGTGTGTGTGTGTGTGTGTGTGTGTGTGCGTGGTTGCGCTTGCTTGCTTGCTTGCTGTTATGTGCGTTGTTGTGAGACTGTATGCGTGGGATCGTTTGTGTGTGTGTGTGTGTGTGTGTGTGTGTGTGTGTGTGTGTGCGTGGTTGCGTGCGCTTGCTTGCTTGCTGTTATGTGCGTTGTTGTGAGACTGTATGTGTGGGATCGTGTGTGTGTGTGTGTGTGTGTGTGTGTGTGTGTGTGTGTGTGTGTGTGTGTGTGTGTGTTCGTGTGTGTGTGTGTGTGTGTCTGTGTGTGTGTGTGTGTGTGTCTGTGCGCACGCGCGTGTGTGTTTGTGCGTGTGCGTGAGTGTGTGTCAATATGTACTCTTGGTCATGGTACTTATTGCAATATTCATCTTCTTACTGGTTTCATTTATGTTTTCTTTAATCTTTTCTAGATTTGTAAGCTCTTAGGGTTTATATAAGACTAAGCGCAATAAATAATCATTATATTAATAATAATCATCATCATCATTATTTATTTTTTATTTTATTATCATTATGAGGCTAGAGTCTCTCTCTCTCTCTCCCCCTCTCTCTCTCTTACTCTCTCTGTCTCTGTCTCTGTCTCTGTCTCTGTCTGTCTCTCTCTCTCTCTCTCTCTCTCTCTCTCTCTCTCTCTCTCTCTCTCTCTCTCTGTCTTCCAATTTTTTTTTCTACAAAGCATTAAACATGCGAACGCAAACTGTATCATATCTATGCAAACAATCAAACTGTGGTGCATACAGTGAGGATGGCAACACTCTTGTCATGAGGCACAGACCCAATATTAAACCCTCTCTCTCTCTCCTCTCTCCTCCTCCTAATCCTCTCTCTCTCTCTCATCTCTCCTCTCCTCTCTCTTATAGTTCTTTCTCCCTTTTCGTTTTTTCTCTCCTTCTCTCTCCTTTCTTCTGTTTTTCTTTTTCTTTCCTCTTGCTTTTTCATCTTCTTTTCCTCTTCTTCTTCCTCTTTTCCGATCTTTTATTTTTTTTTTTTTCTTCCTTTTTGCTTCTGTTGTACATATAGAAATACATTAACATCGAAGAAAAAAACATACACTTTCTCTCTAATATTCTCTCGGTAAATAATAAATCCCTTCTTCTCCCTCCATCGCACTCTACCCACCCTTACTTCCTCCACCATTTTCATTTTCCTCTCCTATCGCCAACACCCACCTACCCCCACTTCCTCACTTACCCCACCCCCCCCTCTATCAAACCTTTCCCCTCCCCTCCTCAATCCTATCCCCTCTCCTTACCCCGCTCCCTCAAACCTTACCCCTATCCACCACTCCATTGCTCCTCAAAAACCTAACACCACACTCCATCTCCTCTAAACTACCCCACTCCCTCTAAACCTTAACACCAACCCCCTCCCTCCCTCCATACCCCACCTCCACCCCCATCCCTCAACCTTACCCCCTACCCACCATCCACTCCCTCACCTATCCCACCCCACCCCACCCCACTCCCTCAAACCTTACCCCCACCCCACCCCCACCCCTCAAACCTTACACCCCCCACTCCCACCCCCTCAAACCTTACCCCCATCCCACCCCCACTCCCTCAAACCTTACCCCCCACCCCACCCACCACTCCCTCAAACCTTACCCCCCACCCCACCCCCTCCCCTCAAACCTTACCCCCACCCCACCCCACTCCCTCAAACCTTACCCCCACCCCACCCCACTCCCTCAAACCTACCCATCCACTCCCAAACCTACCCCACCCCCCACTCTAAACCTACCCCCACCCCACCCCACTCTTCAAACCTTACCCACCCTCTCAAACCTACCCCATCTCACCACCCCCATCAAACCTTACCCCCACCCCACCCCACTCCCTCAAAATTACCCCCACCCCACCCCCACTCCCTCAAACCTTACCCCCCACCCCACCCCACTCCCTCAAACCTTACCCCCACCTCACCCCACCTCCTCAAACATTACCCGCCACCCCACCCCCACCCCTCAAACCTTACCCCACCCCACCCCCACCCCCTCAAACCTTACCCCCCACCCCACCCCCACTCCCTCAAACATTACCCGCCACCCCACCCCACATCTCAAACCTTACCCCCACCCCACTCCCACCCCCTCAAACCTTACCCCCACCCCACCCCCACTCCCTCAAACCTTACCCCCACCCCACCCCACTCCCTCAAACCTTACCCCACCCCACCCCACTCCCTCAAACCTTACCCCCACCCCACCCCACTCTCTCAAACCTTACCCCACCCTCTCAAACCTTACCCCCATTCCATCACCACTCCCATCAAACCTTACCCCCACCCCACCCCACTCCCTCAAAATTACCCCCACCCCACCCCCACTCCCTCAAACCTTACCCCCCACCCCACCCCACTC
>CM065714.1:141181665-141186665 GCA_033310375.1 Conus canariensis
CGTATTGATATGTATTGTATGTTATCGTATCGTATCTATTGTATTGTATTGTATCGTATTGCATTGTATTGCATTGTATTGTATCGTATCTGCATTGATTGTATTATCGCATGATTGTATTGTACCGTATGTATTGTATCGTATCGTATCGTATCGTATTGTATCGTATCGTATCGTATCGTATGTATTGTATTGTATTGTATCGTATCGCATTGAATTGTATTGATATTGTATCGTCATTGTTCGTATGTATCGTTGTATGTTGTTTGATTGTATATCCGTTGTGTTGTATTGTGCTTGCATGGTATTGTATTGTTGTTTGCATTGTATTCGTATTGTGTTGTATTGTGTTTGCTATTGTAGTTTACATTGTGTTGTGTTTGCATTATTCGCATTGTGTTGTATTTGTTTAGCATTGCACTCGCATTGTGTTGTATTGTGTTTGCATTGTATTCGTGTTGTGTTGTATTGTGTTTGCATTGTATTCGTTGTTGTGTTTGAATTGTATTCGTTTGTGTTGTATTGTTTTGTATTGTATTCACTTGTTGTGTATTGTTTTTGCATTATGTTCGTATTGTGTTTGAATTGTATTCGTGTTGTGTTGATTGTGTTTGCATTGGTATTCGTATTGTGTTTGAATTGTATTCGTGTTGTGTTGTATTGTGTTTGCATGGTTTCGTATTGTGTTGAATGTATTCGTGTTGTGTTGTATTGTGTTTGCATGGTTTCGTATTGTGTTTGAATTGTATTCGTGCTTGTGTTGTTTTGTGTTTGCATGGGTATTCGTATTGTGTTTGAATTGTATTCGTGTTGTGTTGTATTGTGTTTGCATGGTATTCGTATTCTGTTTGAATTGTATTCGTGTGTGTGGTATTGTGTTTGCATGGGTATTCGTATTGTGTTTGAATTGTATTCGTGTTGTGTTGTATTGTGTTTGCATGGTATTCGTATTGTGTTTGAATTGTATTCGTGTTGTGTTGTATTGTGTTTGCATGGGTATTCGTATTGTATTTGAATTGTATTCGTGCTGTGTTGTGTTGATTTGACTTGTGTTACATTGTGTTGTTTTGTCTTGTATTGACTATTGACTATTAAATCGCATTGTTGTACTATGTTGCGTTTATATTGTACCGTAGTATTGACTATTGACTATTAAATCGCATTGTTGTACTATGTTGTGTTTATATTGTACCGTAGTATTGACTATTGACTATTAAATGGCATTGTTGTACTATGTTGCGTTTATATTGTACCGTAGTATTGACTATTGACTATTAAATCGCATTGTTGTACTATGTTGCGTTTATATTGTACCGTAGTATTGACTATTGACTATTAAATCGCATTGTTGTACTATGTTGCGTTTATATTGTACCGTAGTATTGACTATTGACTATTAAATGGCATTGTTGTACTGTGTTGCGTTTATATTGTACCGTAGTATTGACTATTGACTATTAAATCACATTGTTGTACTATGTTGCGTTTATATTGTACCGTAGTATTGACTATTGACTATTAAATGCATTGTTGTACTATGTTGCGTTTATATTGTACCGTAGTATTGACTATTGACTATTAAATCGCATTGTTGTACTATGTTGCGTTTATATTGTACAGTATTATTGACTATTGACTATTAAATGGCATTGTTGTACTATGTTGCGTTTATATTGTACCGTAGTAATGACTATTGACTATTAAATGGCATTGTTGTACTATGTGCGTTTATATTGTACAGTATTATTGACTATTGACTATTAAATCGCATTGTTGTACTATGGTGCGTTTATATTGTACCGTATTGTGTCATATTACGGTGTTTGTGTTGGTTTTGTGTTGTGCTGTGTTATTGTCTGCTATCTGTTGCATTCTATTCTGTTCTACCCTACTCTGCACTATTCTATTCTAGTCTATTGCATGTCTATGTGGTTTGTGTTGTGCTGTGTTGTCTGCTATCTGTCGCGTTCTATTCTATTTTACCGTATTCTGCTGCACTGTTCCATTCTAGTCTATTACATGCCCATGTCAACAGTCAACAGGAAGCCATTCTACGGATAGTGTGTTTCAAAGTAAGGGTGACTACATAAACAAATTTTAAGATGAATTCGAAATAACTCTGCTTGTTAACACGGACAAACTAATTACAAGACAAAATGTCATTCTAGGAAGAACTGCACACAAAAAGGTCTTGAAAGAAGAACCCCCTTTTATAGACAAATCTGTCGACCCTGAACTCCTTATATTCTACGGGGGCCAGCTTGCATCCATATCATGACGTCTGTATGCCCGTCCCTTGCATTGTATTTTCATTGCATTGTATTACACTGTATTGTACCGCATTGCATTTCTTGGCATTGCGTACTATTGCCTTGCACTGTACTGCATTGCATGTTTGTTGTATTGCATATTATTGTATTGCATTGCATTATATTGGATTTATTACACCGTTTGTACTGCCTTGCATAGCATACTATTGTATTGCATTGCACTGCATTGCATTTATTACACCGCATGTACTGCTTTGCATTTTTTGCATAGCATACTATTGTGTTGCATTGCACTGCATTCCATTTATTACACCGCATGGTACTGCCTTGCATTTATTGCATAGCATACTATTGTATTGCATTGCATTGCATTGGATTTATTACACCGCATTGTACTGCTTGCATTTTTTGCATAGCATACTATTGTATTGCATTGCATTGCATTGGATTTATTACACCGCATTGTACTGCCTTGCATTTATTGCATAGCATACTATTGTATTGTATTGCATTGCATTGTATTGGATTTATTACACCGCATTGTACTGCCTTGCATTTATTGCATAGCATACTACTGTATTGCATTGCATTGCATTGGATTTATTACACCGCATTGTACTGCCTTGCATTTATTGCATAGCATACTGTTGTACTGCATTGCATTGCATTGGATTTATTACACCGCATTGTACTGCCTTGCATTTATTGCATAGCATACTATGTATTGCATTGCATTGCATTGGATTTATTACACCGCATTGTACTGCCTTGCATTTATTGCATAGCATACTGTTGTACTGCATTGCATTGCATTGGATTTATTACACGCATTGTACTGCCTTGCATTTATTGCATAGCATCTGTTGTACTGCATTGCATTGGATTTATTACATGCATTGTATTGCCTTGCATTTATTGCATAGCATGCTATTGTACTGCATTGCATTGATTGCATTTGCATACTATTGTATGCATTGCTTTGCATCGTATAACGATGTATTGCACTGCATTGCGTGTTTTATTGCGTTTGCATGCTGTTGCACTGCATAGCATTGCATCGCATAGTATCACCTTGCATTGCGTTGCATTTTTATTACATATTGCACACTACTGCATTGCATAGCATTAAACTTCATTGCATAGAAAAAGGCTAAATTCACCATAGCTTATTGGCGGCAGGGGCAGTGAACTATCAGCGGCTCACCGTGTCTAGGGCATAGCATGATGGGAGACGGAGCCCATTCCTCTCCTCCCGTCCCCACGAGAGGTTCGAACTCATGACCGTTTGCATCACAGGCAAAAATTCCAAGCATGATCACGGGCTCTTCTTGTATTTTTTATTGTTATTGCATTGCATTGCATTGCATTGTATTACATTGCATTGCATTGTATTGTAATATGTACTTTTACTGTGAGAAATGTCTCCATGTAAAACTGTGACGGCTCCAATAGGGAAGAATGCCTCTCACTATACCGCAACGCTACACTCTTTATTATAGTATGTTCCTTATCAACGTGTGTGCTCTTTTCTTTCTTTTTTCCCCCCTAGTCACTGAAGATTTTCATACTACAGAACGATGGTCAGAGACATCTGTGTCGCCCCGAGTCTTGTTTTATCACCTGCTCCAACGAACTACCATCCAGACCACCGTTGAAGTGAAGAAGAAGAAAAAGAAACACCCGAAGGTGCTGGGGAGGACCCAGAGAAGCACTGTCTTCACCTGCCTTTAGAGCAGTCCTGTACCACCCTTGGACGCCTGCGCTGTGTTGACGATGGGTATAGGCACGCGCAGGACACTCCATTAAGATATCAAGGGACATAACTGCTCCTGAACAGAGGTAAATCAGTCTACAGGATGCAACTCATAACAGCCTTAAAATACATCCCCATGGGTGTACCAGCCCGTATTTCATGACTGCAGAGCCCACCGGCAATAGACACCACCCTCCAGCTGCCGAGCACACCCCACAGACCCACCCCTGCCCACGGACAGATGAAGACAGTGCCACTCCAGACACAGCCAAGCTTTCGCCATACGGTCTTATGTGTCGTCAAGAGAGAATCCAAAGTTGTAGTCTTTCCCACTGTCAACAGGACTTTCCCTGTGGTCAGTGGGTCTTTCCTCACCGTCACTGGACCTTTCTCCAGGGTCAGCCTAGTTAAGGCAAAGAAGAAAAAGAAACACCCGAAGGTGCTGGGGAGGACCCAGAGAAGTACTGTCTTCACCTGCCTTTAGAGCAGTCCTGTACCACCCTTGGACGCCTGCGCTGGTTGACGATGGGTACAGGCACGCGCAGGACACTCCATTAAGATATCAAGGGACATAACTGCTCCTGAACAGAGGTAAATCAGTCTACAGGATGCAACTCATAACAGCCTTAAATAGCATCCCCATGGGTGTACCAGCCCCTATTTCATGAGCGCGTGCCTGTACCCATCGTCAACACAGCGCAGGACTCCAAGGGTGGTACAGGACTGCTCTAAAGGCAAGTGAAGACAGTGCTTCTCTGGGTTCTCCCCAGCACCTTCGGGTGTTTCTTTTTCTCCATGTAAAACTGTGACGGCTCCAATAGGGAAGAATGCCTCTCACTATACCGCAACGCTACACTCTTTATTATAGTATGTTCCTTATCAACGTGTGTGCTCTTTTCTTTCTTTTTTTCCCCCCTAGTCACTGAAGATTTTCATACTACAGAACGATGGTCAGAGACATCTGTGTCGCCCCGGAG
>CM065714.1:141241665-141249165 GCA_033310375.1 Conus canariensis
ATATGTATGAAACCAGTTCTTCAATATTTGTTGCCGCTCTTGTTGACAGTGGTCTTAGCAATGATTGTCGTCAGTAAGAGGACTTAGTAGGTGTATCCAAAGAATCAGAACAGACACCACTGAACACCACCGAAGTGACTCGGCAGCAGTGCAGTGTCTCCTCTAGTCGGTTGCCTCATGGTGACTTGACAGAGATACAGGGCAGCAAACACACACACACACACACACACACACACACACACACACACACACACACACACACACACACACAACAACAACAACAACAACAACAACAACAACAACAACAAAATGATGAATTGTTGCACGACAGCATGGCATAAAGACAGATGGCCAAAGCATTCTTACGTGACAGCAGTAGAGCGGGACACTCTGCTTGAAATTCCTCCATCCCGATCCAAAAGGTGACTGTGAATGTGACGCCAAGTGCGATCTGGGTTTTTCCTTTTTTTCCGTCCGTTTCTTCTCCCGTCCCCTTGGAGAGATCGAAATCGATTCATCACAGAGGAGAAGATGGCTGTAGTGTGTATGTGTGTGTGTGTGTGTGTGTGTGTGTGTGTGTGTGTGTGTGTGCGTGTGTGCGTGTGTGCGTGCGTGCGTGCGTGCGTGCGTGCGTGCGCGTGTGTGTATGTGTGGGTGTATGAGTGTGTGTGTGTTTATCTATCTGTCTGTCTGTGTGTTTCTGTGTCTGTGTGTGTCTGAGAGAGAGAGAGAGAGAGAGAGAGAGAGAGAGAGAGAGAGAGAGAGAGAGAGAGAGAGAACTGACACTGAAAAAAAGTTTAATGCCATTGACTATACAATCCTATTGGCATGAGGGGAATAATAAACATTTCGCCATTATTTCAGCGACAACAGGGAAGAAATATAACAAAGTGTGTAGGAAACAGTACTGGTTCATTTAGACTTTTACATTCAACATTTAGAAATTTAGCAATATTTTCAAAGCAATCACATGTCATAATGAAAAACAAAATTTACAAATATGCATATACAAAATATATAAACATTCACACATACAATACGCTCACTCTCGCACGCGTACACACACTCCCTCATACACCAAACACACACCCGCTTGCACATGCGTAGACACACACACACACACACACACACACACACACACACACACACACACACACACACACACACACACACACAAAGGCATCAGCGTGCGCACGAACTGATCGTGCCACATTTAGCGATACATCACGAGCTAAATAGGAATTGTATTAGGAAAATCAATCATTCAACGTAAACATCAAAGAAATCATAATAATTATGTTTCACCGGTTATTATACTAAAAAGAATAACTGTGATTTTTTAAGTCTATATTTCTGGCATTAAGTTTTTATTCCGACGGTCCCAAGCAAGGGAAACAAACCTAGCGAGTGACCGTATGTTTCTTTTGTCATTTGTTGAGAGTATGCTGACAATGTCCAAATTCTTGGGAGAGTCCATATTGAGAACCGAACATTTCTTCCTGATGTCTTCGTAAAATTTACAATGGAATAGAAAATGTGTCTCATCTTCAGTTGATGCACCACACATGGGACAGGGGGAATCAGATGTACCAGCTAAGAACCATCTTGCATTGGCATGTAAACCTAACGTTCTTGTTCTAAGTCGAGCGAAAATGGATCTGTGCCATTTATTGTTTACAACTCTGATATAATTTTCCGTTTGAAAAACATTCTTAAAAGAAAAGAACCATGTATACTTGTCCGATTCTTCCAAATGAGAATGCCAGTCTTGTTTATAAGACGAGATTAACCGATCTTTAAATTCGGACAAAAACACTTGTTCATGTCCAACATCTTGACACATCCAAACAATCCCGAACCCATGTGTAGCTAACACGTTCTTTACAGAATATGCCCAATTTTGCTTTCCATTTTCCATCTGAATCAACATCATTTCATAAGCTTGTTTGCACAATCTTTTCATCGGAAGTTGTAGTAATCTAAGCCAATATTTAATACATTTTATGTAGGTTCTAACATATAAGGGGTACCGACCAGTTTCACCATATAACATTTTATTTGGCGAATGCAATGGTACCGATAGAAAACGTTTGATTGCATATGTATGAACCTTCTCCATTTCACTGTTGTTGAATAAACCCCATACTTCAGCACCATACGTTAACATTGGTTCAATCTGAGAGTCAAAGAGTTTCCAAAAAAGAGAGAAATCAATACAATTTAATTTTTTTAAAGATCTTAAGATTTCTATCGTGCCTTTTTTTCCTTTTCTATAGGTTTCAACCCATGTCTTTTGTAAGCTCAACTTTGTGGTGAAGAAAAGACCAAGATATTTATATGAATTTGATACACTAATCTCATTGTTTCCATAAAACCACTTTTCATGGGCTGAAAGATGACCCCCTTTCCGGAAAACGATTACATTAGTTTTGTCCAGATTTACTGTAAGCTCTAATCTATCAGCTTCTTCTTTCAGTGCATTTAATTGATTTTGTAGTCCCACTGTAGTATCTGCTAAAAGAATAACATCGTCCGCAAACAACATCAGAAATACATCAATAGCACCAGGGATTAACTGAACACCATGTTTTCCCTTTTTAACTACTTCCGTAGCCAGTTCATTGATAAAAAATGAGAACAGCAGGGGACTTAGCAGGCATCCTTGTTTAACTCCACGTGGGCATTCAAATAAGTCAGAATACATACCTTTATCTCGGACGTAAGCAAGCACCGAGTTGTATACACTTCTAAGGGCCCTATACACTTTACCATTTACACCTTCTTTGCGCAATGTGGTCCACAGCAAGTTTCTATTAACAGAATCAAACGCTTTACGGAAATCTATGAATGCTATATACAATTTGCTGTGTCTGAGAAGGTATTTTTGAACCAGAGAAAATAACGTAAAAATATGATCGATCGTGCTATAGCCTGATCTAAATCCCGCTTGTTCCTCAATTATTTTTTCTTCTGATTCTGCCCATTTAGTTAATCGTCTGTTTAGGATATTTGTGTAAACTTTTCCCAATATACTGGTAAGGGCAATACCTCTGTAATTGTCCGGATTATTGATGTCACCTTTTTTGTGCAATGGAATTATAATAGATTTAGCCCAGTCTAGCGGGAAGGTTCCTTCATCAAATAACTTATTAAACAAAACTATCAGAAATTCCACTACAAGTGTATTAGAATGTTTTAGCATTTCTCCTAGGATCATGTCTGGACCTGCACTCTTTCTAGATCTTAAATTTTTTATACTGTTAACAATCTCCTCTCTAGATATTGGATCATTAAATAACGGTTCTTCAAAGTCATTAGCTTCTAAATCAACGCTTCCATTGTTTTCAATTATATTCTCAGGGTAATTAAAAATATTGCGGAAGTGCTTAAACCACTGCTCTATAGTTATATCGCTATAAGTCGTCCTTTTTCTGCTAATTGTTCTAATTGTTGACCAAAATAATTTTGAATCACTAACAGAGTCTTTTAATTTTTTAATCTTTCTTTGCTCAAATTCACGTTTCTTTTGTCGCTTCAAATTAACATAATCTGACCGCTCACTAGCATATTTTTCTTTCAGTTCTTCTTTTTTGTCTTTTGCTTTGTTCCTTTGGAAAGTTTTGAGTAGCTTCTTCACCTCTTTCTTCTTCTGATCACATTCATAATCAAACCACTCATCCTGATTTTTCTTTCTTTTACCAACCATTCTCACCATGCATGCAGCAGCACTATACATTGCTTGAACAAAAATATTCACACATCTGCTGACATCCACATTTAACAACTGGTAGGCATTTTCAAGCTGTTCTTTAAAATTATTGGAATTCAGCTCATTTTCAAAATTTGCAGCATTCTCCTCTGACCAAAAGATTTTTTCTTCAACAACAGGTTCTTGAGCTTGGGTATTTTTTGTCATTCCGTTTTGCCATATCATTTCTATTGGTAAATGCCAAGATTCAAGACAATCACCAACAATCATATTACAGTTTTGAGAAAAACATTCTGGAACAAGAAAATAATCAATAACACTACATCCTTGCGGTGAAACAAATGTATACTCTCCATCTCTGTCTCCATTG
Source organism: Conus canariensis (assembly GCA_033310375.1). Classification (NCBI taxonomy): domain Eukaryota; kingdom Metazoa; phylum Mollusca; class Gastropoda; order Neogastropoda; family Conidae; genus Conus; species Conus canariensis. The sequence continues at coordinate 141,245,745 of CM065714.1, forward strand.
CAATATCCATTCAAAATGTCAAGATCAAACAAAAAACAAAGGTCCAACAAAGATCTTCCAAAATTATTTACATTTTCATCTTTTGAGTTCCTATGGAAACTGTCTTCTAAATGGTCATCATAAAACCCAGTAAAAAACTCAAAGTTTACCATATCTTCGCATTTCGACTGGCTAGAACCTGTCCTGGCATTCAAATCTCCACAAATCATGACTCGAAAGTCAACATCACCCACTGCTCGTAGCAAACTTTCTTCCAATATAACTACTCCATCTTTCAGATCGGTATTATTGTACAGAGGACCACCTTCAGGTACAATGTAACAACATACTAAGACTACATCTTTGTCAGTACCAAGCACACCTTTATTCAGCTTAATTGCTATAGCATTTGCACAGTCTAATCTTATTTCTTCTACAAACTGTTCTAGACACTTTCTAACCAGCAACAGTACACCACCAGAGTTTCTCCCAAAGTGTGACAGTTTTTGAGCTGGAGCAGCAAATTTAAGAAAATCATTAAACACACATGAAAGATCAAATGACTTGTCCACAAATGTTTCTGTAAGGCATACAAAATCAAATAAATTAACATAATCAATGAATGACGAATTATCTAATTTGTTATATAAGTTCTCAACATTATAGTTAAGAAAGGACCAGGACGCTGAATGATCGAACTTGTCCTATTTGGATTTCTTGTTGCGTAGTGGCCTATGGCCAACACTGTTACTATGTTGATTACCAAGGTACCCACGAAGACCGCTCTGTCTGCTTGCCGATCCTCGTCTACCACCACGCACATCACTGGGGTTGCCAGTTGTGTCATAACGTGGGGAATCCCTGCTGCTCCTCTCCGCACCAGAGGCTGGCTTACCCAACACGGAGTTGCTGGGCTTGCCTGTGACGTCACGGTCTTGTTGAGTGGGCGTCCCGTCACCACGTCTGCATTCCCGCAAGGCGTGGCCAATCAACGAGTCACCATCCACGTGTAGGGAACCTCTCCCCGCACCGTCACTGCCACTGTCAGCTGGCTGGTGGAGGGAGGAGGCACGGATATCCCGTGCAGCGACACCTTCACCTCCACCACCCACATCCTCGTCTCGCTGCACTGCATACTGGGTCAGCGGGTCGCCGCACGTGGTCTCAGCACCATGGCAGAACATCTCGCACCGGTCACCAGCATCGCTCAGTCGGCCGTGACCCGATGACGTCCCGCCCCCTCTGCCATGCAGTCGGTCAGCTGATGACACAGCCGTGTTGTCAGTGTCGCCCGCCGTTGTCGTTTCCGTTGCCGTCACCTTTGTACGCGTGTGTTGATCTACTCCGGCTGGTCCCATTACCATCTCCCCGTTTCTAAAGAAGGCCCTCTTCCCCTCCCTACGTGCTTGTGACACAATTTTAGCTTGTTGCCGTGTCAGATCGTTGGCTACACCAATGCCTTTTTGTTTTAGTTTGTCACGCAGATCTCTATTTGTTAATATCGACATTTTGTCCTTCCATCGTGTGAAACGTGCAATCATAGGTCTAGGTTGCCCCTCTACTGCCCGCCCCACTCTGTGTGCCCGGACAAAATCTTCATGTGTCCATGTTCGAGAGCCGTCAATGTTGTTGAGAGAATCAACCACTGCTGTTACACTCATGTCAAAAGTTTCCCTGTCACGTAGTTGAGGAATGCCAAAAAATCTCAGATTGTCCCGTCGCGAGAAACCTTCCAATCTATCAATCTCCGATCTAACACGTCCCAAATCTTCTTGCAACTCCTGTACTGATGTTTTCAGCTGGTCAGTTTCTGTTCTCCCCTCAGTCACTTCCTCGTGTAGCACTGCCACACTGTCTGACAGGTCTTGTTGATCTTTTTCTAACTTGTCACACCTATCATCTATCCGTTTGCATCTTTCATTTATTTCACTCAGTTCGTTTTTGATCCAGTTTAGATCTTCCCTGATCAGTTGGGTATGTAAACCCATCTCTTGGTGTATTGCAGAAGTTATCATAGATAACTCATCAGTGTCACATGGTAGGCTAGCTTTTCCGTTTATACCCTCACCTTTACCAGTTTGATCAGGAGAAGGGTTGGGGCCAGGGTTTTCCTCAATGTCACCACTGAGACGCAGTCGCCACATGGAAAACAGTTTGTTCGTAACACAGCCGAATGCGACGACTGGCGGCACTTGCATGGATATCATCAAGAACGGATCGTGTCGAACACAGTCAGTCACACGCGACAGACTGTCTGAATAGAGAACTGTCCCTCCGTTTATCCACTCAGCCAACGATGCCTGTTCTTGAATAAACAACTGCCTCACATTGCACACAAGACTCCACAACACTGCGACCAGCAATGCAAAGGAGAAAAAGGCCGTCACAACATCACTGGATGACACACCCGTGCTATCCACTGTAGGCCTACCTTGACTCGCCTTTCTATCCCAGAATGCAACTCTCCACCTCATACTCGCACAAAATGTTCCAATTCTTGCCCTGTAACGAGAGAGAGAGAGAGAGAGAGAGAGAGAGAGAGAGAGAGAGAGAGAGAGTTCGTGCACTTCAGAGAAGATAATTCATGTGTCTGCCGGTGTTGACACTTTGACACAAGTTGGTTGCCCAATCCCTGCTGTTGATATACTGCTCCAATGTGTCCATATATAACTCATATGACTTCAGTAACATTGTTGGACAGGGTAGAAAGAGAGAACACACACACACACACACACACACACACACACAACACACACACACACACACGCACGCACGCACGCACGCACGCACGCACGCACGCACGCACGTACGCACGCACGCACACACACACACACACACACACACACACACACACACACACACACACACACACACACACACACACCACTAAAAGTACATTCCGTTTAAGACTGGTTCGTTGGACTATAACTGGTGGTAGCGACCTGCTCTATTTACCCCTTGATTGTTTTGACTGTGTTGTTCTCTATGCTTACACCTATCTTTAATTTGCATATGAGGTGTTGTATTGGATACGATGTTTTCTGTCGCGATCGTGTTTGTTTTGTTTGTTTGTTTGTTGTGTTCTTTTTTGACAAGGAAGTGTGTGGTGTACGTGTGTGTGTGTGTGTGTGTGTGTGTGTGTGTGTGTGTGTGTGTGTGTGTGTGTGTGTGTGGTGCGTGCGTGCGTGCGTGTGTGTGTGTGTGTGTGTGTGTGTATGTGCGTGCGTGTGTGTGTATGTGTCCGCGTGCATGCGTGCATATGTGCGTGCGTGCGTGCGTACGTGTGTGAGTGTGTGTGTGTGTGTGTGTGTGTGTGTGTGTGTGTGTGTGTGTGTGTGTGTGTGTGTGTGTGCTCGCGCATGGTTGCATACCATGGGAATTCATTTCATTTTTACGTTTCTTCTCCTTTTTGTCTGTTTCGTTTAGTCAGAAAACGCCCTCT
>CM065714.1:141266665-141271665 GCA_033310375.1 Conus canariensis
CCAACCCTTTATTTCTCCTGGTTCCACCTTACACACACACGCGCCACACACACACCACACACACACACACACACACACACACACACACACACACACGCGCGCGCGCGCACACACACACACACACCACACACACACACACACACACACACACACACACACACACACACACACACTTTGTGTGATGTCTTTTCAGATATAAAGTTTACCTTCAATGTTGTTTTCTCTTTAGTTTGTAGTCCAGTTAAGCATTTACTTTAAGATTATTTGCAGATATGTTGTAGGGATGCTTAGAGGGACATTTACACGCACTTAGATAACCACATTATGCATGTACTTGCATAGTCACAGACATTTATGCATCTCTCTCTCTCTCTCTCTCTCTCTCTCTCTCTCTCTCTCTCTCTCTCTCTCTCTCTCTCTCTCTCTCTCTCTCTTCGTCTAATATCACATATGTGAAAAGACGTAAAACTGAAGTACCACTACTACACACACATACACGCGCGCGCGCGCGCGCCACCAGCACAACACACACACCACACACACACACACACACACACACACACACACACACACACACACACACACACACACACCACACACACAACGAGAGAGACAGGTAGACAGACAGACAGACAGACAGAGGGAGAAGAATTTTCATTGTGGATCTTATTTCTATACAATTCCAAGGAAACGTCAGAGGAACGCAACCGGCGCAAAGACAAGAAGTCTCGCGGGCGCTCCAAATCTCGATCCCGTGGAGGAGAATCCACGCCCTCACACCTCGACAGGTCTCGCTCCAGATCCCTGGACGCCAGAAGCGCCAAGCAGAAACCTTCCAAGCCTCAGCAGCCAATGGAAGAGGCGCCAGTGCTGGCCATACCAGGGGACATCATTCTGGGGGAATCCAACATGGCGCGGGATGCTCAGCCCCTGAGCCAAGAGGCCATGCTGACCCGCAGCTTTAGCCAGCCCCGTGTGGAAGACCCCAGCAGAGGCTTCGTCACCACCACGCTGCAGGAGCGCCGCTACACCATGACCTTCGACGACGAGATGGAGCAGGAGTATGACGACCTCCAACGCTCAGACATCTACTACCTGCCCTCCAACCGCACGGAAGACCCCTTTGAGGCGCCTTCTGCAGAAAGCCATCACGGTGGTCCAGCTCCTCGACCAGCCAGTTCTTCACACTTCATTCCAGTATCCAACTTTCCCAGGCTGCAGTCTGATTCGGAGTCTGAGGCGGAGCCGCAGCCCACGCCCAGAGCCGATTACATGGAGTCTGCTGAACCTTCTCCTGCTGTACCTCCGCCCGCTATGAAGAGGCAGAGCTCAGAGTCAGACCCTGAGCCCACCCCTGCTCCAGACTACAGCGCCAGAGCCGTAGTCAGCACAGACACGCAAGCGTTCAGCTTCTCCGAAGTTAGGCAGACCTACCCTACGCAAGCATCTTCTGCCGTGGAGGAAAGAGACGGCCACAGAGCCTTTGAGGCCATGCTGAACTCGGTGACTCTCAACAGCGAGGCAGCTCGGAGACAGCGTCCTCCCACGCCCCCGTTCGATGGAGAAACGTCGCCCAGAGAGTCCTTGACCTTCAGTCCTTCCAGACCCCCCACCTTAGGTCAGCTGGACTCTACGAGAGACGCGCGCATCCCCACTCCACCCCCCGACATCCCTTCTCCGGTGGATGATTACGACGACGACCATGACCACGACGATGACGTTGATGCTGGAGGAAGGTTTTCTGGGATCCTAGCAGCCAGACCCCCCACTCCGCCTCCCGGGAAACTGTTACGTCCCAAGGGGGAAGACCTCGGCATTCTGCACGACCTTCAGGAGGAGGGCGCCAGAGCCAGGCAGCTGCGAACTTCCTCGCAGACCAGTCTTCCAACCTTACCCTTCATGGCGGAGCTCAAGCGCCGACAGCGAGATCCGGACGGCAATGATGACGAAGACCCCTCACCACCCCCTCAACCCCTGCCCCCACCTCCCGCCGCTTTCCAGCAGGACAGGGGAGACCATCCTTCCAGGAACTTGGACGCGGTGCTTTCCCTTGACCCGCCGAACGGAGCCCGGGTGTCCTTCACCCCGGAGCCCCCTGAAATCATCCATCTCCTGGATCCCGGCTCTCCTGACGGCAGTTCTCTGCAGTCTCCCCACAGCCAGCAGCAGCCTTCGTCCAAATTTCTACCACCACTACCGCCACCCCCGCCACCTCCTCCTCCTCCTCCTCCGCCACCTCTTTCTGCCCCACCAGTTCCTCCACCCCCTCCTCCAATGTCTTCAAGATTTTAGAGAAAGATTTGAACTGGAAAGGTGTGTTGAATACACACACACACACACACAAAAGTAAAAGAACTGAAAGCGATATCAACCAGAAACTTGAAAGTAGAAGACTAAAAAACAGGGTACGTGAAGGGGAATGAGAAATAAAAGAAATAAATCAAATGTAAAACAAAACAAAACAAAAAAATGATAAGAGCATACAGGAAGGAACTGAACACAATTATAGAATAAATCAGAAAAACTGAGATGGGAAGAGTTTGAGGAAGAATTTCGAGACAAAAGATGACCGGTATGGACCGTAAAGCGAATACGGACAACTCATTCCATTGACTTTCGCCATGTAAAGTGTGCGATCATATTTTCTCCTTTTTCTCGGTAGAATATGAAAGAGTACAAGATTTTGAGCACCTTTGGATCTCCTTAAAACTGTCTTTCTTGTGGTGAAATTCTGTGATTTTCTTTTATTATTATTATTATTGGAGGATTTGGTGCATGATTGTTATGTTAACGTGGTGGCACTCTTGCCACCGGGTGGCCTTTTCTGGTGTGTGTGTGTGTGTGTGTGTGTGTGTGTGTGTGTGTGTGTGTGTGTGTGTGTGTGTGTATGGAGAAACACTATGTGTCCCGGCTACCTAGAAGACGTAGTGAATATAAAACATATCCGAATGAAATAAATTGAACACAATGGCGCCTCCTTAACTGAAGTGAAATGATTCACGAATGAAACACACACACACACACACACACACACACACACACACACACACACACACACACACACACACACACACACACACCACGCACACACACACACACACATGCACGCACGCACGCACGCACGCACAGATATTCCTGACTTTGCTAATGCATTGTTTCATTCATCATCATCATGGCATTTCCCATACATACAATGTCGCCTTTCTGCTGCTGTAGATTATTAATTATCTTGATTGTTGCCCTGCCTCCTGTGCTAAATGACGTGGGTTCATATATAGCCTGTTGCTGTTGTTGTTGTTGTTGACCATTGTGACGGAATCACCGCGAACAGCATTTTGAATTCACACATGTCTTTTGTTTCGCATGGTATTCACAGCATTATATTCTCCAAAACGGTCACTTGTTTGTTTTCTGTGTGCTTCACCTAGCCGCATTGCGCCCTGCCCCTTCCCTCCCCTCTCCCCCCCCCCCCTTCCCCCCTACTCCCTAGCATTATCCATCACCAGTGCTACACTACCCTTCCATCCATCCAATCTCTCTCTCTCTCTCTCTCTCTCTCTCTCTCTCTCTCTCTCTCGCTCGCTCGCTCGCTCGCTCGCTCGCTCGCTCGCTTTGCACCCTGCCCCCTCGCCCCCTCCACCCTTCCCCCCTTCCCCCCTACTCCCCAGCATTATCCTTCACCCGTGCTACACCTACCCTTCCTGCCATCCAATCTCTCTCTCTCTCCTCTCTCTCTCTCTCTCTCTCTCTCTCTCTCTCTCTTATACACACATATAAATAGACACATATGCACACAACACATACACATTACCAGTTAACTACGCGTGAAGTCTAATGCTAGACTTTGAGGGTTATCTTGGAATTTGAATTGTATTGCTTCGCAGTTAATTTTGAGTGAACGCATATTACGTTTCCGCATGCTTACGGATGCAACGTTGATCTTACACATCATGTCAATGAAACTGCTTTTGTTATTAACTGCTTCTTTGATTGCTGTAGTCGTTTTGTCATTAGTATGTTATCAATTTATCAAGTAACTATTGTTATCCAGTTATTAAGGAGAAGAATCAGCGTATATCAAATGGCAGAACTCTGAAAGGAGAGAGAGGGGGGGGAGTCGCACGTTCATAGCCCATTGTCTGTTGAAATGCAGTGAGGAAGACTTAAAAAAAAAAAAAAAATAGCTGCAGCACTGTTACTTACGTGACTGTCACCACGCCCTAAAATGTAACTGTCGTGGTATTATTATCGTAATAATGATAATGATGATGATAATAATAATGATAATGATGATTATGACGATAATTACTATTATTATTATTACCATCATTATCATTACTATCATGTCAGTTACTACGCCGGTTCACTATATCATTGTAAGTATCATTATCATTGTGGATGTTGATATTGTTATTGTTGTTAATTCAAGTCTTAAGACTGACAAAGTTACGTCTGTGTTACCGTCACATCTGCTGTGATTCGCACAATGCAAACTAATTAGCACTGAAAATATTGTTATCCATTCCATTGTCTAAAAATTATAACTGAAACACGCTACTGCTTTGACGTCATACTTTTTGTTTGTGTGATTAAGATGAGAACATGATTATGATCGATAAGCATGGCTTGGTAGTGTGTGTGTGTGTGTGTGTGTGTGTGTGTGTGTGTGTGTGTGTGGGGTGTGTGTGTGTGTGTGGTGTGTGTGTGCGGGTCCGTCGGTCTGTCACGAGATTGACGTTCAACCATAAAAGTCTCATACAGATAATCTATCCCAAACTAAGACATCGACAAAAAGGTAAATTTAAAGAAGTGGGTGCTTTTAAGTGCTTGTTTTGTGTGTTACATCCAAAAGCAAAAGTATACAAGCTAATGGGAGTGTTTATTCTTCACATGTTGTGACTTAGGGCCAACATTCTTTTTTTCTCACCTGAATCCAACTTGCCCTCCATGGGGGCGAACTCAGTTTGAAAAAAAAAATGCACGAATGGATTTATTTCCCT
>CM065714.1:141276665-141286665 GCA_033310375.1 Conus canariensis
TCAACGAGTTATTTTTAAACTTATATAACTTTTGTGAAATGCACAGTAAAGCGTTTTTAGCTCTACTACTTAAATTACGACATGCCATAACAAAACTCAATCTTGTTGAAAAACAAATTCCTAGGTATTTGTATACATTAACAACAGGCATCACAGCTCCTGCATACATCCATCTTTCTCTAGCTCCTAAATACCCCCCTTTTCTGAACACAATAATATTACTTTTGTCCATATTTACTTTTAGCTGGAGAGCTGAAGCTGCTTTATACAGATTATTCAGCTGTGTTTGAAGACCGATAACAGTTTCAGACAGCAACACAACATCATCAGCCAAAAGCAATATAAACAGTTCAAAATAGTCTGACGAAAAAATAGCCCCGTGTTTCCCTTCCCTAATAACTTCTAATGCTAATTCGTTTTATAACAAGGAAAACAAAACGGGACTGCACACATCCCCTTGTTTTACTCCACGTGTGCAATTAATGTAATCCGTAAGCATGGAACCACATCTAATTCTGGTTTTAACATTAGTATACATATATGAATACAACGAAACATTTTGCCTTTTATGCCATTTTCAAGAGTATAGGCCATAATAGGTGTCTGTTAATGGAATCAAAAGCTTTCTCAAAATCGATGAAGGCTACATACAATTTGCGGTTTAAACAAAATTGCTTCTGAACCAATGACAACAACGTAAACATATGATCAACAGTAGAATAGCCCCTTTTGAATCCTGCCTGATATTCACCTGTCAAATTATATTCTGTAACCCATTCTTGAAGTCTGCTATTTATGATTGTACTATAGATTTTACTGCTCGTATCACATAGATATATACCCCTATAATTACCTGGATTATCTGCGTCTCCCTTTTTAAACAAAGGAATTAGAATAGAGTTTGTCCAATTATCTGGGAAAACACCTTTATCAAACAACACATTAAACAATTTTACGAAAAATCAATAACTCGATCCCCACCATGTTTCAGCATTTCTCCTATAATTTCATCTGGGCCTGCAGATTTACCGTTCTTTACCTTTCTAACAGCAAGTAACACTTCTTCTTTTGATATCGGACGGTTCATCGTGCTAAAGTCTTCTTCAACATTATAATTTGTTTCAAATTCATCATTAGCTTCGTTATTACACTCTCCAGTTACTTTCACTTCAAGTAAACCTTTAAAATGGTAAAACCAATCATCAACTGTTAAATTATTATTTACTTGTTTTCTTTTACTGGACATTTTATGTACATTCTCCCAAAATTCTTTTTGATTATTTACTGAAGAAACAAGCCTTTCTAATATTATATCATTATACTGTTTTTCTTTTCTATCTATTAGATGTTTATGCTCTCGTCTTGCTATGCAATATGCATCACTGTCAGTTTTCTCTTTTGATTTTCTAAAAATGTTAAGCAGTTGTTTTGTTTTCTTCTTGCTTGACTTACATTCTCCATCAAACCAGTCATACTTTTATGATATTTTGTCAAGTTGATTTTCTTTTCATACATTGGCCTTGTTTTTTGATGCACTCATTAAAGACACTCAGAGCACCATTGTAATCAGAATCAATCAGGCTAATGGCCCCATCGAGTTCAGATACTATTTCGTCAGAGAACATTTTCTGACAATATATAGTTCCTAAATCATTATCCCACACAAACTTTTCAATAAACTGATCATCGGTAATGGCATGCCCCCTTGTAACATTTCTTTTCAATTTAAATTTTAAATGCAGTTCAACTGGCAAATGATCACACTCTATTCTCTCCGACACTAACAATTTACACGACGAGACAACAATAACAAACAGTCTCTTAGACAGCAGAAAGTAGTCATTGACACTGTTTCCTGACTCAGATATATAAGTATAATTTCCATCTATATCCCCATTGCACACTCCGTTTAGAATACACAGACTAAAAGCTGTGCACATATTCAATAATTTTTTCCCATATTTATTAAGTACATTGTCAGCCGAATTCCTTATAATGCTAGCCATATCAGAATGATCATGAAGAAAGTTACAACTGACATCATTGAAGTCTATAATATCAGGAAAAATGTTAGAAGTTCTACTGTTAAGATCGCCCGATAGAATCCAAAACACATCATCTAACTCCAACATGCAATCAAAAAGACATTGTTCAAGTTCATCAACACCATTGTCAATATCAAAATGATTATAATAAGGTGATCCTTCAGGTGGGATATACGTACATACATATATAATGTTCTCTTCAAGGTCAAACACACTCTTATCAATCAGAAACAGAAGAACGTTGGATGGTCTGTCTTAATTTCCTGAATATAAGACATAAACTCCTTTTTAATTAGGCAGACAATTCCACCTGATCTTCTTCCTTGCTTTGTAAACTTAATAGCTGGTTTATAATAAACAGTGTAACCCAGGAAAGTGAGGTGTTGGGGACATTCTACAAACGTCTCAACAAGACATATGAAGTCAAATTTTAACAAAAAAGACATAAATTCTTTATTACTTAGCTTGGGTAAAAGTCCATTAACATTCCAATGCAGAAATAAACATGTCTCGAATTTATTGGATTCACCATAATCACACATGCTTTCATACATACTACTACTTATGTTTGTATACCCATTCATGTCTTTTTCCGTTTGAGTACAAGAAGTTACATCACATACAGAAGTACAAGAAGTTACATCACAATAACGAACCCCGACTTTGTCATCATTTGATTCCTTTTGAAATGACCCCCCACCAAAACTGTCACTGACAGTGTCACAGCCATTCGGTTCATGACATGCCTCCTTTTGAGATGACCCCCCACCACAACTGTCATTAACAATGTCACAGCCATTCAGTTCACCATGTGATGAAGTGTGACAGATACCTTCACATGCATTCTGTATGTTATGTACAAAATCATTTTCGTTCACTTCCGGGTACAGCAGAATATTACTACAGCCAGAATTTTCATTAATGAGAACATTCAACTTGTCATTACCACGATCATTCAAAATAATCCTTTCCTGGTTATTTACATGTATCCCCCGTCCCTGACCCCCTACACACTCTGTATTTTCAATGCCAACAAGTTCACTTCTCACTGCACACACATACCCTCTCCTGCTCCGAACCACCCGTCGCCCCGCACAACTATCACGTGCGTGCCTCAAAAATGTGACCGGTGTAACCGGTGTTGAACTGGGCTGGCCACCCCCCTATTCACTGATCCTAAGAGTTTCTCCCTCACCAAGGTAATATTTCCTACCATCGATCAGGAGATGGTCGTACACCAAGATGGCACGTTTCCCTTCTTCCCTGGCCTTCTTCAAATGAGGAGACAGTCTTTTTCTTATCTCCCTTACACGCAGGGAGAAGTCTTCCCCCACAAACACATTAGTCCCCTTTAGTTTACTCCTGGCCTTAAGAATTTTCTCCTTATCCTTGAAGAAAGTGCAGCATGCGATGACAGGTGCGTTCGGCTTGCTGCTCAGGCGGTGCACCCTGTCAAAGTGTACATCAGCAGCCAGTTCCAGCTGGTCCGTCATCAGCTCTCGGACCGAAGCCTCACACTCCTCCTGCGTCTCGTTCTGCCTGCGGTGAAGACCGTGAAAGATCAAATTGTTCCGCTTGGAACGCCCTTCTAGATCGTCTGCCTTCCTTTCAGCATCCTGGATCCTCTTCTTTAGATCATCATTTTCACAGCGCAGGTCATTCACTTCTTGCCTCAACGTATGAACCTCCTCCTGTAATCCATCCAAACCATCACGGATACCTCTGATGTCATCTTTCATATTATCAAATTTAGTGTTCATCGTCTGAAGCATTGCCATCAAATCGAGGTTGGAGGGGACATCGGACGTTAGAGAGGACGATGTCTCACGTGATGACGAACTTGCTGTCTTTTCAGTGCTGACTCTGCGGCTATCATGGGTCAACGAGGTTTGACGACTGCTGTCCTTACGTGGTGGACCGGGGTTTAGTTCCACATCACATTGCAGTAATAAACTGCCCCAAAACAGAAGCGTGAGGAGGCAGCCTGCCATAACACCGCCTATCCTCGTCCTAAGTTTCAATGTCTTCACGTACATGGCGGCACTTTTTCTGGCTCTCATCAACATGAAGGAGAGAAATACGGGTATAAAACAGCCACACCGCGCACGGAAATCCTGCTGTGATGAAGGCATGGTATACCACCAAGGCAATCGCCAGACACACAGTCGAAAACACTGCCCAAATCCAGTGTAATTAGCACTTTTAAACAGAGCCAATAAACATGCGTCCGCTGCATCTGACTACCGCTCAACACCCCCCAGAGAGAGAGAGAGAGAGTTTAAAAAATCTCCCACATCTCTCCTCCGTCCCTTAAGCATCAAACACTACCTGGATTCAAACATCAGGATTGTCGATTCGAAGTGATAGGAACCTTCCACTGGACCACGATGACTACGACGACCTTCAAATACATAGCATTTGATGCAGTAGTCAGCTGTCTCGGGCCATGATGAATTATTTCAAACTATCCCCACTGTCAACGACCTTGAGATGACCTTGACCTTTGACAACATGCCCTTTCAAATGACTGCCATTCCTCATACAGGAAGTGAAGACCAATGGACTGGTTGCTAAGATCTTCACGCCATTCTCTCTCTCTCTCTCTCTCTCTCTCTCTCTCTCTCTCTCTCTCTCTCTCTCTCTCTCTCTCCTTCTGTGTGTGTGTGTGTGTGTGTGCGCGCGCGCGCGCGCGCGCGCGCGCGCCTGCCAGTGCGTTTGTTCGTGCGTGCGTTCGTTTGTACATGCTTGCATGCGTGCGTGCGTGCGTTCGTGTGTGTGCATGTGTGTGTGTTTGTGTGTGCGTGCGCACGCGCGCGCGCTGCTGCTGCTGCTGCTGCTGCTGCTGTCTTTCAAAGATCCAAAACATTCCAAAAGTCCACGACTTGGAGATAACCTTGACCTTTGACACTAAAGCCTTAGCAACAAGCAAGTGTCACTCTCCTGGAATGAAGTAGAAAAGGCCGGTAACTGTGACCTCCCACTCCATTGTCTGTCTTTTCTCTCGCTTCCTATATCCCCGCCTGCTGAGTAACCCCTAAACGATTTGTGGGCTATGGAACATCACTGATGTCAAAAGTCTACAGTCTTACTTTCATCACCAAAATGATCTTTATACAAGACGACTATTACGTTCGTGCGATTCTTGAACATAGTTTTGTGAAGCCGGGGGGACTGGTGGGTCTAGCAGTGTGTGAAGCATTTTTTTTTTCTCTTGATTTCAGTGTTCTGAGTTCAATTCCTGCTCAAGACGGGGTAGAGGAGAGTTTGGTCCTTGGCGTCAACATCTGTGAAAAATCGAACCCCCTCCTTTGGATTAGATAGATCCTGTGTGCGATCCAATGAATTGATTTTAAACCATGTATTATCCCCTTCTGTCAGTTCTAGTCCAGTGTCGGTGGAATGAATGGCTCAAAGGAGGAAGAGAGAGAGAGAGAGAGAGAGAGAGAGAGAGAGAGACAGACAGACAGACAGACAGACAGACAGACAGACAGACAGACAGACAAACAGACAGACAGATAGACAGAAAGCGCAGACAGACAGACAGACAGAAAGCGCATGCACACGTATGTCGTGTTAAGACATCATGTCAGGAGACGGAATGTGCTTACCATGGTAACTAGTTATTTGTCCCATTCTGATATTCCTAGTCCAATGGACTATTGTATGCAGGTTGGGTGGATGGCTCAAGAGAGAGAGAGAGAGAGAGAGAGAGAGAGAGAGAGAGAGAGAGAGAGAGAGAGAGAGACAAACAGACAGACAGACAGACAGACAGATGGAGAAGAAAAAAGAAAGAAAGAAGGGAGGAAAGAAAAAAAGAAAGAAAGAAGGAAAAAGAAAGAAAGAAAGAAAGAAAGACAGAAAAAGACAGACCACGACAGACACACAGACAGACTCACAGACGACAGACACACAGAAAACACGTGCACACGTATGTTGTAAGACATCATCCCGGGAAACGGCATGTGGCTACCATGGTGGAGTCATAATACAGAAGAAGTCTTTGTGGAATGAAATGAAATTTGTAAAAAAATAAATAAATAAATAAATAATTTTTTTTTTTTAAAGAAAGAAGTTTCAAAACCGTGAGATTGCTGACGAAAACTAAAACTAGAGAATAAAAATGGAGTTATTCAGCCGCCCTACGAATAGAACACATGAAAAATAGACACGTTTCGACCTACTTGTCTTCTTCAGACAAGACGAAACAATTAGACGAACCAAACCAAATAAACTAGAAAAATGAATAAACGTAACAAACAAGCTCTAACAAAACCTGGGAGAAAGGGAGAGGAGGAAGCGCTAAATGAAGAAATAAGTAAGCTAAATGGGTGGATGATGAAGAAGGGGGGATGGGGGGGGGGGGAGGAAGGAGGAAGGGATTTAATTTACATCGTGTTCATTATCTATCTAAAAGAGGAGTGGGGCTGGCAGGTTGGGGGGGGAGGAGGGGGAGAAGAGGTGAATGCATATTAGCAATGACGGTAAGCAGATGCGAGATGGGTTGAGAGGAGTGTTGTGTTGTGGTGGGAAGTGCGGGTATGTATCAGTACTCCTGGGATGGTCAGACTGGCTGTTTCTGGGAGCTGATGCTGAGTTGACAGACAAAGGTTCCGAGTCTGGCAGTGAGATGGGATTCCTGCACGTGCGTCTAAAGCTGTCGCTCTGCCACGTCACTGCTAAATGGCCGTGACTATGACATAATGGATGTTATGGTTGGGAAGGTTGATGTTACGGTTGGGAAGGTTGATGTTATGGTTGGGAAGGTTGATGTTATGGTTGGGAAGGTTGTTGTTATGGTTGGGAGGGTTGATATTATGGTTGGGAAGGTTGATGTTATGGTTGGGAAGGTTGTTGTTACGGTTGGGAAGGTTGATGTTATGGTTGGGAAGGTTGATGTTATGGTTGGGAAGGTTGATGTTGCAGTTGGGAAGGTTGATACTGCAGTTGGGAAGGTTGATGTTATGGTTAGCAAGGTTGATGTTACGGTTGGAAAGGTTGATGTTACGGTTGGGAAGGTTGATGTTACAGTTGGGAAGGTTGATGTTATAGTTGGGAAGGTTGATGTTACAGTTGGGAAGGTTGATGTTACAGTTGGAAAGGTTGATGTTATGGTTGGGAAGGTTGATGTTGCAGTTGGGAAGGTTGATGTTACGGTTGGGAAGGTTGATGTTATGGTTGGGAAGGTTGATGTTACGGTTGAGAAGGTTGATGTTATGGTTGGGAAGGTTGATGTTACGGTTGGCAAGGTTGATGTTATGGTTGGGAAGGTTGATGTTATGGTTGGGAAGGTTGATGTTACGGTTGGGAAGGTTGATGTTATGGCTGGGAAAGTTGATGTTATGGTTGGGAAGGTTGATGTTACAGTTGGGAAGGTTGATGTTATGGTTTACAAGGTTGATGTTATGGTTGGAAAGGTTAATGTTACGGTTGGGAAGGTTGATGTTACGGTTGGAAGGTTGATGCTATGGTTGGGAAGGTTGATGTTACAGTTGGGAAGGTTGATGTTACGGTTGGAAGGCTGATGTTACGATTGAGAAGGTTGATGTTACAGTTGGGAAGGTTGATGTTACGGTTGGGTAGGTGGATGTTACGGTTGGGAAGGTTGATGTTATGGTTGGGGAGATGGATGTTATGGTTGGGAAGGTTGATGTTATGGTTGGGAAGGTTGATGTTACGGTTGGGAAGGTTGATGTTATGGTGGGCAAGGTTGGTGTTATTGTTATGGTTGGAAAGGTTGATGTTATGGTTGGCAAGGTTGATGTTACAGTTGGAAAGGTTGATGCTACGGTTGGCAAGGCTAATGTTATGGTTGGACAGCCAGGTGCTCACAGATGCGCATGCATGTCATGTGTGTGGGATGTCCGCCCTGTATAGATCTTGTCGGGTAGTTCGCCATGAATGTAATAAACAATGTTGCAGCTCTATCAAAGAAAATGTGTCTTCAATCTTAAATAAGCCCTTGGAGGCATGTATGACAGTGCAACAGCTTGGACGAAGGACAAGTTTTACACGGCTGGTTTCGAAGCAGGGAAAAGGGGTTTCAGTTCTGGGTTGAAGTGATTGTGCTGAGTTTGGGACGGACGATTAAGTCTGAAGTTTTTTTTGTTTGTTTGTTTGTTTTGTTATTGTTTTTTTTTTGTTTTGTTTTTTTGTTTTTTTTGTTTTGTTGCGTCTGAACGTAATCATGGGCTAAGTTTGAAATGCGGTGCTTTGTCTTGCTTTCTTTCTTTCCTTTTTTTTTTCTTTTCCTTTTTTCTGTCTTTTTTTTTTTTTCCTTTTTTCCTTTTTTTTTTTTTTTTTTTTTTTTTTTTAGCTGTACCATCTTCTGTGCCACCTCAGTGGCAGTGCACCCACGCCGGTCATTCTGACATCCCGTCCACAGCCACAGCCTGGTCAGTCCCGCCGCAGCCTCGGCACCTGCAATCCACAGAGAGCAGTTAATGTCAAGTCGTCAAGAGGCAACCCACCGGAGGAGACACTGCACTGCTACCGAGTCACTTCGGTTGAGTTCAGTGGCGCCTGTTCTAAACCAACGTACGCAAGTCACCACCTGCTAAGCCCCCTACTGACGACAATAATTGCTTAGTCACGGATCCGGCGTGAGTAAGCTCTCCCTTTTTGTTTTTTCTTTTCTTTTTTTTTTTTTTTTTTTTTTTTTGTAATATGCCAGTTGGGCTTGATGATCCTGCAGACGGGGATGGTTGGGGTGGAAGAGCGGTGGGTCTGTTTGTTTGTTCAGGAAGGGGCAGCGGGGGAGAGGAGAGCGGAGGGGGGGGGGGGGGAGAGAGAGAACCTTATGGGATAGAGATCTTGAAAACAGTTGTGGTGCGACTAAAAATTTCACTGATGGCTCTACTACCTGTGGCACAACTGGCAAACTGAAAACAAGTTCGACATTATGGCTGCTTCATGTTTGAAGTTCTCTTCTTTGGAACAGAGTCTGCGCAGGTGGAGAAGTTCAGGCGATGATATTTAGTTAAATCCCTTCCCCGCATTGACTTATTCATCTGCTCTTTTTTCTTTCAGCGCCTCTTCCTTATCCCCTCACGAACTTCTCTTTTTCTCATTTATTACTTTTTATTTATTTGCTTATTTCCTTCGAAATGTTCACTTATTGAATTATTTTGCATTATTCTCATTTCGTCTATCCATGTTTTGATTTACGTCTTGTTCTTATTCTTAGATTTGACCAGGTTGTCATCTATTTTCATATATAACTAAGATAATTTTCAAAATAGTGTGTATGTGTGTGTGTGTGTGTGTGTGTGTGTGTGTGTGTGTGTGTGTGTGTGTGTGTGTGGTTTGTCCATTTTCAGTCATGATTTATTCATGTATTTCTCTGTTTGTAACAGAATATCCTCTCTCTCTCCCCACTCCCTTCCTTTCTTCCCATTACCCTATAGTTCTGTTTCTCACTTGCAGTCGACTCAGCAGACCATACCTCTCACCACACCTATTCAGCAGACCATACCTCTCACCACACCTGTTCAGCAGACCATACCTCTCACCACACCTGTTCAGCAGACCATACCTCTCACCACACCTGTTCAGCAGACCATACCTCTCACCACACCTGTTCAGCAGACCATACCTCTCACCACACCTGTTCAGCAGACCATACCTCTCACCACACCTGTTCAGCAGACCATACCTCTCACCACACCTGTTCAGCAGACCATACCTCTCACCACACCTGTTCAGCAGACCATACCTCTCACCACACCTGTTCAGCAGACCATACCTCTCACCACACCTGTTCAGCAGACCATACCTCTAACCACACCTGTTCAGCAGACCATACCCCTCACCACACCTGTTCAGCAGACCATACCTCTCACTACACCTATTCACCTAAACAGCCAAGTTACTGTTTCTGCTTCGCTTTTCTTTTTTCTTTTTTTTTTTCTTCTTTTTCCTGCTTGAGGAATACCAATTTCCTCGAAACGCAGTGTGTC
>CM065714.1:141294165-141299165 GCA_033310375.1 Conus canariensis
ACGTAACCCTGTATAGTACCTGTCACATATGGGGGAGTCAGTTCAACAAGAACATTCCACCTTGAAAGGAATGGGTTGCGCTAGGTTTGGATGGATTCCCCAAGACACATGAAAGAGAAGATGATGGACTGAGAACATTGTAGAATGGACAGGGAAAACATTGGCAGTGACCCAAGCCTTACCATACAACTGACAGACCTGGAAGAACCTGTTGAGCTGTGCTTCAGTGTGGCACCTTTAGGTCTTCCCATGGAGTAAAAGAACAAAAAGATGAGGAGGAGGAATCCACTCAAAACGTAACCTTGTTACATCTTCCACGCGTAATCTACAAAAAGTATTATTGTTACCATTTTTGTGCTTCAAGCGTGAGCATTCTTACAAATTAACACTTTTTCTTCAGTGAGCATCTGCAAGATTTCAGTTATCCAGGACAGGAAAATATTTAAAAAAAAAAAAAAAAAAAAAAAAAAAAGCGAGCCAGTAACTGCACATTTAAATGCTTCTGTAGAGTTGAAGTAAATGGAAACAATATGATTCATCACCCACGTACAGCAAAGAAAGATTAAAGTCTCAATATTTTGTCGGGTTCAGTCGTTATCAGTTAATAAGATCTGAAGGAAGTAGCAATCCGGAGGAAAATGGAACAATTGCAATATTCACAAACAAAAGCAAGAGTCCTCCACAGGGAAGAAAACAGTACACAGTACAACATTCACAATACCACTTTTCATAACATTTCACAAATTTTCGGCCTTGTGACCAGCCGCCGTGGCGAAGTGGTTAGCATCGCGGACTCCCGGCTGGGAGGTCGTGGGTTCGAATCCCATCAGAGTCATGTGGGTTTTTCTGCCCCGACCGGCTCCTACCCAGAGTTGAGTTTGCTGCGGACTCAGTTGGGAAGACTGGGACCACACAGTCGAGTTTCATCCACTTAATGGATGCGTTTCTGAGAGTGTTGCTCAAATTTCCTGACCAACACTGCAGGTGCCTGTATCTCTCGGGCCTGGTTGACGCCGGGATATATTATGAAAGGAAGCGTAGAGTACAGCCCTGTCATGTAGTCTCAGACCGAAATGGAAATCCGTAGCATCATCTTAATCATCCTCATTCTCATCGATCAGCATTAAAAAAAAAGTCTCAAAGTCTGTGGCCCTTCATGCCCTGCTCTCATGGTGACCTGTTTCGATGTCCTCTCCACGTCTGTGGCCTTGGTTTGGTTCCGTCGGGGTCGCCGGTATCGGCGAGTCCATGGGGGCTGTCGTTGGACGGACGTGGTGGCGCCCTCCGGAGGGAGAGCTCACTCACGCCTGCTCCGCGACTAAGCAATTATTGTCGTCAGTAGGGGGCTTAGTAGGTGGTGTCCTGCGTATGTTAGATCAGAACAGGCGCCACTGAACACCACCGAAGTGACTCGGCAGCAGTGCAGTGTCTTCTCCGGTGGGTTGCCTCTTGACGACTTGAAATTGACTGCTCCCTGTGGATTGTCGGTGCCGGGGCTGCGGCGGGGCTGACCGGGCTGTGGCTGCGGTCGGGGTGTCGGAATGAGCGGCATGTGTGCATTGTCTCTGAGGTGGCGCAGAGGTTGGGACAGCAAAAAAAAAAAAAAAAATTTCGGCCTTGTGACCTTTAAAAAAACAAGAACAAATAAATTTCTTTGATCTGTCCAGTTGTCAAAATAGATGTTATTTGGTTATATTGTTGCTGTTGTTGCTGTTGTTGTTGCTGTTGTTTTTGTTGTTGTTGTTGTTGTTTTTCTCTTCACTTGAAAAAGGACACGAATCCAAAAATTTGTGAAACTGTATGAAGAGTGGTATGGTGATTTCTGAATTGCAATACTGTTATAGTCTACAATTTTCCTCCAGACTACTGCATTGCTACATTTTGCGTTGTGTCACTGGATAATACAACAACTTTTTAACAGCGCCAGCGAGTTATTCGCGTTCATCTCCTCTCAGTCCTGAATCTACCTACTTAAAAAAAACAAAACAAAAAAAGCACAGAAGGTTTGGTGTCAAGAGCCTTCAGCTCCGTCGCTTCGAATCGAGGAGAAGAACACAAATACTCGCGAGAACACGCACGCGGTGTGCACGTGCACACACACAAACACACAAACAGAGAGAGAGAGAGAGAGAGGGTGTGTGTGTGTGTGTGTGTGTGTGTGTGTGTGTGTGCGTGCGTGCGTGCGTGCGTGCGTGCGTGCGTGCGTGTGCGTGTGCGTGTGTGTGTGCATGCGTGCGTGTGCGTGTGTGTGTACGTGCGTGCGTGCGTGCGTGCGTGTGTAATCTTTGCAGTTTCTTGTCTGCTGCTGAAAATCATCAGCTGAAAATTAGCAAAATTCATCCTCGATAATGAATTACTCTTTTCAATTTCTTTTTTTTTTTTTTTGGCCTCATCCTCCTTGCCATTTCAATAGTATTGCACCCACGCCGTTCATTCTTGCCCCACGTCCACAGCCACAGCCTGGCCTGGCCCGCCACAGCTCTGCTGCTACGATTTTCCATGCAGGCCTGAGAGGGCTGTGTACTCTATGCTTCCTTTCATTATATATTACTGCGTCAACCAGGCCCGAGAGATACAGACACCTGCAGTGTTGGTAAGGAAATTTAAACAATACTGTCTGAGACGTATTTGTTAAGTGGATGAAACTCAATTGTTTGTCTCTCCCGGTCTTTCAACTGGGCCCGTAGCCAAGGCAACCCTGGATAGGAGCCGGTCGGGCGGATAAAGCCCACAAATAAATGACTCTGATGGGAATCGAACCCACGACCTTCCACCCGCATGTCGGCGACGCTAACCACCACGGTAGTGTGGCTGGTTACTGTCCGCTGATTTACATTACAATTGCCATGCCCAGTTTTCAGACCCATAAAAGTTCTGTGCAAAAGTATTGTCTTTTCTTTTCTTTTCTTTTCATCCTTTTAAAATCCCCCCCCCCCCCCCCCCCCCCCCCCCCCCATTCAATTCATGTTGGTAAAGTGTTCTTGAACTGTTATCCTCCGTGCTATAATTAGGTTTAAGGGATTAATCAAACCTGTAACCGGAAACGTGTGTGTGTGTGCGTGTGTGTGTGTGTGTGTGTGTGTGTGTGTGTGTGTGTGTGTGTGTGTGTGTGTGTGTGTGTGTGTGTGTGTGTGTGCACGCGCGCTCGGCCGCGCTGGGCTATAAACAAAAGCAACAGAGCGTTGTGTGTGGCTCTGCGAGTTATGCAGTTGACAGTCATAAATGTAATGGACCAGAACACGATCACTGACCAATTCATTGTAGCATTATACTGAACGAACCACACCTGAATAGTTGTGACGAACTGAAGGTGTGTGTGGATAAATATCGATGGGTGAGAAGATTCTCTCTCTCTCTCTCTCTCTCTCTCTCTCTCTCTCCTCACACACACACACACACACACACACACACACACACACACACACACACACACACACACACATTTATTTACTTATTTAGTCAGCTATTCAGTTTACCTATTTCATTCCATTTTTTCCTTTCCTGGCACTGCAAATATGATCTTGTTCCCCCTTGACACAAAGACTGTACAGGTCAATGTCAATAAAGATATGTCAAGCGTCTCTCTCTCTCTCTCTCTCTCTCTCTCTCTCTCTCTCTCTCTCTCTCCTCTCTCTCTCTCTCTTATCGACGTGAGATCTCTCTCTCTCTCTCTCTCTCGCTCTCTCTCTCTCTCTCTCTCTCTCTCTCTCTCTCTCTCTCTCTCTCATATCGATGCGTGAGAAGATTCTCTCTCTCTCTCTCTCTCTCTCTTCTCTCTCTCTCTCTCTCTTTTTTGCTCACACTGGAAACACATATTTGTATCTAAGATATTGAGTTTTGCATCAGATATCGTAACCATTTGTGTATAAAATGAAACCAGGCTAAACATCTGTGTCAATCAAAAGAGTGAGTAATTGTATACTCTATCGTCTTTTTTCTGAATAGTCCTCCTTCTCTTTCTCCTCCACCTCCTCCTCCTCCTCCTCCTCCTCCTTCTTCTTCTTCTTCTTCTCCTCCCTCTCCTCCTCTTGCACCTTCTCCTCGTCCTGCCCCTCTTTCTCCTCCTCCTTCTCCTCGTCTTTGTTCTCCTCCTTCTTCTCCCCCTTTGTTTCATCTTTCTTCTTCTTCTCTCTCACACTCAGGGTTTTACGTAGTAACACGTGTTTTTGTCATTCACACTGTGTTCTCAGGGATTTTTTTCCAAAGAAAAATTGTTCACAACAGCAACTGGGCTGTACTCAGTGCGGTAATGTACGCGTATACAGGCACAGAAATTTGCAGGGATTTCTTCCTGAGAAAATATCCAAACTGAATGTTGACAAATTCGCGCTAGTATAGGCCATTAATTAATAAGGACACAAGGTCGGTGGCAATACCGCAAGTTACACACATCAAAAGCAAAAGAAGGTCAAAGCAGTCATGGACATGTCTATGGTTATGTACCTCAAGGCTGAAGAGTGATTTGTAATTAATACCATCACGCAGGAATCAATCCATAATTTGCAATTCATTACACCCAATGGGCATCAAGTCAACCCTGGGGACAAATCAAATACGAAATATTAATATAGTACAAAAGAGAAAAAAAAAGAAAACGGCAAAAATATCTCCAGGTGGTCGGAGCTAGAGTGCAGCAATACTGTGCCGGTGTTTAACCCTCCGGCTTGCACGCATGACTGATGCTCACAGGCCGTGACGAGACATCAGACTCATTGTTTCTGTCGCCCACAGCGGTGTCACGTGGTTGAGGAGCTGCCTCAATCAATTTTTCCCCACGGGTAAATCCGATGGAATTGACGGTCATAGATATGTAGACATGTCACACAAATTCCAAACCTCAGGTAAACTCGATTTTTTAACCATCTTCTTCTTCTTCACCTTTTTTCTATCCCTCTGTTATTCTTCACCTCTGTCCAAATTCTCATCATGAAGGAGTTTAGATGGTTTGAAGCGATTGACTCTGCTGGAAACAGCATTAAGCAGCACGTGGTGGTGTACTG
>CM065714.1:141301665-141311665 GCA_033310375.1 Conus canariensis
TTTTGTTTGGTGGAAAATAAGTGGTACCTTGTTTTGCGGAAAGTAATAGGAATGGCATATGTTTTTGGCAATGCAAAAGAGCTGGTAAATTGTTCAGGCAATTGGAAAAGGGGTTGCGCATTGTTTAGCGATGAAAAGAAGTATGGCATTGTTTTGTGAGTGGAAAAATGGGTGGCACATTGTTATATCAATAGACAATGAGAGACGCATTGTTTTGTCAGTGAAGGAAGGGCAGCGCACTATTTGACAGTTGGAAAGAGATGGTTCATTGTTGGGGTTATCTGTGAAAAAGGTGTGGCTCATTGTTTTGAAAGTGAAAAGAAAATAGTGCCACATTGTTTTGTCTGTAGAAAAGAGGTTGGCACATCTTTGTTAGTCAGAAACGAATGACATAACCTTTGTTCGAGAAAACACGGTGGCAATTTGTCTTATCAGTGGAAAAAGGGTGGCGTTTTGTCTTGTCTGAGAGAAACGGTTGACAGGTTGCTTATATTACTGGGAAAGGATCAGCAATTTTTGTTATCAGTGAAGAGTTGGTACCTTTTTTTCTTGGTCAGTGGAACACGGTGAAACGTACGGGGTTTTTTTTGTGTGTGTGTTTTTTTTTTTTTATTTTGTTTAGTTTTTGTTTCTTTGTTTGTTTGTTTGTTTTCTTTGCAAACGCACATTGCTTTGTCAGTGAAAAGTGGTCCACACATTGTTCAGTCGGTGAAAAGGAGTAAGACAGTGTTTTATCGGTAGAAAAGGGACGGGACATTCTTTTGTCGCTTGTTTCGTTAGTGAAAAGGGGTTGCGCAGTGAAAAGGGACGAAGCAATGAAAAGGGGTGGCCCAGTGAAAAGGCGTGACGCAGTGAAAAGGGGTGGCCCAGTGAAAAGGCGTGACGCAGTGAAAAGGGGTGGCCCAGTGAAAAGGCGTGACGCAGTGAAAAGGGGTGGCGCAGTGAAAAGAGGTGGCGCAGTGAAAAGGCGTGACGCAGTGAAAAGGGGTGGCGCAGTGAAAAGAGGTGGCGCAGTGAAAAGGGGTGGCGCAGTGAAAAGGGGTGGCGCAGTGAAAAGGCGTGACGCAGTGAAAAGGGGTGGCGCAGTGAAAAGGGGTGGCGCAGTGAAAAGGGGTGGCGCAGTGAAAAGGGGTGGCGCAGTGAAAAGGGGTGGCGCAGTGAAAAGGGGTGCGCAGTGAAGGTGGCACAGTGAAAAGGGGTGGCGCAGTGAAAAGGGGTGGCACAGTGAAAAGGGGTGGCGCAGTGAAAAGGGGTGGCGCAGTGAAAATGGGTGATACATTATTAGTCAGTCAAAGGGGATGGCAAATCGTTTTGTTGGTGAAAATAATGACACATTGTCTTGTTGGTTAAAAAAAAAAAGAGGGGTGGCAATCGTTTTGCTAACTTGAAAGAGTGGCATATAGCTTTGTTAGTGAAAATAGCGTGGCGCGTTGCTTTTTAGTGGAAAAGAGTGGCGCATAGCTTTAGCAGTGCAGAGGAACTTCTTTCAGTGGAAGAGAAAGAACATCGCTTTTTAAAAAACAATTTTATTAAGGTGAGATGCCTATATTATCAATGGAGGAGTATTTTGCCTGCACGTATTTTGTCTGTTTGGACAAGGACGATGCATTTTTTTTCCAACAGAGAATAGAAAGCACATTTCTTTTGTTGTTGTTGTTGTTGTTGTTTTTTGTTTGTTTGTTTGTTTGTTTGTTTGTTTTTTTTTGTTTTTTGTTTTTGTTTTTGTTTTTTACATTCGCCAAGAAAAGGCACACTGAAATGAATGATATGAATCAGATGTCTGGTTTTGTTAGTGGAGGCAAGGCCGACACTGTTATCTAACAAGTGACAAAGAACCATTGTTTTTCATCAGTATGCCATATTTTGTCTGCTGACGAAACAACAATACCACCACCACCACCACCACCACCACCACCAACAACAACAACAACAACAGCAACAGCAACAACAACACAACAACAAAAACAACAAGAACAAAAATCCAGTCTGTCTTTGATTTTTCTGAGGCTAAACTTTGTTATTCTCCCCTTTAAAACTGAAATCTTAATCATCTCATTAGTCAACGAAATCATGCAAACCCATGCCAAAGAGATCGTATGTGGCCGTTACTTCATTGGCGTCGAAGTCAGGCACACATGGTAGATGACTTTGACGGCCTATAGCAATTTATTTCCTGTCCTACACATCTTCTGGCTAGTTTTCCCAATAACTTTTTTTTAAAGATCCAAGTAAAGGTTGTCCTGCACAATTCTTAGCCACTGACATTGCTTGAGTTATTGAACAGCAGAGCTGACCACTCAGACTGTTCCATATCTTTTGATCTCCCTTGTATCCTTGAATGGATCCTCAGGCATAGGCTCAAAGATTGTCCCCTACATTTTATACTGTTTGCATAATGCTTTTAGTTTTTCAGCAACTTTTTTCCTCTCCACACTTTCGTTTTATTCCATTTACTATCCTTCGCTGGCTGCTTTGGGTGCTGTTGGATTCTTTTTTTAACCCTTGGTGGTGAGAACACCACAGAATTATGGACTGTGGTGTGTCTCTATTTGACACCAGGAGTGCAAACACAATCAGCCGTGTCTCCCTGATGAGTCCGATCCAGCGGACGAAAGGCCTAGGAGCAGGCAATATAAATAGATTTGCCTTCAGAAGGAATCACAATGGTTCCCTCAGGCAGCTAATGAAGGGTTTCTCATATTTATAATATATTTCCCCCATTTCCTTCATTTTTTTTTTCTTTCTCAAAAAGTTCAAATCTTTGCGAAGTCATTATTATAATGACCGAAGAATTGTTAGCCTGCACTTGTTTTCCCCCACTACTTAATTGTTCAGCATTAACTTTTTTTTTTAATGATGATGATGATGATAATCCGTTTGTACCTTTAAACTGTAGTTGATAGATATTTGTCGCGACTGTGCTCTCTCTCTCTCTCTGGTTGTCTGTCTGTCTCTCTCTCTCTCTCTCTCTCTCTGTGTGTGTGTGGATAAGCTAAAGGACCTTTATGCAAACAAAAAAAAAAAAAATCACTCGGGAGACCGTAGACATCCGCCAAGGTCGAACTGATCTTGGATCCGCTCATTTTCATCCAGAGCTCCAGCAAGACTTTGTCCCAAACTGTCATGAGTTTGTCCATGGGCAGGCCATCATGCCAAGAAGTCTTCCGCACACTCACTTCGGTAGGTGAGATTTCTTTTTCTTCTTGTAACATTAATAGCAAACGGACAAGCATACAAGACACATATGTGTGGAAAAATAAAACCTCCACGGCGGAGATAAGAACTACACCATTGTCTTCTAACATTCCTGGCGGGACACACTGATGGGAACCTGAGCTCGCATACCACTGAGAGAGAGACAGACAGAGAGAGACAGACAGAGACAGAGAGAGACAGAGACAACAGCGGGATGTGGTTTATACAAAGAGTGGGAGCTTCACCGCCTAGTCATGGGGTCGTGGAGAAGAAGTTTGGCGGGCGGAAGAGAGAAAGGGAGGAACGATACTTCTATGGAAGGACTGTCCATTGTACAGTCACGCTGGGTAGTAAAAACACTTATGTGAAAGGGCCAATGGAGAACGTGACGCTTTCTCAGTATACTGGGATCTCTTTTCGATTACTTTTTCTTTCCAATTATCGTTCGCGAAAGGAAGTTCATTCATGGTGTTCCATTAGTTTTGCGGTGTGTGGGGTGACATAGTGGGAGCTGTGTATTTTGAAATTCCACAGCTTTGTTTTGTTTGTTGATTTTGTTTTGATTCGGTGTGTGTGTGTGTGTGTGTGTGTGTGTGTGTGTGCGTGCGTGCGTGATCGTGTGTGCGTGTGTGTGTGTGTGTGTGTGTTCAACCCACTCGGTTTTTCTGTCCCATTTTCTTCCCGCACGTTCATTCCTCCACCCCCATCTGGTCCCTTCTATGCCACTCTACACCCCCCCCCCCCCCCATACCATCTACTTTCTTGTCTTTCTTTCTCTCTCTCTCTCTCTCTCTCTCACTCACTCACACGCACGCACGCACGCACGCACGCACGCACGCACGCACGCACACACACACACACACACACGAGGGCTGTTTTAGAATGTTATGGCCTCCATATGAAGACAGAGTCTGCAACTTTTTCACCATTAAATTTCATTAACAGTGTCACCCCCTAACAATAATAATGTTCGTCCTTCGATTTCGAAGATGACCATGACTTCAATTTCAGAGTGTGGGTCCGCAGGTGGCTGGTGAGGCCGATCTGGGCCCGGAAGGAACGCCCACATGTGGGACACATGTAGGTGTGTGCTACAGTGGAGGTGGAGGTAGCTCTGGCCTTGCGCGCGGTTCGCTTTCTCTCAGCTTCTGCTGTGCGTCTCTTCTCTGATGTACATGCACCCTTTGTGATGCTGCTTCGCCAGGCTGGGCGGTCCAGGGCAAGCGACTCTCAGGTGCTGAGGTTGATGTTCAGGCCTTTGAGGGACACTTTGAGGCAGTCTTTGGAACGTGTCCTCTGCCCCCCCCCCCTTCCCCCCCTCCCCCCCCCCCCTCCCCCAACTTTGCGCTTGCCCTGACTCAGTTCTCCGTACAGCAGTTGTTTCGGCAGTCGACTATCTGGCATTCTGACGATGTGGCCACCCACTAACCCTACTCGCTCAACAGCGCCTACAGAGCCTTCATGGTTCCAGAGCTGCATGGAAAAAGAATCGTATGTGCCCTCCACTTTGCCCCCCCCCCCTCTCCCCGCTAACAGTAGCATCGTATCCTTACAAAAGTCCCAACTAGAGCATTATGTGTTTATTTTCGGCACTTTTGGTGATTGATAACAAATATGTGTATCAATGCACTGAATACGGAATCAGATGCAAAGAAAGGATATTTGACAAAGAAAATACGATTTTTGTAACGAAGCACAGAAATGTACCCTACCCCACCTGATGAATGAATACATACCATAGTATGGTCTGCTTTACACGAGTTCAGTGAGAACCGGGTGAGTGCCTCTATCCGCACCATCTCTGGTCACTATGAGAGAGAGAGAGAGAGAGAGAGAGAGAGAGAGAGAGAGAGAGAGAGAGAGAGAGAGAGAGATGATGATGATGATGATGATGATGATGATGATGATGATGATGATGATAATGATGATCTTTATTTCCAAGGGTAACAGATAAGAAAACACATGCTTTTTTTCATCCGGGCCTTGTCCCGCTAAGGGACTAAGTATGACTAGCGTCTAAGACTTACAAAACTTTTAACAAACACACATATCTTCACAATATTAAAAAGTTCACCCATTAACATTTAGGGCGTAGATGACTTTAATGGGGAAAAAGCGATTGAAACAACTAACAACAATAAAGAAACTGATTACAAAGAATAAAAAAAAAATCAGCACACACAGATATAGAATAAGCGATCCCCCTATCGAAGGGGAGAGAGAGAGAGAGAGAGAGAGAGAGAGAGAGAGAGAGAGAGAGAGAAGACAAGACAAGACAAAGTCTTTTATTCATAAAGGCCATAGCCCCTTAGAAGGGGGATGTACACAGAACAACGTTACACGATACATTTCTAATACATGATGTAAAGAGCTTTAAGCTAACACAGAATTTCGCTGTTTAAAACATCTGTACAAATAAACAGCAAACTGTTTCACTATTTTATCATTTGTCGATGCCATTAACAAGTTTAATTTAAACAAAGATGGATGTCTAAAGTATTTAGGAGGGATATACTGTTGTCTTAGATCACTTAACTCTGGACAAGAAAGAACAAAATGAACTTCATTATCCTGTGATTCGTGACACAATGGACAAAAAATCATACGATCACTTACAACTCTATAACGTTGAGAATGTGCATAAATATCTGAGATACCTAATCTAAACTTTGTCACAGCATGTCTCAAATGTTTATTAATAGCCATTGACAAATAGGTAGGAATGCAATGCATAGGATTTAACAGTCTGTAAATAGAAAACCTTGGGCTCTCTTCAACATGCGAGTTCCACCTCTGCCAACTACAATCAATCAATCTTTGCCGAAACACACGAATAAAACCATTTACGTCACAAACACCCTGGTTTTCCCACACAAAACCAAATCCAAAATCATTCAATTTTAGTCTTAAATTAGAAGTCCAGTTTTTCTTTCCCCTGTTATCTAACTCTAAAAGCATAGTGTAGGCTTTGTAAGGTAGTCTGTGTTGTTCCATTTGTGTTATTCTTAGCCAGTAGCGAATACACTTTACCACTGAAATTAAATTTATAGGGTATCTATTGGTCTCTCCATATACCAAATCGTTCGGTGTTTTCAATGAAACACCAATAAATTTCTTTAGAGCATACAAGTGAATTTTTTCAATATGCATAGCAGCAGAATCAAAACCCCATATTTCAGCACCATATAGTAGCATCGGTTGAATTTGAGCGTCAAATAATTTCAAAAATAAAGTCAAAGATTCATTATTTAACATCGTTAATTTCTTCAGTATACACAATAACGCATATTTAGCTCTACTTGCAAGATCTTTACAAGCGAAGGTAAAGCTTAAGCGTGTAGAAAATATATGCCAAGGTATTTGTAAGCATTCACAACGGGCATATCAGTTCCATTATATACCCACCTTTCTCTGGCTGCAAGATAACCACCCTTTCTGAACACAATAATATTGCTTTTATTCATGTTTATGTTCAGTCGAAGTGAAGCGGATGCTCTTTCTAAATGTTCAACTGGGTTTGTAAACCAACTGTCGTTTCAGACATCAATGCAACATCGTCAGCTAAAAGAAGAATGAAAATCTCCAAAAAATCATTTATGAACTTTGCACCATGTCGTCCAGAATTAGTCACTTCTTTTGTTAATTCATTAATGACCAAAGAAAACAAAATGGGACTACAAACATCCCCCTGCTTAACTCCAGTTGTACAGGTTATATAATCAGTCAGAGAACCGCCGCTTCTTACTCTAGCTTTTACAGAGTCGTACATGCTCATGACACACTGATACAACTTACCTCTTATCCCATTTTCAAACAAAATACGCCATAATATACCCTGTTAACAGAGTCAAAGGCTTTCTCAAAATCAATAAAAGCAACATATAATTTACGATTCAAACAAAATTGTTTTTGCACAAATGCCATTAAAGTGAACATGTAGTCTATCGTGGAGTAATTTCGTTTAAATCCAGCTTGGCATTCACCTGTGAGGTTCTTTTCCTCTACCCACACCTGCAGTCTTCCATTGATAACAGTACTGTACAATTTACTACAAACATTACACAAAGAAATTCCTCTATAATTATTTGGATCATCAACGTTACCCTTTTTATATAAAGGAAGAACTATTGATTCTGTCCACTGAGCAGGAAAAACACCGCTGTCAAATAGAGTATTAAAATCCTTTGTAACGAAATCCAGCATCAAATTAGACTTACATGCATTTTTCACCATTTCACCAATTATACTATCAGGGCCACTAGCTTTATGACTTTTCAGTTTTCTTAAGGCCATCATAATTTCATCCCTTGAAATTGGACGATTGAAATAATCGTTACTGGAATTACTATCATCCCTGGTATCATTGTGATCATTTCCATCACTACTGCCTTCCTCACCTGGAACATCACCTGTCTCTACGTCTTTTTCCAGCATGTTTCTGAAAATGATGAAACCAGTCTTCCAAACCAATGTTATTAGACGGTTGTTTTCCTTTATTATTAATTTTACGCATTGCGTTCCAAAACTCCCTTTGGTCATTCACAGAAGAAACCAACTGTTCCACTAAATTACTGTTAAACTGTTTACGTTTGTGTTTCAAAAGATTCCTGTAGTCACGCCTGGCAGCACAGTAAGAAAAACGATCAGGTGGAAATAAAGTGCGACGAAATGTATTTAAAAGGTTACGGGCTTTTCTTTTACCGTTACGACAATCTACGTCATACCAGTCATCACAACTTTGTTTTGCATTTATATTAAACTGCTTTTTCATACATTCAGCTGCATCTTTTAGGCAACTATTAAATATATTCAAAGATTCGTTAACATCAACATCAATTTTTCTAACCGCCATTTCTATTCTCTCCTGAATTTCAGGAGAGCACATTGCATCACTAAAAGTACTGGCATAAGTCTCATTCCATACATATTTCTCCATTAAACATGTATCATTATTCATTTTTGCATTATTTAGGTTTTCATTAGAAAATCTGAATTTCATCATTACAGGCATATGGTCAGATTCAATTCTTTCAAACACATGCAGTTCACAATTATTAACAAAATTTGCAAACAAATCACGTGACATTATAAAATAATCATTGACACTATTGCCTCTCTCAGAAATGTATGTGTAGCGATCGTCGAAATCGCCCTGACACATACCATTCACAATATTCAAATTCAAAGCAGTGCACATATTAATTAACATCTTACCATAGCTGGTCAGTACAGTGTCTACGGACTTCCTGTTCGTACATACAGGATTATTGAAATATTTATGACCAAAAGGCAACCCATCGTCTTCCAAATCATGTGAAATATTTGAAGTCCTGCTGTTAAAATCTCCACTTAATAACACATAAGCATCATCAACAGAAAGTAAACAATCACTCACAAACTCTTCAAGCATACTTATTCCATTCTCATTGCCAGAATACATATAATAAGGTGAGTCTACCGGTGGTATGTAAGCGCAGATGTACAGAATGTTTTTGTGCAAACACATCAGAGATTTATCAGTCACAAAAGCAAAACAAGAATCCGATTGAATATCCAATAATTTAACAAATGAACAGAACTCGTGCCTCACAAGACATACGAGTCCACCCGAGCGCCTTCCACGAGTTGTCAGTTTAATGGCAGGCTTACAGAATTTCTTATATCCTTTAAATATTGACGAATGAAAATCTTCCAAAAACGTTTCAACAAAACAAATAAAATCGAAGGAACAAAAAAACGATACAAATTCTTTATCATGTAATTTAGAAAGTAAACCATTCACATTCCAGTGAAGAAAGGACAAACGTTTAGAATTATTATATACAACAGAACAATCTGGGTCAAGACTTTCAGTGAACACGGAAGAAGCCCCGCCTCTGCTGTCATGTAATACGTCACACACTGTGTCTAAAGCCGAGTCATTCAGCACATGCTCAGTGTTAATATGCACATCTTCACATTGTACGCTGGCTGAACCGCTGGCACAACACACCTGGTCATCCGTCTCATGATCAGCACGTACAAGTTCACTGCTAAGCCCGCTACACTGTGACAGCAAAACCGGTGCACACTGGAAGTTTGTTCCCTCTGTTGAGTGACCACAACAAGTATTTCTGGGCCGGCCAACGTCCTATCTCATTTCTACCAGCCTGTCACCAGAATCAACAGAATATTTCTTACCTTCTGTCAGAAGGTGGTCCGTTTACCATCACCACGAGCTCTCTTTAGGTGTAGGGACAACCTCCTCCTAACTTCTCTCACTCGACTAGTGAAATCCTCACTGATGAAAATCCCACTACCCCGGAGCTTGCCTTTAGCCTTAAGCACATCTAACTTCTGCTTATAGAAGACACATCTGGCAATCACGGGGGAGTCGGTTTTAGAATTTATACGGTGAACCCTGTCGAATTCTATGTCACGAGATAGATCCAGCTTGTCAGTGAGAAGTTCATTCACAATACCTTCACACTCCGCGGTTGTCTCGTTGTTCCTCTTCGTTAAGCCGTAGAACACCAAGTTATTCCTCTTGGACCGCCCCTCTAAGTCGTCCGTCTTCCTCTCCAGGTCTTCAATCTTCTTGCTGAGAGCGTCGTTCCTCCTCTGCAGGTCTTCGTTCTGTTGACGGAGTGTGACGACCTCCTCCCTCAGCCCCCTCAGCTCGTCCTTCATGGTCACAAAGTCTTCATGGAGGCTGCGGATCAGAGAGAGAGAGAGAGAGAGAGAGGAAGAAGAGAGAGAGAGAGAGAGAGAGAGAGAGAGAGAGTTACATTCCTTTTGTAAAAATAATATTAACATACAACAAACT
>CM065714.1:141316665-141319165 GCA_033310375.1 Conus canariensis
GTGATCCGAAGAAACTAGTGAAAACAGAACACAATGATGCTTTTGTAGATCGCCACAGGACAGAACCGACACCCAATTATAGGGGGAAGGAGAGAGAAGGGACAAAGACGGGGGGTGGGGGTGGGAGTGGGGGAAGGATTGGGGGGGGGCTTAGGGATACCAAGGGAAAAGGGGCAGCCGGGATGAAGAAGGCTGGATCGAGAGAAGACAAGCAGGTACAAGTGACAAAATACACCCCTTCCTAGGAACAAAGAAGATTCCTGTGAAATCAACATTGAGCACAAAATCACGTGCGCGGCAGGTTGATGATACCCTAATCCATTAGTTATTATATTATTATTATTATTATTATTATTATTATTATTATTGTTGTTGTTGTTGTTGTTGTTGTTGTTATGAATATTTATATAGCGCCAATCCCCGGCTAGAGACCAAGCTCTAAGCGCTTTACAATCCACATTCGTTTACACCACGGGCTGCCTACCTGGGTAGTGCCAACTAAAGAGCTGCCAGCTGGCGCTTCATTCAGTCGTTTCCCGTGTCATCCAGTCAATATCGTTCAATATCGTTCAGTCAATTTCCTTTCTTCCTTCATTTCTTCCATTTCTCACGCAGGGTGCATGCTATGTGTAACGTGTCATCCATACCAACGGCCAAACTGGACTTCTCTTCCGAAAGTTGGTAATGGGATTTTACGTGTGTGCAAGATGTTATGCGTGCGTTCACACACGAAATCTCGGTTTATTGTCTCATTCGAAGGACTGTATAGGAAATGGAGTCAGAACCAATGTTAACTCCGAGGGGAAAAAAACCTGTACCGAAAGGGCCCGGCAGAGATTCGAACCGCAACCCCAGGGTCACCAAGGTTACGAGTCTAGCTCTCTACCACCGAGCTAGAACGACCCCCCACCCCCACCCCCGGAGTTGAGAGTGTAAACAAAACAAACCCTTTGACACCATCCAGTAATTAAGGACAGATGCTTTATACTGCTAAAAAAAAAAAGCAGAAAAAACGAAAAGAAAAAAGTCTGACCTCATACTGACTTACTTCTCGACAAACCTTTGCCAATGTTCCAGCAAGCAGTGTCAGTTTCCAGCGAGCAGTGTCAGTTGTTTCCAGCAAGCAGTGTCAGTTTCAGTTCCATCAAGGAGGTTTCGCTGCGTGCGGACTAGTCCATGTACCCTACACCACATCTGCTAAGTTTTGAGACCATACTGCGCATCATTTAAAGCTGATGGCTAAATCAATTGTTGACTAAGATGAAAGAATTGAAGAGGAAGATCTCCTGGCTATGACTTAGCAGATGTCTGACCCACTCATTAGCCCAACCGCTGATTAAGCAAAGTATGCACTGTACACAGTGCGGTAAGGATACATGCTGTCCATTGCAATTTACCGTTACTACATGAAGATGACAAGACTTCCGAATGTCCCAACCGTTAAAAGCTGTGTAAAACGTTAACCAGTCACCGGAAAGTTGACAGTACTTGGGAAGTCGCATAGCCTGATTCTTATTTTATCATTTAACACACACACACACACACACACACACACACACACACACACACACACACACACCACGCATTTTCTTGCAATTGATAGGAAGTGCTCTCAAATCATCTGCTCCCTTCTGCCATGATAGTTTGAGAAAACTGCTTTTCCGTACTTGGAGCAGAAGAGTAGGTAACACGTGAAAAGTCGCTAAAAAAACAATTGACAGTTGTTCCCACGCTGATCAGCATCTGCCCTAGATGGCGGCCAACACAGAGTCGTTTGTGAGACAGGGAGGGGAGGGAGGGAGGGGGGAGGTAAGACTGGGGAAGAAGGAGTGGTGTGGTGTGGTGTGGAGGATAGTGTGCCCCTGATATGTTGCTGATTAGCTAGCGCTTGCTATGACCCCGTGACCCTAAGGGCTGGATCGAACCTGCTGTCGTCTTCTTGTCATCCGCGTGGAGTTCCCACGCTCCCTGGCGCCAGGCTGGTCCAGTGGTTCAGTGGAACAGCAACATGCTCGCTGTTATATGTTGTGAGTTCGAATCCAACCAGCGCTCAACATGAAAACTTTTTTTTTCTTTTTTTTCTGCCCATCGTGAAGACTTTATTTTTAAAGGTATCTGTGAGACTTAAGTTGGTGTTTTTTTTATAATACTTTCCAGCTCCCTCATCCACCCACCAACCGCCCCGCTCTCTCTATATATCTCTCTCCCTCCCTCCCCCCCCCTCTCTCTCTCTCTCTCTCTCTCTTTTCTCTCTCTCTCTCCTTATCTTCAGTGATAATGATAAAAAGAAATCTCAAATTCTGTGGACCATCACGCCTTACGGCCTCACGTCCATGCCCATGGAGGGTTCTTCATCACCACCTCCATCGTCATCATCATCATCATCATCATCATCATCATCATCATCATCATTATCATCATCATCATCATCATCTCCATGATCATCATCAACACTAATTTTATCTCATCATCATCATCATCATCATCATCATCATCATCA
>CM065714.1:141324165-141329165 GCA_033310375.1 Conus canariensis
TGTGTGTGTGTGTGTGTGTGTGTGTGTGTGTGTAAATATGTCAAGAAGAAGAAGAAGAAGAAGGAGAAGAAGAGGAGGAGGAGGGAACTGGAAGAAGAATTTGGAAAGCAAAAAAAGAGAGAGAGAGAAGAGAGAGAGAGAGAGAGAGAGAGAGAGAGAGAGGGGAGGGAGGGAGGGAGACTGAGACAGAGATAGACAGACACACAGACAGAGAGATGTGCGGAATGGGGGTAAATAAAAATATATGAGCTGGAACAGGACAGTAATTCAGAACTTAAAAGCACTGATCTCGAATTCTTACGACTCCTAACTTCAGTCAAATCGCTCTTTATCGAATCCAACCTCGGCAGTAACAACCTGTGCGACCCCCCCTCCCCCGTCGCCTCCACCCCCACGCCCCCCCCCCCCACCCACCTCCTCCCATCCACCCCCACCCCCCCTCCCCTCGGGCTATAGCCACTATTTACACGCGCGTCGGAAGCCACCGAAACCTCAACGCTTGTCAGCGGGCAGGTAGGCAGGCAACCAAGCGTGCAGCCCCCCCCCCCCCCCCCCCACCCCCACCCCCACCCTCCCCTTCCACTCTGCGCCTCTCCTCCCCCTCCTCAACCCCACCCCCCACCCCCCTCCCTCCTTCCAGCAACCCACAACAATCCGGCAACTGTACCTTCAAACTCACCAACCCAGTCAGGAGAGGATTTGGGAGGGTAGAGAAAGAGGAAAGGATGTAATTGTAGGGGAAAGGAGGTGAGATGGTTAAGGTGGGGCGTGGAGGGTGGGGGCTAGTGGGATGGGGGGGAGGAGAGGTGAGGGGGGGGGGGGGGCATGCATGATGAGAGGAGGTCGAAGGTACGGGAACTTACTACCCTCAAAAGGTCAAAAGTTCACGATGAAAGCAGTGATTATCGTTAAGACGTGAACACAGTTATTTTTCATCTGAAAACACTTATTTTCAGATTTGGCTTTTAGTAATTCTCAGACATGTGTCTCAAAGAGAGAGAGAGAGAGAGAGAGAGAGAGAGAGAGAGAGAGAGAGGAGAGAGAGAGAGAGAGCTATGCAATGTGTATACAAAAGACATGATGTTCACACATAGTACATCATTGCACACCTCATTGTAAAAAGCAGTTCAGAGCAAGCGAAACAAACAAACAAAAAACACACCTCTACCAACTGAGCTATTCCGGCCCCCTTTTTCCGCGAACAAGTTACCATCTTATGAGAAAAACAACAATAAAAGGTAAATCAATCGTCATCGCAGTTACCCCTGAGATTTGAATGTCATCCTCTGTTTTCCCGATGAATGCAGTGAACTTTCAGGAAAACAGCGATGATAGGGAAAACAACCATTCTCGCTCTTCTCCCTGAGTATCTGGTTGCCCGATTCCAATATCCGGCTTCGGCGGAATGATACCGGGGCACGTGCACATGTCAAGAAAAAGCTGGATTCCATTTTATCCAGGATAATGGCTGTTTTCCTAAAATAATAATAATAATAATAATAAAGAAAAAACACAAGGAAAATAGCAACAACAAAAAAAGATAAAATAATAACAATAATAAAATAAAATAAAATAAAATGAAATAAAAGCAGCTGGATTCTCTTTTACCACCATTTTTAATCAGGATAACGACTGTTTTCTTAAGAAAACAAGGAAAACAGTTATTGTCCTAAGGGAAGACAGTTCTAATCGTTCGGAACAATACGGACAAATTACTGCCTCGAAGAAAACTAGGGAGGGGGAGGGGGAGGGGGGGCGGTTATCATCCCTATAGATAACAAACTAATCACTGATTTCGCTATTATCGCTGTTCACCTGCATGTACATTACTTGTTTTCTTCAGGTAGAGAGGGAAAACTGCAATTACCAGCTTTTGACGCCAGTATTCTCTCGTACACGGGGCGTGGCTGTTGTGACCACGATACCCATTGTCCAGTCTTTGGGCCATTGGTCAGCTTCTCAGCTGAGTCCAGTAAAGGTTCTCTTTGTGTTCCGTCACATTGTGTGGTCCACAACTGACTGGAGGGGTTCTTCTTGCATGCTTGGAATTGTTCAGGCAGAGTTGTGTGGTGTTTCGCTTTCCCGCTTGAGAGTTTGGTGTTCTTGTGGAGATACTTCCTGGATTCACTGTAGTAGCTGCTAATCAACTATATAGTGACAGGTAAGAAACAGTCTCTCTCTCTCTCTCTCTCTCTCTTCTCTCTGTGTGTATTAGTGTGTGTGTGTGTGTGTGTGTGTGTGTGTGTGTGTGTGTGTGTGTGTAAGGTAATGTTGCTTGTAGCCCAGTGTTAGTGTGTGTGTGTGTGTGTGTTGGTGTGTATTAGTGTG
Organism: Conus canariensis; assembly: GCA_033310375.1. Lineage (NCBI taxonomy): Eukaryota > Metazoa > Mollusca > Gastropoda > Neogastropoda > Conidae > Conus > Conus canariensis. The sequence goes on from CM065714.1 coordinate 141,326,494, forward strand.
TGTGTATGTATGTGTGTGTGTGTGTGCGTGTGTGTGTATGTGTGTGTGTTTTAGTGTGTGTGTGTGTGTGTGTAAGTGTGTGTGTGTGTGTGTGTGTGTGTGGTGTTAGTTTGCTAGTGTGTGCGTGCGTGCGTGCTGTGTGTATGTGTGTGTGTGTGTGTGTGTGTGTGTGTGTGTGTGTGTGTGTGTGGTGCGTGCGTGCGCGCGCGCGCGCGATGTTTTCGCCCTTGAATCATAATTCCTCCCTCCTTTAAAGTTCTGTATCAATCTTGCTGGACGATTTCTAATCCGCTGTTTTATCAGAAACTAGACACGTTAAAACTCTTGAATGACTTGCTACTGCTAGCGGCAAGGGGTGTATGAGGCGTGGAGAGGAAAGAAACAGGACGAGGCAGATTCAAATGGACAAGGTGGCTACTGCTTCAAGTTCTCCTTGTCGCCACGCGATGTGAGACGAATTTCATAGACACTAGAACTCGTTGACGTTGATGGTGAGATTAACGTCCTGTTGGCCTGAGGCCCTTAAGGTAAGTCGAACTCGCGAGTGGCTTGCTTGAAGCTGGTGGCGAGGGACGGAAGAGGGCGGGAGGAGGGGGGGGGGGGGGGGGGGCAAAGAAACGAGCGCAAGACAAATTCAAATTTATGTGACAGACCACATGCCACAGTTAAAGTTTTGCGTTAAACACTATATAATCCATGTAAGCGTTTTGAGGTCTACCATAAACTTGAACCAGCATTGAATGTTAGATTGATAGTTGATCAAAAGCACAACTCCCCACCAATTACTTCCCTTTTGGGGGGTTATTTTCACCGATAAAATCACAAACAATTTTCAAATACATGTCCTCCCCTTTAGTTGACGTCACATTTCAGGCCTTTGCACTCCTCACCCGTGACCCTCTCTTTCCGCCAGCAGGAAGCGCCAAAATAGTCCCATTCCTTTGATTTTGATCTGTCTGCTTGGAACCACCTGACTTGTGCTGTGATGGCCATATGAAAGAAAATGTGGAGAATCAACTTTCAGACACAATTAAAATTCTCGAAACAATCTGATTGCGCCAATCTATAAATACTCGATACCTTCAGAAAAGGCCTTGGCGCTTTGGTGTCCGGCCACTACTTCTTCAAGCTCTTGGTCAGTGTTTTGATTGTGTTAAGCACCAATCAGAGAAAGTTACTGCTTTCCGTGCACCAACCACAGGATCTTTCTATTGTCGGCCCCTTTTTGCACTCCCAGTTCTTACAGAACAGGGAGTACTGTACAATGGGAACGAAGAAATGCTGTTGTGTGTCTGTCTGTGTGTCCGTCTGTGGTCAAAATGTGTTCCACTCGCTCCAGACAAAACTTCTTGGCCGATCTTTCTGAAAATTTGTAGGTATGTTCATTATGGGTCACGGATGATGCCCGATGTTTTATTTTACCAGAATAGCCGTTACTAACGGCTATAAATGATAATTTTAAAAAAAAATCAAATCTGATAAGGGAAATAACCACCGCACTGTCGAGTGTTTTCTTCCACTAACTGGAAATTGTCTCCCCTGTCTGTCACTGTACTGGAAGTGCGTTATATGCTTTGCATCTTGTTATTTTCTCACATGCCAGAGAGCCCCAAAGCAGTCTAGCGAAGTCTTGTCCTGTTCTAGCCCCGCTCACCGCTAAGGTGAGCTATGAAACTCTTACACTCGGCAAAGAAGCGAAAATTCACTCCGCCTCCCCTCTGTGAAACGGATCTCTGGATTCGCATCACGGATCGGCACCAAAGTCCAAAGGAATTGTCGTTTGAGCACATTCTATCGTTTGATGACAGCTGGTTGAGACAGATCTCACAGCGTTTGCCATACGCGTGATGCTGATGACGGAAAAACTGAACCAACCAACCAAAGGACGCTGGTGAAAACATCCAGTTTCTTGGCAGTGGAACAGGACATCTATCAATTTGATATAGAAACAGAATATAGGATAAACAGTAAACAAGTTGGGTATTTTTTGCTCCCATAAGAAAACCTAACACAGAGTAACTTTTATTCAAGACTGGCACAGCCTTTTAGGTTTTCTTATGGGAGCAAAAAATACCCAACTTGTTAGGTTTTCTTATGGGAGCAAAAAATACCCAACTTGTTTACTGTTTATCGTTTACTGTTCCCTGCCTCATTTCATTTCCGAGAATATAGGATGTTAACCTCACCTCTGCAGACCAGCTCTGAATACTGTTATTTACCGAAGTCGAGCGGGCGTACGTAATATAAAGGGCATGCCATATCTGAATATCGTTATTTACCAAATGTCGGGTACGTGGGCGTAAATGATATTAAGGGCTTGCATTATCTGAATGTTATTATTTACCAAAGTCGGGCAGGTGTTTATAATATAAAGGGCACGTGCAGCCATGAAGTTAGCTCCCTTGTTCAGTCACGTGGGGGCATGTCATTTGCGCCACTCAAAGTTTGCACACATGACATTTGTGCGACTCTAGATATTGCGAATGAGCGACTGCATCAAAAAAAAAAAATGACAAGGAGCATATCTCTTCAAGGACCCCTTTTTAATCACAGAACATTAGATACTGAAAATCAAAGCAATGCAAAATCATGCCGGAATGTCACGGAGGGGACGCGAGGGAACTGAAAAAAAAAATTGATGATACCTGCTGAAGATTTTAAAAACAACATCA
>CM065714.1:141334165-141336665 GCA_033310375.1 Conus canariensis
GCATGAAGCAATATAGCATAATACAATTCAACACAACACAGTACAAAGCAATATAGCATAATACAACACAACACAACACCGTACAAAGCAATATAGCATAATACAACACAACACAACACCGTACAAAGCAATATAGTACAATACAACAGAACACAACACAGTACAAAGCAATATAGCATAATACAACACAACACAACACAGTACAAAGCAATATAGTATAATGCAACACAACACAACACAGTACAAAGCAATATAGTATAATACAACACAACACAACACAGTACAAAGCAATATAGCATAATACAACACAACACAACACAGTACAAAGCAATATAGCATAATGCAACACAACACAGTTCAAAGCAATATAGCATAATACAACACAACACAGTACAAAGCAATATAGCACAATACAACACAATGCAACACAGCATGAAGCAATACAGCATAATACAACACAATGCAACAGCATACAAACCAATACAGCACAATAGAACACGGTGCAACACAGCACAAATCATTTCAACACAACGCAATGCAAACAGAATACAACAGAGAGAAAAATACCATTCAACGCATTGCAACACAACACAAAGCCATGTGAGCACAACACAGGACGATGCACCACTATACAAAGCACTTCAATGTGGTGTAAAGCAACACAACGAATCACAGAGCAATGTAGTGCATATTAAATTACACAACTCAACATAATGCAACTGGAAACAAGACAATACGACCCCCAGTATAACACACACGACACAGCACAGCGCAGAGTAAAGTTAGCATGGCACGACAAATAGCCAGCGAACGAACCAGAGATCTTTTCACCCGAACCTGGCGAAAGAATCCCACCTTTGATCAATATACGAAGGTGAGGGGTGAAGGTGGAGGGGGGGAAGGGGGGGGGGTTGGAGGGAGGAGGGAAGGTGGAGGAAGGAGTGGGTGGGGGAGGGAGGGGGCAGACAGAGAAGGCGTGCCAGCTCTGCAAACAAGCCAGTAGAGATTACAGACTAATCTTTTGCTGTGCCTAGCATAATAAAGCGGAGCCCCGATCGTGGTGGTGGACCCCCACAACAGTCTCTTGTGAGGTCACAAACAACAACCCAGACAGAATAAAAACCAAGTCCTTGGGACTCCTTTATTTCCTGTGGCCGACGGGCAAGCTTCCTAATCAATCGTGCTCTACTGGGCCCGGCGCCAAGCAAAGCCAACCAACCAAAGCGAAGCAGTCGGGTCGGAAGGCAGATATAATAAGTGTGGCGCGGCGGGAATGATCGGTCACCCATCCAACAGCTGGCCTGACGTTGCTTAACTTCGGTGATCGGACGAGAACCGCTGCTTTCAACGCGGTATTATGGCCGTTGGCAATGTCTTCGGTCGTGTCGGGCCAGCGACTGACTGCCATCCTCAGTATCTGTCTCCCCTGTTTGTTTTTTTCTCTTTCTTTTTCGATTTTTTTTCTTTGGGGGGGGGGGGGGGGGGATGGGGGGGATGGGCATCAGTTTCTATCACCCTTTTTCCCCCTTTTCTTTTTTTTTCTTTTCTTCTATCCTTTTTTTTTTTTTTTTTTTTTTGAGGGGTGGGTGGGTGGGAGGGACTGGAGAGGGCCGGAGGGAGAGGAGGAAGGGGAAGGGGGGGGGGTTGAGGAAGATGGAAGAAGAGATAAGGGATAAGAGGTCAGGTATAGGAGCAGTCTAGCTTCGTATGCTGATAATAACTTTTTTTATCCTAGGCAAACGGCTATTGTCCCTTTAGGAAAACGGGATTAAAGCTATTATCACTGATGATGATCACAACTGTTTTCTTGAGGAGAATTGTTGTTGTTCCCTGTTTTCACCCAGCGTCACCAATACTTTCCCTATTTTCCCAAGGAAAACGGTTAATTATTGATGTTATCCACCCGAAAGATCACAACCTGTTTTCCTACTGTCAAGGAGACAACAGGTAGTATCCTTTAGGAAACGAACGAAAATAGGGAAACAGTTATGGTCCTCAGGATCACAATGGGTTTTTTTTCTTCTTTTTTACCATTTATCTGTCCCCATTTGCGCTTGTCACTGTAAACAGCGATCAAAGCTGCTTTTTGTCCTGTTAACGACTTTTCCTCGCAGTTAATAAATTTTTTCCTCAGGAAAGTAAGGATAATAAATATTATCCCAAGGAGACCAGAGGAAACAATTGCGATCCTCAGGGAAAACCGAAAAACAGTTATTATCTTCGGGGAAACTGCTGTAATCCAAAGAAAACAATTTTGATCTTTAGGATAATTTATTGTATATCATATTTTTTTTTTTCATTTGGTGACGCGCAGTGAGTGACAGACGGACAGACAGGAACAATAAAGTCATCAAATTAAGATTAGCAAAAATTAATGTTCATTTTATTTTGAATAAAAAATGAATAAATGTATATGTCTTTTTATATATTATATATATATATATATATATATATCTTTTCGCTCTGTACCTCGAGAATCATAGCTATTGTCAACATTCAT
>CM065714.1:141341665-141346665 GCA_033310375.1 Conus canariensis
CGACAATAAGATGGGAAGAAAAACAAATTCCTGTTGGACGCTCAGAAAGTTGAATTCCCAATATCCCCCCCCCCCCCCCCCCTCTATCCCAATCCCATCTCCCCCAAGCGCACGCGCGCCTGCGCCACACACACACACACACACACACACACACACACACACACACACACACACACACACAAACACAACACACACACACACACACACACCAACCGTGCACACACCACACACACACACACACACACACACACACACACACACACACACACACACACACCACCACTCAGTGGCATTAAAATCCCACTGCCATTCATTCTGATCACCCCAGTCTCATCCCCGGTTTATCCTGCCGCAGCTTCAACAACAAATCGACAGACATGAGGCAACCCGTTAGAGTAGACTACGCACCAGTGCTCTGTCACCTTCGGGTAATGTTCAGTAGTAGTGCCTTTTCTGATCCAAGCACATATGCTTGTGTCTGTGTACAGGCCACTGCTTACTTGGCCCCCTAGCTCTTGGCAGAGCCATCGTGAATGACGTCCGCCTAGTAGGGATCGATCTGGTTGGTACTCCCGAACTAGGTGTTCTAGTCAAGATCTTTTATGTAACATCTCCTCTCAGGATGATGATAACCTTTAGCATCATGAGCAGCCCTAACATTCATTAATACTTGGTTGTTCCCGGAGTACCGGAGTACTAAACTGGACTGTCTCCACATACTTGTTGGAGATCACGTACTGTGCGCCGTCAGTCGTCGGTAGGGTAGATACTTGTCCTTCACATTTCCTATACGCCATGGGTCTGCAATGGCCCCCACTCATGATTTCACTTGAGAACTGGGTACATTTTAAGCTATCTCCACCAAAATCTATGACTTTGTCAACAAACTATGGCCCTACATCTGTACCAAAAATTTGCTTGTTTTGTAGGTAAACAAAGGAGCAAACAAAGACAAAAAATTCCCGTGGGTCTGAGCCGACCCATACTCTCAAAGAAGAAAATCTGAGTACCGTATGTTCTTGGTCTGGCCAGACCCATGCATTCTAAAGACAAAGAGTAAACAAAAACAAACTGCGCAGTGCGTTGTGGGTCTGAGCAGACCCACGATGTAAGGCAAAGGTTTATTCCTTCAGAAGACAACAAGGGTCCGTGGAGACCCACGAAGTAACGCTAAGGTTTCTTCCTTCACAAAAAGCCTGGGTCTCTGGAGACCCATGACGTATGGTACGCAAAATTTGAGGCGACGTCCGGGACAGGTTCAGATTGGAGCCTAGTGAACTGACAATCTCACTATCTATCACTGCTTGTGTGTTCTGGTCTTGGCATGGCTGCAACTGACTTAAGTGGGGCCAATATTGATTTATATTATTTATATTGTTGCGAGTACGGCTGGGAGAGAGAGGGGGAGGGGGTAGCAGCATGAGAAGGGGTGGAAGAGGCGGTACAAGCGGGGAAAGGTTATGTTGTTGTTGTGTGGTGTGTGTGTGTGTGTTGTGTGTGTGTGTGTGTGTGTGTGTGTGTGTGTGTGTGTGTGTGTTGTGTGTGTGTGTTCGTTCACGCATTGTCATAGCTATGGGCATCTGAATCAAAAGAAACGGAGCATTAGAAACTACTATCAATTATTATTATTATTATAGTGCCGTATTCAGAGTGGTGTTCAGACGTATAGTGCCTTACAGTCACAGAACACACATGAATAAAGATAGCCCAAACACTCACGTCAAAATATGAATGGACCTAAACACGTACGTACAGCAGTTGCCGGGGGTAGCAAAGCCATACGAATGTCAACAATCGTCCCACAGACCACAGACACGTAAGATGTACACCCCTGAGGCACAGACGATGCACAGCCACGTGCCTACAAACAGCGCTATTCCTTGGCTCATAATGCGAAATCCACGAAACTTATTTGTCAGAGTAAAAACGCATCGTGGAATGAATTCGCGCGCGAAATAGCTTGGGAAACCATTTCTTTCTTAAGTATGTCAGGTGAGACACGCAGGAAGCATCATGCTTCATGCTTATTTTGGCACAAAATACTTCGTGGCTGTGTTGTGTTGCAGCTCTTGATCTCCATACTTGGGACTGTCCGGGGTAAACGACCGAAAAATTAATATCATCGCATTGATATTGGAATGTAGGTTTAGAGCACATAGCATCACGTGTATTTGTTCATTCCTAAAGTTCTAACCCCTTGCAGTGTTTAAGGGCGATTGCAGGATCACCCTTTTGTTTTGAAGCCCACGGGTTATTAGTGAATTGTTTATTAACTATCATGCTGGTTGTTTATCGTTTTAGTGTCTGTCAGGGACAGTGCCTAAGTGCCTGGCAGTTTTGTGTGTGTTTACATTTAAAAAGAGTATGTCGAGGGAAGACGTAAATCGCTTGAGCAAGCTATCAAAATGGGGGGTATGTCTCCTTGTTTGTTCTGTGTGCTCTGTGTTGCCATTTCTGCAAGGTGATTTGGTGTCGTGAGCAGGATTCGTTTTGCAGTTATGAGCCTGTAGTTATTTCACCATGGGAGCAAGAGTTATCCTACTTGTTTGTTAAAGAAGGAAGGATTTTAAAGTCCTGTTCACTGGCCCACCTGGTCGTGGAAATCGTGCAACCTGCATGCATGGCGCACATGTGTGGATAGATAACACAGGGTGATTTATTACTTGTAGATTGGACAGTGGAATTATAGGACGAACTGGTCGACGACGACGGAGAGAGAGAGTCGGGGTTGGCGAGGGCGTATGCCGACGGGTTGTGGTGTTTTTTGTTTTTGTTTTTTTTCCTTTTTTTTTCTTTGACACGGGAGGGGTCCGAAGTAAATGTAAAGGCCACGACCGACCTACATTAGGCCTAGCAATTCTGCAGGTGAGATAAGGTGAAAAGAAATAAAAAGAGAGAAAAGAACGATGAAGATTGATGAAGAATAATATAATTCAAAAAAATGATTAACTGGCTTTTGCTTTCTTTGAAGGAACTTTTTCCCCGGACAGAGAAAAGGATGGGGGAGGGAGGCCAAGACTGGCCTATGTTAGGCTTAGTAAATCTGCAAGAGAGATATAGTAAATCAAAATAGAAAGAGGAAGAAGAATGATGAAGATTAATGTTTTGGATAAGGAATGATATGATTTGAAACAGTAATTGATTAATTTGCTTTTTTTCTTCCCTTTTTTACAGAAACTCTTTCCCTGGATAGCGCAGAGGCCAGTAGTCTGTTAGTTTTTGTTTTTGTTTTGTTTAGAAGGGCACAAGCACAAGCACAATTAGTGGTGTTCGTAAGTTAACAAGAGGTCACGAAGATTGAAAAAAAGATTGTGTGTCTGGCTGAGCACAAACCAGGGAAAGAGAACTGTGATGGATCTGAGAGGGTCAGACAGCTCTGCTTTTCAAACAGACATGAACACCTATTGATGGGTTACATTGAAAACATGTTTGTGTGATTGTATGAGGGCAAATATGAAAGAATTTTATGTAAATAAAGTAAAAGGTTAGTTAGAGTTAAAATTGGGGAACTGTCTTTTGTTTTCTCTGACTGGTTGGTTGTCGAAGATGCATGAGCGAGTCTCTCACGGCTTGGAGTTAGAGTAGCATCCCCTTTAAAGAACAAGTATTGTAACTCTTGCTCCCTTGATGGGATAAATAGACGCCCTGAACTCCAAACGAAAACTGCTTAAGACACCCAGTCGCCTAGCAGAAATGACAAGAAGAGAGAGAGAGAGAGAGAGAGAGAGAGAGAGAGAGAGAGAGAGAGAGCACAGAACAAACAAGGAGACATCCCCAAAATGCATGTTCCAAGCTTGCCCATATACTCTGTACCTGACACATCTGCACAGCAACAACAACCGGAGAAAGGAACACACACAAATTAGCATTCATTCAAGACTTGTACAGCCTTTTCGGTTTTGAATAGTGTCAAACCCCAACACACAGACGAACAGTAACAAACACAGTAACAGTAACACGGACGAACAGTAACACAGACGAACAGTAACAAACACAGGTAACCTCGGTTTGACTGGTATGAAAGGAAATCTTAAGTGAGGCAGGGAGCAGTAAACAGTAGTCAAAGAACAAGTCGGGTAGCTCTTGCTCCGTTGATATCTGACAGCAATCAAACATCAGCGTTATCAAGTCTCATCTGTCTTGAGCAGAGTCTATCATTTTCATCTTTACCTAGAACTTCATACATTATCTCCCGCAACTAAAACAAACACTTGTCGCCGCAGGGCAATTTTTCCAGGAGGTTAATGATGTCCCTCACTCACAAAACTGGCGACTTAGGGTTTGTCTAGCAGAGAGGCATTCAGCCAACAATGCTTTTTTTTTCCTACACATTCCTACATTCTTTCCTGTCCTGCTTTGTCCTGCTTTGTCCTATTTTGTCCTACTTTGTCCTGTTTTGTCCTACTTTGTCCTGCTTTGCCCTGCCATTTCCTGTATTCTTCCTCACTGTTCATTCATACTTTCCGCTACTGTTTCCTTATTTTCTCTATCTGTGTGTGTGTGTGTGTGTGTGTGTGTGTGTGTGTGTGGGTGTGTGGTGTGTGTGTGTGTGTGTGTGTGTGGGCGTGTGTGTGTGGTGGTGTGTGTGCGCGCGCGCGTGTGTGTGTGTGTGTGTTGCTTTTTTTGTTAGTTCGTTTTGCTATGTTTAACTACGTCACTACGTTGCTATTTGGACCTTTTTTTTTTTTTTCCACTTTTGACTACCTTCACCACTTTTAACTACTGTTATTGTTGCCTTTGATGACTGATTTTACAACTTTTGATTTTTTTTTTAACTTCTTTTGACTGGGAGCTGGAAAACGAAGAAGCAGGCAGGAAAATGCGTGCGTGCGTGTACCTGACCATGTCTGCATGCATGCGTGCACGTGTAGGCCTGAGTGTGTTTCTATGTGTTTACATAAATGTGTGTGTGTGTGTGTGTGTGTGTGTGTGTGTGTGTGTGTGTGTGTGTGTGCGTGGGTGTGTGGGTGTGTGAGTGCGCTTGCGGTGCGTGCGAGTGT
>CM065714.1:141364165-141371665 GCA_033310375.1 Conus canariensis
AACCACACAGCTGTGTGTATACTGCCTTTTACGTAAAGAAAAATTAAAGTTGAACAGAAAATTAAGGAAAGTTAAAATGTTAAAAAAAAAAAGCACAATAGATAAAGCGGTACTGGTTGAAGGCAGTCGTGTGATCACAAGATTTGAACTCAGTCTGAGGATCAGGGGTTCGAATCCCAACAGGGAGGCTCTGCAATCATGCAAATTATTGTCGTCAGTGGGGGAGCTTACTAGGTCGTGTCCTGCGTCTGTGGGATCAGAACAGACCCCGCTAAACACCCCTGAAGAGACTCGTTAGAAGTGCAGGGTCAGTTCTGTTGGGTTTGCATAATGACGACTTGACATTGACCGCTCCCTGTGGATTGCCGGTGCTGGGGCAGCGGTGGGACAAGCCAGAATGTGGCTATGGACGAGGAGCCAGATGATTGGCGTGGGGTTAATGGCACGTAAGTGGTACGAAAGATGAGACAGCAAAGACGAAACAAAAGAGGGGGTGGTGGCTAGACATTGAACATTACTGGCCTGGTATCGCCACCGCTAAGGGTGGGTAATGTTTCTATCTGCGCCACTTGCTTGTCTTTTTGATAAGATTTCTCAAAGACTACAGAACTGATTTTAACAAAACTAGATGGAAAGATGGATGTTGCATCACAATGCAAACAGACACATACATGCACACGCATACACACACATGCACCACACACACACACATGCGTGCACACACACACACACACACACACACACACACATGCGCGACACACACACACACATCCACACACACACACACACACACACACACACACACATGCTCGCACGCATGCAGGCATGCACACACACAGGCGCGCGCGCAGACATGCCCCACAGTCTCTTCTTGCTGGCCGGCAGCTGTTACTTGTTGGGGGGGGGGGGGGGGGGTGTAGGGGGGATGCTCGAGTCAAATCCAACCAAAGTTTATCCTGGGGACCCTTCTTTCGACTGTTTTGTTCAGAAATCATTTTTGCATTTCTCTCGTATTAAGACGAGAAGATGCGCAAACAGCAGTTACAGCTGTAACACAGTTAACTATAGCGTTTATGATGCTATACATTGCTTGTTCCTGTAGTGGTGAGTTCATGTTTACGTGCACATACCTACTGGCCATGACTGGTGATTTGTGCACGATCATGCGTGCGAGTTGTGCATGTGTGTGTGTGTGTGTGTGTGTGTGTGTGTGTGTGTGTGTGTGTGTGTGTGTGTGTGTGTGTGTGTGTAGCTGTTAGTGTTTTTTTTCTTCTTTGAAATGTATTCTACTGCGTTCGTGTTCGAAGGGCCGTGGTTACATGTGTGTTATCAGTAAGATCGACGAAATAACAGGGTTTTGTTATTTCTAAGCTCTTTGGACATACTGTGTTGCCCAAAAGGAAGAAGAGACGAAGAGAGAAAAGATTCGCTCAGTGGCATCATAACAAGGGAATTCATCCACATAAATGGTAGGCGGCCGCGTGGACCATTCATAATGTGCTGTTGCCATAAATCCCCCCGCCCCTCCCCCCCTCCCCGTCTCCTTCTTACACACCGTGCCCGGCTGACGGCCTGTTGTAAAACAGTACACTGTCTCCTTTCTTCCCCTTCTGTGTCACTGGGAAAGGAAAAGTTGTGTGTGTGTGTGTGTGTGGTGTGTGTGTGTGTGTGTGTGTGTGTGTGTGTGTGTGTGTGTGTGTGCGAGTGTGTGTGTGTGTGTGTGTGTGTGTGTGCGCGCGCGAGTGTGTGTGTGTGTGTGTGTGTGTGTGTGTGTGTGTGTGTGTGTGTGTGACAGACAAGCAGACAGGCAAAGAGTAGAAGGGGAAGGGACGAAGGAAGGGGTGGGATACCGCGTGGTATACATAGACATAAGCTGTATCCTTCTCTGTTTCTGTCATTGTTAGGGTATAAGACAAACAAAAAGCAAGAAGAATAAAAGAACGAAGACTGTGATGATGGTCATAACAGACTAAACTGATGAAGTAGCAGCTACAACAACAGTAGTAGTAGCAGTAGTAGTAGTAGTAGCAGCAGCAGCAGATTTTTTTAACCTTCAAAAATCTAGTTATTTAAGGTGTCTGATTTTTGAAAATTAAATGTTTTACACTTCTTCATACTCCTATGGCAAGACGCCATTAGCTCAAACCAAAAGAAAAAAAGGCGACTGTTGCGAGGTTTATGAGAACGAAGAACAGATTGCTGTGACTTTTGAAGGCACCTGGTATGTTATAACCCAAGCATAAAAAGTTGAAAAGAAAAGAAGGAAAGCCAAAACCAAAAACAGTAAATATTGTACAGTTAGAGTTAGAATAAGCATTTTTGGACACACGTCGTATTTCATTTTTGCATAATCTCTTTATGTTTATATCTATTATCATTTTCCATTATCTCTCTGGTATCTGGCACATTGACAGGAGAAGAAATGCGAATAGCAGTGACACCTATACAACAATTATCTGTGGTGTTTATGATGCTGTGTATTGCTTGTTCCGATAGTGCTGAGTTTGCACAAACCTACTGGTCGTGATTGACAATTTGTGCGTGCACGTGCGCGCGAGTTGTGTGCGTGGTGTGTGTGTGGGGGGGGGGGGGGGGGGATTGCGTGTGTGTGTGTGTGTGTGTGTATGTGTGTGTGTGTGTATGTGTGTGAGTGTGTGTGTGAGTGTATGAGTGTGTGTGTGTGTGTGTGCGTGTGCGTGTGTGTGTCTTACGCCCCCCCTCCCCCCCTCGTATTTCTCTCTCTCTCTCTCTCTCTCTCTCTCTCTCTCTCTCTCTCTCTCTCTCTCTCTCTCTCCTCTCTCTGTCTGCGTCTGACTGACTTCTCTGTCATTGTCAAAGTGTTAAAAGAGATAGACACAATGAATCACGAAGATATAACGCTGAATTTCACTTTGGTGGAGACGTGTCGATGACATTAGCATTGACTGATTGATTGGTGGAGACGTGTCGATGACATTAGCATTGACTGATTGATTGGTGGAGACGTGTCGATGACATTAGCATTGACTGATTGATTGGTGGAGACGTGTCGATGACATTAGCATTGACTGATTGATTGGTGGAGACGTGTCGATGACATTAGCATTGACTGATTGATTGGTGGAGACGTGTCGATGACATTAGCATTGACTGATTGATTGGTGGAGACGTGTCGATGACATTAGCATTGACTGATTGATTGGTGGAGACGTGTCGATGACATTAGCATTGACTGATTGATTGGTGGAGACGTGTCGATGACATTAGCATTGACTGATTGATTGGTGGAGACGTGTCGATGACATTAGCATTGACTGATTGATTGGTGGAGACGTGTCGATGACATTAGCATTGACTGATTGATTGGTGGAGACGTGTCGATGACATTAGCATTGACTGATTGATTGGTGGAGACGTGTCGATGACATTAGCATTGACTGATTGATTGGTGGAGACGTGTCGATGACATTAGCATTGACTGATTGATTGGTGGAGACGTGTCGATGACATTAGCATTGACTGATTGATTCGAACACATGCTAACTGATTCCATGGCTGTGTCTCATTGTCTGAATTTCCAGTGTGGTCGTTCATTTCACTTCGGGGGGGCGGGGGGGGGGGAGAAGTGTTGTGGCCGATTACTTTCAACAATTCACAGTTCTCATGCTCAATTAATTGCTGTCGTGCTTTATGCTAAAACTAGGAAAGTGTGAGAAGAAAGTTATATAAGAAATTTTGGAAATGATTGCACATTCAGCTGTTGCACACAGAGAGAGAGAGAGAGAGAGAGAGAGAGAGAAGAGAGAGAGAGAGAGAGAGAGACAGACAGACAGACAGACAGACAGACAGACAGAGAGAGAGACTGAGACAGAGAGACAGAGAGAGATACGGATACGGATGTTTTATTCATACAGGTCATGCCCTAATGAAGGGGGTGTTGAGATCAAATCGTTTCAGACAGAAATAAGCAAATCATCAAACATCTAGGCATCCCAAGTAAAAGCGGACTCGATATTAAACAACAATCAATACCTAACTATATGCTATACTTCGAATTTTAATGCCTTGTACAAGAAATAGCAAAACGTTTTACAGTGGTTTCATTGTAGATGCCATTAGTAATGAAAGTCGAAATGAAGAAGGATGTCTACAATATTTTTGATGAATGAACTGATTCTTCAGAGAGAGAGAGAGAGAGAGAGAGAGAGAGAGAGAGAGAGAGAGAGAAAGAGAGAGACAGACAGACAGACAGAGACAGAGACAGAGAGAGGAAACTGACGAGTGTGCGCACTTGTCCTATGCACCTTTCCTCTTTCGCCTTCACCCCAACCCTAACCCCAGCCTCCCCACCCCCACCTCACGTCACCCCCCCCCCCCCCTCCACACATACACACACAGACATATTCGCACGGAACTTTAAGTAATGTTTGTGCGCATTATATACTCGTTCATACATTCGTGTGGTAACAGAAAGGTTACACAAAAAAAGCATTTTTGTGGAGTAATCCATCTCGTAATATGCACTGCACTTTGCTGGGACTTCACAAAGAGGTGTGTAGCCTATAGTGACAAAGGCGTTGTATATGTCGTAAGCGTGATGATTGTTCATTGATTAACGCTGTGAAACTCTCATGTGCGGTTGTCCGTATTGTATTCAACCTCCCGCTCGTCGCCTTGGAAAGCTACGAACCTTGGTCTGTCCGGTTTGCGAGAGTGTCTACACGTACGTGTTCTTCAAAGCACTGATGTCATAAATGACTTCACTGGTGGATTTTTGTGTGTTGTGTGTGTGTGTGTGTGTGTGTGTGTGTGTGTGTGTGTGTGTGCGCGCGCGCGGCGCGCGGTGTGTGTGTGTGGGGGTGGGTGGGTGTTTTCCTTTGGTTAGAGTACATCCCTTTACGTGGGAAACCTCTTGCAAGAGTTTATACATGCATGTGTCCTCTTCAAAGCATTGATGACATAAATGAATTCACATGCGATTTTTTGTTACTGCTTTGATTAAGTACTACATCTCTCTCTCTCTCTCTCTCTCTCTCTCTCTCTCTCCATCCTAATCCTTTTTTTCATACTGCACACTTGACTGAGTGCACCACCATTAACAGTTTTACAGCCCACTGTTCCCTGTTGTCGACCAATCAATGAAGCAACAGGCGTTGAGCGGGTGCGTGCAGCGCGTGCGTGACCTTGACCACCGCCAACCGCTGTTCATATGCAAATCATTGCTGTCCGCCACGTTTGTTTTTCTTGCTTTGGAAAATGACTCAGCAGGAAGTGGTCGTATTGCACGAACTTGTTTTCTCTCTCTCTCTCTCTCTCTCTCTCTCTCTTTGTGTGTGTGTGTGTGTGTGTGTGTGTGTGTGTGAGTGTGTGTGTGTGTGTGTGTGTGTGTGTGTGTGTGTGTGTGTGTGTGCATGAGAGAGAGGTTGTTTTTTTTTTAAATCATTATTTCATAAAAGCCTTACCCCCTTAGAACGGGAAAATACATCATTGCTGTGGTTTGGTGAGAGCCCTTCAGTGACCAAGAGTTGTACTCTGAGCTAATGGACTATATGGGGTCCATCAGTGAACAAGTCTTGGTCTTTGGATGTGTAATATGCTGTCTTTCAGTGCCCAGGAGCAGGCTTTGGGCCTGTGGATTATTAGGAGTCCTTCAGTGGCAGTTGTTTTTCTTTAAGGTGCGGATCATTTGGGTCCATGAATGACATAGTTAGATTTTTGGATCTGTTGGTTATTTGGACTCCTATAAAGATCAAGTATTTGGCTTTTGGAGCTATTGATTTCTTTTAGTCATGAAGCATTTGCCTTTGAGCTGTTGATTATTTTAACTCTTATGATGACTAAGACTTGACCATTGAAACTATTGGTTATTTGAAGTCTTAAAATGACCAAGCACGGTTCCAAGTCTGAGGATGGAGTGGCCTGTGCAGCCTACTGCCCTGGGGCTCCTTCTCAGATACTGTTAGAACATATACCTCCAAATGCTTCTGTCTATTCCGCTGAACTTACTGCTCTGGTTCTGGCATTGAAGATAATCTCACAATCTAAGAAGAGGGACTTTCTGGTTCTGTCAGATTCACTGTCAGTGTTGGAGGCCATAGCTGGCCGCAACCTTCAGCACCCAGAACTTTTACACTTTTTTGAACTTTTGACCAAGTTGAAAGCGGATGGTTACAACATTATTTTGGCTTGGATTCCTGGTCATGTTGGCATTGGAGGGAACGAAATGGTTGATCGTTTAGCCAAGAATGCCACAAGAGAGAAACTGTCCAACATATATATCCCCTGCTCAGATCTGAAACCCAAAATTAACGATTATGTGAGAGACCTCTGGCAGGAGGATTGGAATACACAGACGGATAACAAACTCTTTCAGATCCGTCCAAACCTTAAGGAGTTCCTCCCATCTGCGTCTGGTGGTCGTAAAGAAGAAACAGTTCTGTGCCGGCTGCACACCGGCCATTCGTATTTTACCCATTCGTACCTTTTAAAGAGTGAAGAAGCTCCGTGGTGCATTCCATGTCATGTGCCACTCACAATGAAACATATTCTTTTAGAGTGTTGGGACTTGCACGATGTGAGACACAAACATTTTACTGCAGATTCCATGAAAACCTTGTTCAGAGATGTCCCACCTGATGCCATCTTTGAGTTCTTGAAAGAGATTAACATTTTTCATCGGATCTGAGTTTTTACAGTGGAAAGATTTTTAACGAACTTTCAGATGGTTTTTCGATGTATTTTAAAGAATTGTGTGAATGAATGACTTGAGTTGATTTTAACGTGGTGACAGCCCTGATGTGGCCCTTTGCGGTCGGCTGGGCTATAAGTAACATTATCTTATCTTAAGCACTGGAACTTTGGACAGTTTGAAGTCCCACAATAACCAAATTTTAGCCTTCGCATTCCGTAGACCATTGGCTGATTGTTGTCCTTTGTCAGTAGATTATTTGGAGTCTTTCCGTGGCCATGTGTTGGCCTTTGAATCTGTGAATTGTTTGGAAGCTTACAATGACCAGATGCTGGCCATTGGAACTGTGGATTATCAAGAGTTCTACAATGAATAACTGTTGGCCTTTGGCACTGTGGATTATTTAAAATCTATTAATGACCAAGTGTTGGCCCTCAGAGGTGTGGATTATTTAGGGTCCTTGAGTGACCGAAGTGTTGACCTTTTCAGTTCTGGCTTACTTAGGGTCCCCGAGTGACCACGTGTTGACCCGTAGAGGTGTGGATTGTTCAGGTTCCTACAATAACCAAGTGTTGGCCTTTAGGGTTGTGGATTATTTAGGGTCCTTCAGTAACTGTTGGCTTTTAGAGTTGTGGATTATTTAGGGTCCTTGAGTGACTGAGTGTTGGCCTTTAGAGTTGTGGATTATTTAGTGTCCTTCAGTAACCAAGGGTTGGCCTTTACAGTTGTGGATTATTTAGGTCATTCAGTAATCCTTAGCGTTGTGGATCATTGAGGGTCCTTTAGTGACCAAGTGTGTGCCTTTAGAGTTGTGGGTGATTTAAGATCCTTTA
>CM065714.1:141376665-141386665 GCA_033310375.1 Conus canariensis
TCGCCAGCTTCAGCACTGCCACGTCATTTAGAAGCGTTTCTGTTGACAGACATGAACACGTCACTTCATTTTGTTTCAGGCATTTCGTGACAGGTGTGCAATTGAGGCACGTACGAGAAATTCACGTGTCTTCACGTGACCGAAAACAGTGAGAGGCATTGGTCACATTGACAAATACTGACGACACCTCATACGTTTTACTAGCTCAAGGCTAAGCAGAAATAGATCGAGCCAGTTTTTGTTGTTCATGCAACTCTGACTGGCGCTATAATGAGAACAGCTAAATTCTGCTGTCGTTACACACTGATTCATCATGTGACATCATGGTTAAAAGAAAAAAAACACTCGAGTCAGCTACCCCAAGACACAGCCACAGACACAGTCACTATCAACAGATATATCGGATGATGTCGCTGGAGACAGGTGGACACAATGAACCGACACACAGGTGGCCTCATGACGTCATCAAGAACAGCTAAAGTTAACTTTGCATAAGCTCGACCCATGATGTGACGTTATAGGAAGCCGTCAATGTAAAACAGTACGTGTCTTGTTTCATTCTGTTTGTTTTTGTTATCGGCGATGAATGCACCATTAACCTTCGCCAGATCTTGTGGGTGAAAAACGACCCTCACTCTCACTTAAATCTTCATAACTCAGTTTTCATGACTCGTAATTGCAATTTTATGACTTTGTTTGTTGTATTTATTGTGCTTGTCCCCACCAAATATTGTGGTGTTTAGTTGGTAAATCAAGAAGATAAACGCTAAAAAATGTTGTATGAATTCAAACTTGACCATAAGACCAACCGTGGAAGGCATGCATCTGACACATAGGAAAGTCGGCGCTAAAATCCGTGACACACCCTGTCAGCTGAGCGCTGTCAGAGACAGAGGGACCAGCAGCCTTCGCTACGTTTTACCGCTCCCGCTTATACTGATATTACTGTTCATGGACAGAAGCTAGAAACTGTTCAACCGTTCACTTACTTGGGTATCCGTCATTAGCAATGAGGGATCTAAACCAGATATCCTCCCAAGGCCAGTAAAGACAAATCGGCTCTGACCAGACTAAAACCTGTGTGGAAGGACGGTCACATCTCCATGAAGCACAAGATCAGGGGACTGTATGAATTGGTGTATTCCATCTTCTGTTGTGCTCCGTTCTTTCGTAGTCTGTCTGTCTGTCTCCGTTTCTGTCTGTCTCTGTCTGTCGTCTGTCTGCTGTCTCTGTCTCTGTCTCTCTCTCTCTCTCTCTCTCTCTCTTCTAACCGTTGTAGAAAGGGTGAAGGAAAATCTTCTAGACGCCCACCATTTGTTCCTTCCCTTCCGCCACTGTGTAATCATGCTCGCCCGCTACGACTTTCAAATCCGCCGGATGCGACCGCTGCATGCACACACACACACACACACACACACACACACACACACCACGCACCCCACGCATACAAACACGCACGCGCGCGCGCGCGCACACACACACACACACACACACACACACACACACACACACACACACACACACCGCCATACACAGACACATTTGTATAAACACACAGAAGCACACACTCGTACACACAGAGGTATACACATACGCGTGCACGTATGCATGCAGACATGGTTGCGTATATGCACACACACACACACGCGCGCGCGCAGATACACACACACACACACACACACACAGCTGCAAGAAAGAAGAGAGACACACACAAAGTGTCGAGTTAACACAACAGAAGAATCAGCAATCCTCATAGAAAAGAGACAACCACAGAAACACAACAGAAAATGACGGTCAGCAAAGTTCCATTATTTTCCTGACAAAACAAAAAAAATTGTACAGCTGCTCCCAGTTTAAAGTCAATACTCCCACCCACTTCTGACAAAGACAAACACATAGAAACAGCTATACTGGATGGAACTCGTAACCAACCCTAACCCCCTAACAAAATGAAAGATAGACGCACACATACTCAGCTCTGTTGGATTGGAGTCATACTTCTACCTATCCTTTAACAAAATAAAAGAAAGACACATACGAACACCGCTCTGTTGCGACGAAGGTGTTGCCCAAACCTACCCATTAACAAGACACATGGACATACAGCTCTGTTGGACAGACGAGATACTCAGACTTACCCTGTAACAACACGAAAGACAGCCTTGTACAAGCAGAGCCATATTGGATGAAAGCGATACTCCCAACCATTGAAATAAAAGACAGGCATGCAGAAACACGGTCACAAAGACTGAAAATCAACACCCCATCCATTCCCCGACGACAAAATGATTATAGAAACACGAACATACGGGGTTTAAAAGTCAGAGCACCATCGATCTCCTGACGAAGTGACAGATACTTTAATCGATCAAAACACTTCAGTACAGGATAAAAAGTCTCTATCCCATACATTTCATGACAGTTTTAACACTATAAGAATTCAAATTTTAAAAATGAATAAAGATTCACAACAGATAGGGAAAGACGGGCAACAGACAGACTGGGTGGGTTTGGGCCGGAATAGATCGGTTGGTAGAGCGCCGGACTCGTAATCTTGGCGATCCTTGAGTTGAGGGTTCGAATCTCCGCCGGGCCGTTTCGGTACAGGGAGATTTTTCCCTCGGTGTTAACATTGGCTGTGACTCCATTTCCGAAAAAGCTCTTCGAATGAGACTATAAACAGAGGTTCCGTGTGTGAACGCACGCATTGCATCTTGCACACACGTAAAATCCGATCACCAACTTTCGGAAGAGAAGGCCAGTTTGGCCGTTGATAGGGACGACACGTTACACATAGCATGCACTCTGCGTGAAAAATCGAAAGAATGAAAGAGTTGTTCAATTAAATCAACGATAGTGACTGGATGACACGGGAAACGACTGAATGAAGCGCATCAGGCAGCTCTTCAGTCGGCTCTATCCAGGTAGGCAGCCCGTTGTGCAAACGAGAATGCAAATTGTAAAGTGCTTAGAGCGCGGTCTCTGGCCGGGGATAAGGCTATATAAGTACTCCTAATAATAACAGACTTGACGCAATAGCCGGCGGTGAGGACGTGCCGGGGGTCCAGGATGCTCCCTCCACACCAGGCCGTCCACCAAAATCCTTCCCTCTTGGCGATGAGGACTCGTGCTTTGGCAGCTCATCCCCTCCCACTATCCTCGCCAGCTGGACATAACACTCATCAATATCGTCTTTGTCATCGTCATCCTTGGCGACGTTTTCCATTATCAACGTCGTCGTCGTCATCAAAGTCATTACCATCAACATGGTCGTCGTCGACGTCGTCATCGTCATCATCATGATCATTATCATCATCATCATTATCATCAGTATCAACATCAGCAGCAGCAGCAGCAGCATCGTCGTCGTGGACGTCACCATCATCAACGTTGTCGTTGTAGTCGTCGCTGTCATCGTAGTCATTATCATCATCATCATCATCATCATCTCTCTCTCTCTCTCTCTCTCTCTCTCTCTCTCTCTCTCTCTCTCTCTCTCTCTCTCTCTCTCTCTCTCTCTCTCCCCAAGTCATCATACGAAAGTATTCAACAGTCCTTTCTTTTCTCATTAATCTTGTCACAATCAAAGTGGACTTACTGTTAGACGTTTAGCTATTTCTCTAAATATAAAGCACTCCCTAAGCGAAGCATGTATGTAGAATCAAGAAGACCCGTGTCGCTATTACAATGTGTAATTTCCATTCTTAAGGGGCTAAGGCTTTTATGAATAAAACAGTTGAGTCGTAAGTCTTGACTGACTGCCCTCTCTCTCTCTCTCTCTCTCTCTCTCTCTCTCTAACACACACACACACAACACACACACACACACACACACACACACACAAAACACACACACAACACAAAAAGAAAAAGAGTTTAGATTTGGTGCAGATTTGATCTAAAACCAAAGAGGACTGCAGAGAAACGAACTAATGGAGAACTAATGCTGAAGATGGGAGAACTTCATTCTCTTCCAAGATATCATAGTTGTGTGTTGTTGTTTACAGCAAAAGACATTTGTTTTTTCTCCCCAGGTGGGTTTTCTGTGTACAATGTCGCTGTTGTCGTGCGTTGTTAATTTCTGCCAATGACAGATGGCCGTCTCCCAAAGCGGGATTTTCATGTTCATGCATTTTTTCTTTGTAGTATATTCTTTCTTTCGTCGTTCCCTGGCTCTAACTTCGAAGTTTGTTGATATTTTGTGTGCGTATGCTACCGTTCCTTATCCAGCCCGTAAGGTAGCCATATTCCGTCTTTGGGGGATGAGGTCTAAACACAATACTAATCTATTTGTGTTTTCTCTCCGTGCCATTGATTCCAATGGAACACGATGGCCCACTCCGAAAGGTGGAGTAGCATTTAAGATTGTCTATACATGCCTCCCCACTGTGGACCTCCAGTGTCAAATCTTTCACGAAGGGCCAAGAGGTGACTGGAGCTTACACAAAACTCAACTCCGTAGAGAAGATCTCTCGAATCTGGCTGTCTTGAGTGAGAACTGAATTCCGGTCCTTCGAACAAGTGTCTGCTGTCTTACCCACCGGGCCAGCTGGATACCCCCAAATGCAAAAATGACGACATGGATTTCTGAGTACACATAGAAATGACAAAGTGGGGATTACGTTATAATACAGTTACGAAAAGTAAATGAAAAACTTGGGATTTCAATACGGTACAGATATGAAAAAGAAAATGGGAGAGAGCGAAAATTTACATATGATATGGAGGAAAGGCAAATAAAGCGGTGATATCCATTTAATACAGATACAAAAACAAACGACAAATTGGGAATTACCAGACAAAATATACAGACAAATGACAAAGATGCCATTTCCATGCAAAATTATGCGTTCAAAAGCAGGAAATATCAATATAGTGCAGACAGAAAAGTAGATACCAAACGGTAAATATCTTTATGATAGGCTGACACCTCTAGAAATAGACAAAACGGAAATTTCCATATAATTAAGAAATGAAAATAAATGACGAACTGTACATTTCTGTATAACATAGACATGAACATAGATGACAGTGTTGGATGAATTTATCAGTTCGCGATGAGCTAAAAGAGTGGATTGAATGCCATGTTTGTAACGGTGAAATTCAACTATGATTGGAAACTCTACTGATGGCTAAACATGGAAAGCTTAATCAGGATCTAGTCTGAACATTTTTTTCTTGGATCAGGTATTTCAGTATTGTTAAAAACTAGAAAACTTCGTTAGGAGCAGTAGCTGATGTAATACATATAACACATTACAAGGATCAAGTACCTGGATGATGTTAAAACAAGTAAAACGTCGTTAAGATCGAGTCAGCTGAGTAATAATGTAGAAGCCTGTTCCAACCTTGTCAGGATCTAGTGGCTTTAGCGATGTTACAGCTCATTGAAACATAATTAGGATCAGTTAACCTGGGGATGACAAGCTGTTAAAGCCTTGTTTGGATCAGGTACCTAGATGATGTTATAGTGTGTCAAACATTGGTAGGATCGAGTGAAGGGGTAATGATAAAACCTGAAGACCTTGGCCTGGATCAGATATGTAGATGATGTTAAAACGAGAAAAACTTCTATAACTAGATGAAGGGCTCTCAGTGGTGTCAAAGCCTGTAAACATTTCTCAGAATCAGGCACATGGGAGATTCTCAAGTCTGTAAAACCCTGTGAGCATCGAGCACTTTGGTGTGTTAAAGCCTTTTTTTAAAACCTTGTTAGGATCAAATACATAAAGTTAAAGCGTATGACGCATAGGACGATCAGGTACCCGGGCACTGTAAAAACCAGGAAACGGGAGGATGGGAGGTCGGGGGAACTGAACCAGTCGTCATCATACTCGTAGAATTCCCTTTCAGTCTCTACCTCTCTGTCTCTCACGTAGCTCCAGCCTGTAAGAGAAAGAAAAAGTACCATATTATCGACATTATGTCATTTTCACAGTCTTCATTACCATCGTCGTTATCATCAGTATCACATGACAGTCAAAACTTTGCATGCATTTACACACACACACACACTCTCTCTCTCTCTCTCTCTCTCTCTCTCTCTCTCTCTCTCCTCTCTCTCTCTCACACACACACACACACACACACACACACACACACACACACACACACACACACACACGCACGCACGTTCGCGCGCGCGCCACACACACACACACACACACACACACACACACACACACACACTGACTTTAACCGCATTACATTATTCATAATGTTCTGTGTAACATTTATGGAAAAGTGAGGACGTTAAAACGCACTCGGTTAATTCACAAACTGAAATCGTGACACTCTGTCAGATCTTTTGTAAACAAAGATAATAACGACTTCGCTGTGGATGTAGTGCCAGCAACTGACAAAGTCTCAGTCTAAAAGACACAAAGATAATCAAATATGCAGTTAACAGAGCATGATCTAAAGATACAGAGATAGAGAATTAACTGCTAATAGAGCGAAGTTTAAAGGCACAGAGATATAGAACCATCAGCCGACAGATGAACGATCTAAAGTCACAGATATACATAATCAAAAACAGACGGGTAACAGTTTAAAGGCACAGAAATGTGGGATAAAATACGAGTGAACTACCGTTCATTTATGACTTGTCTAAAGGCACAGAGATACAGAACCACCAACCAACAGATGAACAGTCGAGAGGCACAGAGATGTTGAACAAGAAACTGACAGGTGAAAAGTCAGAAAGCACAGAGGCATAGAACCATCAGCCGAAAATGAACGTCCCAAAAGCTCAGAAATACAGAACCACCATCCGACGGATGAACAGTCTATAGACCCAGCAATTCTGAGCCACATCGGTTTAAAAGCACAAAAATATAGAACCAGCAGCCACGAAATGAACAGTCCTAAAGCACAGAGACATAGAACCCGCAACTGACAAATGAACTGCCTAAAAGTTCAGAGATGGAGAACAAACCGCTTAAAGATAAACTTTCAGAGATGGAGAACAAACCGCTTAAAGATAAACATTTCAGATGCACTGAGATACAGAACCAGAAAGCGATAGATGAACAGTTTTGAGGTACAGAGATACAGAACCAGCAGCAAACAAATATACAGATAAAAAGCACAGACATGTGTAACCGGAAAATGACATAGTCTAAAGGTACACGGATATCAAAGCCCCAGCTAACCGATTCACAGTCCAAGGGCAGAGCAATATAGAACTAAGAACTAACAAATACACCATCAACTCTCTCTGAGACACACAGTCAGAAGGATGATACATAATCAGCAGACGAGTAAATGGCAGTCCAAACATACTTTAGACGTAACATGTCCATCAACGAATTTCACCGGTAGAAGGAAGACGGAGTTAGCACGTAGAATGTCGACGGCAGGGGGGGGGGGGGGGGGGGGGGGGGGGGGGGGGGGGGGGGGGGGGGGGGGTGGAGAATTGCGAGCTGGAGAGAGGTCGGGAAGAAAGTGGGATGAAGTGAGATTGGGGAGTGAAAGGGTGATGGAGAAGAGGATGGGGGTGAAGAAAAGAGATGGGAGTGGTTAGGAGAGGAAAAAGGAAGAAACAAGAAAGCTGCAAGGATTTGTATCACAGCAAGTGAAGTACTGGGATGAATGGAACGGGTAAAGAGAGCGTGTGGTGTGCACACGTAGTATATGTAGGTATTTGTGAATGTATGCTCGTTCACGTGTGCGCGTGATGGAGATGAGAGACAGACAGACAGACAGATAGACAGACACATGGAAATTCAGAAACGGATACAGGGTGAACTGCGGGGAGACGAGGTGAATCAGGAGCCAGGGTGGTATGAAGAGGAGGGGGGTGGGGAGTATAGGATGCGACGTGAACAGAGAGGAAGGGGAGGGGAGGGGGGAGCAGAGGGAGGGGGTTGGGAGCGTGGAGGAAAAAGAGATAGTGTTTCCAGGCACAATACGGGCTGTCGCGCCGCCTGACGCTAGCACCTGAGAACAGGGTCGTGTTTCCCCCGACGTCTCCAGCTGGCACCTGCATAGTTCACGTTCACCGTCATTGTCCCTGCCCCAGCTGTCCTGTCGTCCCTTCGTTCCTTGGAACTGTCAACACACACACATACGCGCGCGCACACACACACACACACACACACACACACACACACACGCACGCACCCACACACACACGCGCGCGCGCGCACGCGCACGCACGCACACACACATCACACACACACGCACGCTCACACACACACACACACACACACACACACACACACACACACTTTGTGGAGAAGTGGATAATAACAGAATGGTGAATGGAATGTGCAAGAAGGGTAGAGGAAGAATGAGCGAGTCTCACCTCACTTGGAAGGAAGCTGTGAGATTGGGAAAAGGAGTCGGGGGAGGGGCGGGGGAAGGGCCAGGGGATTGTGTGTGTGTGTGTGTGTGTGTGGTGTGTGTGTGTGTGTTGGGGAGAAAGGGAAGGGGCAGAGACAATCCCACTTGTCTGTCCTGTCACCAGTTGGTCTGAACCATGATACGATCGATTTGGTGTGATCCGTCTTATGACGAGAACAGAACGAAACGCACTCTGTTGCAGCATCACGTTTTGCTTGAAAAGGTGACAAGGGTGGGCAGCTCTTTCTATTCAGGTTGCATTGTTCTTGTGTAAAGCGCGTAATCAGTCTTGACGATGGCCCACATTTGTGTCGGTGCAGTGCCATTATTTTGATGTAACCCTTATGAGAGAGAGAGAGAGAGAGAGAGAGAGAGAGATTATCTATCATCTGCCTCTTTTCGTTCCATTATATTCAATTATTTCTTCTGGACTAGAGTATGTAAACAAAGAATGCTGACCTTAATTTGCTCACCTGTATGTTTAGAATTGTTGTAATGTAGCATATAGGTCGCAGAATGCAAAAAGATAATTTCTTGCAATATTTTGTAACTGCATCGCTTTCTTCCGTACAGAAGGCTTACCATCTGACAGAAAAAACTGAACTACTACTAGCAGATGCTCTCCCCTTTCTTTCTTTCCCTCCGAGCCTGTGTACACACAAACACACAAATGTATTCTATGCATTTTACATTCACTTACTAACCACGCTAGGTCTTTATTCAACATGGACTGTTCGTTTGGCTAAATTCTTCCTTTACTGTGTTCTCTGACAGAGGAGCAGACGACATTCAGGACTAGCAGACGACAGTTCGTTTCAAGATGGCGGTCGATGCCGAGCTCGCCGCCATCATCGGTGGTAGTATAGCTGGTGTCGTCGTCCTCGTCGCCATAATAGCCGTCCTCGTCTGCCTGTGTTGCGGGTAAGTGATTGCTTATATCTATTATTGTGTCATTATTACTGTGAGATGATTCCGTTGAAAGGTTTCTTCCGTATCCCCTTCAAACCATTTTGTTCGCGAAACGTGGATGGCAAAATAAACTAACTTAACTTCAGTAAGAGTAAGGCCAAAACGCACGCTGCGCAATACAAGACCAAATGAACGGGACTGCATGAAATTCAGTTAGCAAGTTACATTTCGGGTTAAAGTCCATACCCATCGAAGACATAGAACAGACGGAGACTACCTCTCCAGATTGGGGAAGGGGGGGGGGGTATTTTATTCTACGTAGCCGCCGGAACGACAACACTTTAGGATGGGCGGTAAGTGAGTGTCGGATATAATGTGATATATAATGAGGAATGTGAGCATTATGTTGGATTGACTGAGATGTATGGACCATGAAAATACAAAGTTAAAATCGTGCAAGGATGTGAATTCTCTCATACCTTGGAGTTCACTGAGTTGAGACAATGACATATAATTAAAAGTAAACAAATAGAAAAGCACATAGCAAAACATTAAAGCCTTTGTGATACTTAAGCTGTAGCTTTCAGATGTATGTTTGACTTAAGATGTGGAGATCAAGACTCGATTTTGAATAAATGTTTATTTCATTTCAATTTTCTTGTTGCTTTAGACACTGCTTTGACCATCACTTGACCATCAGGAACTCAACCATTGTGTGATCAGTAGAGATTAGCGAACGGAATTG
>CM065714.1:141391665-141401665 GCA_033310375.1 Conus canariensis
TCGGTGTGTGTCAACAAGGATAGCGGGCCAGTCGATGATACAGTGTTTCATAGCAGCGAGTCTGCTTCAGGTTCATGTTCGTACGTCACTTCTTCGGTGTGTGTCAACAAGGAGAGCGGTCAGTCGATGATACAGTGTTTCATAGCAGCGAGTCTGCTTCAGGTTCATGTTCGTACGTCACTTCTTCGGTGTGTGTCAACAAGGAGAGCGGGCAGTCGATGATACAGTGTTTCATAGCAGCGAGTCTGCTTCAGGTTCATGTTCGTTTTCGTACCTTCTTTGGCTGGAGCGGTTGTTGAAGGTGTTGATGTGTTGATGTGTTTCTGTGGCCATACGAGTGCACGGGAGGTTTTGGATTAAGAAGTTGGATCAAAAGTGTTGAGTTGTGATGTGTGCATTTGTTTTTAACTGGTTGGAGGCAGAACAAGAAGGGCTCATTGGGAGGGAGGGGAGTTATTCTTGGATTCGACGCTGAATTGTCACCTCTCTCTCTCTCTCTCTCTCTCTCTCTCCTCTCTCTCTCTTTTCTCTCTCTCTCTCATTTCAGACACACACACACACACACACACACACACACACACACAACACACACACACACACACACACACACACACACGCGCGCGCGCGCGCGCGCGCGCCGCGCACAGAGAAGAGCGAAAGAGAGTAATCAAAAACACCCTTTCGAAGTGGTAGGATAGTGTGTGTGTGTGTGTGCGCGCGCGCGCGCGTACATGCGTGCGTGCGTGCGTGCGTGCGTGCGTGCGTGCGTGCGTGCGTGTGTGTGTGTGTGTGTGTGTGTGTGTGTGTGTGTGTGTGTGTGTGTGTGAGCAGACGAACAATGGTAACAGGATACAGCGCCCAGGAACGACTATTTGATAGTAAACAACCACCAAGACCGAATGTCTCGATCAGCGGTGGGAGTTCGGACAGTGTCTCTTGTTTACTGCAAACACATTGCCCGTTTCTTTCGTACGCTGTGAAAATAAACCTTGGTTGCTGGACGGTTTACGGCAGTTTTATATCATTACACATCGCATTTATTCACACACACACACACACACACACACACACACACACACACACACACACACACCCCGTCCTGTGATGTTCCCGGGTTGTCATGCATGACAGTGTCATGTCGCGGTCAGAACTGTGCTATGCATGATGCCATTCTAAATTTATATGTGTTCTATTTTTGTTCAAGAGTCCAATCGGTTATCTGGTCTACAGCAAGTGTTAATTGATGAATGATTTATGATTGTGGGCTGCCTGGATAATGGAGATAGCCCGTGAATACGCGCGCACACGTGTGTGCGTGTGGTGTGTGTTTGTGTGTGTGGGGGGGGGGGGGTGAGGGTATACAAGTGGGAGAGAGAGGCAGTGAAAGGGTGCGTGTGCCAGAGATTCAAGAAGGGCGGGAGGGGGGGGGGGGGAGAGAGAGAGAGAGAAAGGCAAGGGGAATCGGTATGGATTATTTTTTGTAATGCATATACCTTCTTTGGGAATCCGTAAAACTATTTTTTCCGATACCTTGGTAAACAGTCGTAAAATACAACACAAGGCGATATGTTATATTGCATAATTCGTTTACATAGTTAAAATGGTGAAGACTAATGACCGGTTACCCAGGTGCATTCAACCCCTTTTAGATCTTTTTAGCGTAATGATTGTGCTTGCACACACCTCACTTCTTGACAGAAAGAACGCTTCAACAGCTTTTATCATAGTGTGTTCTTCTCTGTTGGTCGGCTGCTTGCGCGCGCACACTCACACACACACACACACACACACACACACACACACATGTATAGCAGGATAAAACTCTTTGGGGAGCTTGACAACAAAAGGTGTTCAGAGAAGAAACCCCCTCAGGCAAGTGTTTCGGTCCTAAACCCTCCGGGCCACACCCAAGTCATGACTCCTAGATACCCTTCTGCTGTCAGAAACATGTATCGCGCTGCTGGGATTTGAACCTGCCGCTAATGGATGGCTGGGAGTTTCAAGGCGTGCCGTGTTTTGACGGGTGCCTAATCCACGTCGCTGTCCGACACCGGTTCTAAGCAGGGGAATTTAAGCGTTATGAAGTTCACTGTTGTTTTTCCTCGACCAGATCCGCTAGGAACTCTTTTCAGCTGCCTCTGCCATAGCCTTCAGGGTCTTGCTCTCCTTCTGACGTGAAACTGAGCGCTGATTCATGCGATCATAGGTGGATTAGCTTACACCCCGCTCCTCCCCTCTCCCACAATTGCTTCAGTGTCTGATCATAGGTGGATTAGCTTACACCCCGCTCCTCCCCTCTCCCACAATTGCTTCAGTGTCTGATCATAGGTATGATTAGCTTACACCCCCCTCCTCCCCCCCCCCCAATTGCTTCAGTGTCTGATCATAGGTGATTAGCTTACACCCCGCCCCTCCCCTCCCCCAATTGCTTCAGTGTCTGATCATAGGTGGATTAGCTTACACCCCGCTCCTCCCCTCTCCCCCAATTGCTTCAGTGTCTGATCATAGGTGGGTTAGCTTACACCCCGCTCCTCCCTCTCCCCAATTGCTTCAGTGTCTGATCATAGGATGATTAGCTTACACCCCGCTCCTCCCCTCTCCCCCAATTGCTTCAGTGTCTGATCATAGGATGATTAGCTTACACCCCGCTCCTCCCCTCTCCCCCAATTGCTTCAGTGTCTGATCATAGGTGGATTAGCTTACACCCCGCTCCTCCCCTCTCCCACAATTGCTTCAGTGTCTGATCATAGGTGGATTAGCTTACACCCCCCTCCCCCCTCCCCCAATTGCTTCAGTGTCTGATCATAGGATGATTAGCTTACACCCCGCCCCTCCCCTCCCCCAATTGCTTCAGTGTCTGATCATAGGATGATTAGCTTACACCCCCTCCCCCCCCCCCAATTGCTTCAGTGTCTATCATAGGATGATTAGCTTACACCCCGCTCCTCCCCTCTCCCCAATTGCTTCAGTGTCTGATCATAGGATGATTAGCTTACACCCCCCCCCCCCCACCCCCCCAATTGCTTCAGTGTCTGATCATAGGATGATTAGCTTACACCCCGCCCTCCCCTCTCCACAATTGCTTCAGTGTCTGATCATAGGATGATTAGCTTACACCCCCCTCCCCCCCCCAATTGCTTCAGTGTCTGATCATAGGTGATTAGCTTACACCCCCCTCCCCCTCCCCCAATTGCTTCAGTGTCTGATCATAGGTTGATTAGCTTACACCCCGCCCCCCTCCCCCCATTGCTTCAGTCTCTGTCATAGGTTGATTAGCTTACACCCCCCCCCCCCCCCCCCCCCCCCCCCCAATTGCTTCAGTCTCTGATCATAGGTTGATTAGCTTACACCCCGCCCCTCCCCTCCCCCACCCCTCCCCTCTCCCCCAATTGCTTCAGTCTCTGATCATAGGTTGATTAGCTTACACCCCCCCCCCCCCCAATTGCTTCAGTCTCTGATCATAGGTTGATTAGCTTACACCCCGCCCCTCCCTTCCCCTCCCCCAATTGCTTCAGTCTCTGATCATAGGTTGATTAGCTTACACCCCCCCCTCCCCTCCCCCACCCCCCCCTCTCCCCCAATTGCTTCAGTCTCTGATCATAGGATGATTAGCTTACACCCCGCCCCTCCCTCCCCTCTCCCCCAATTGCTTCAGTCTCTGATCATAGGTTGATTAGCTTACACCCCACCCCTCCCCTCCCCCAATTGCTTCAGTCTCTGATCATAGGTTGATTAGCTTACACCCCGCCCCTCCCTCCCCTCTCCCCCAATTGCTTCAGTCTCTGATCATAGGATGATTAGCTTACACACACA
This sequence comes from Conus canariensis, assembly GCA_033310375.1. Taxonomy (NCBI): domain Eukaryota; kingdom Metazoa; phylum Mollusca; class Gastropoda; order Neogastropoda; family Conidae; genus Conus; species Conus canariensis. The sequence continues at coordinate 141,395,479 of CM065714.1, forward strand.
CACACACACACACACACACACCCACACACCACACACACGCACACCCTCCCCCAATTGCTTCAGTCTCTGATAATAGGATGATTAGCTTACACCTCCGCCCATCCCCTCTCCCCCAATTGCTTCAGTCTCTGATCATTGGTTGATTAGCTTACACCCCGCTCCTCCCCTCTCCCCCAATTGCTTCAGTCTCTGATCATAGGTTGATTAGCTTACACCCCGCCCCTCCCCCCCTCTCCCCCAATTGCTTCAGTGTCTGATCATAGGTTGATTAGCTTACACCCCCCCCCCCCCCCCAATTGCTTCAGTCTCTGATCATAGGATTGATTAGCTTACACCCCGCTCCTCCCCTCTCCCCCAATTGCTTCAGTCTCTGATCATAGGTTGATTAGCTTACACCCCGCCCTCCCCTCTCCCCCAATTGCTTCAGTCTCTGATCATTGGTTGATTAGCTTACACCCCGCTCCTCCCCTCTCCCCCAGTTGCTTCAGTCTCTGATCATAGGATGATTAGCTTACACCCCCCTCCCCCCATTGCTTCAGTCTCTGCATGGTGATACTTACACCCGCCCTCCCTCTCCCCCAGTTGCTTCAGTCTCTGATCATAGGTTGATTAGCTTACACCCACTCCCCAATGCTCGCTCTTCTTGGTTGTTGCTTACTCCCGCTCCTCTCCCCCCATTGCTTCAGTCTCTGATCATAGTATTTAGCTTAACCCAACTCACTTAATTGCTTCAGTTCTGTCATTGGTTGATTAGCTTACACCCGCTCCTCCTCTTCCCATGGCTTCAGTTTGTGGAAGGTTGCTTTAATCAACATCATCCGCTCTCCAATACTGCGTTCTGTCATGTTGATTGTACTTCCTGCTTCTGCTTCATGCATTGCGAAGCTCTGTTAAGCAGAATCGACTTGTGCTGGCTTACTTTTGTGAGTAGCTTCTGCATTCTGCTTTCCTTGGCGAAGCAGCTGATTTGTCTTCTTAATGATTTTTGGTATGAGATCTTTCTTTGTGGTGAAACCTTCCTGGATTACTGCATTGCATGTACCCACATCAGTCATCCGGACTCTCCAATAAACCCGGCTTCCACGCTTTTGATGTTACAGCTTTGCGGTGTCATGAATTGTGAACTCCTGCAGTGTAGAGCGTCGTTGCTGGGGCTTCTTATGGCCTAGTGTTTCCTCTGGCAGCGCTAACCGCAAGCACGATTTCTTTAAGCCTTTGGTTGAGTCTGCATGTGTACCTTCCCTGGATTAGCACTGCATTGCATGATACCCGAACATAGTCCCCTGTTTCTTTGTCCCGACAGAGCGCAAAGTCATCCCATTTCCTCTATCTAACCAGGCTTGAATTCGATGACAGGAGATCATATGCAAATCTGAGGATGAAGTCGATTTTAAGAGGACCCATATACTGCTTTTCATTCCACTTGAAATTTCTTTGCGGTGCGTTTTCACACGTCATCCATTGCCCGTGTTGGCCATGCTGGGCTACCCTCTGGGTTCTCTTGGCATCCTCTTCTTTCTTCAACGCTATATTACCATTTTTCTTTTTGCTTTGCCTACTGCCTTGGACCACCGTTTCATTTCCGTCGATCTCAGCCCCTGTCCCAGTCTCCTGGTTTGCATGTGTCCTGTTAATTCCCCGATTGTGAGGTACTCCTTGATCACGACCACTGCTTCTTGCACTTTCCATTTTCTGCCTGTCTTTAGCTTGGGCTGGACTGATCTCGCACCTTGTCTCCACGGTCCTCAAGCATGATTAGTATCATTGCCTTCCCCGCTTTGTATTCCTCGTGAATGGATTTCAGGGGTAGCTTCAGCTTTGCTTGGCGACAGTAGAAGTCAATGTGAGTGAGACCAAATGGAACATCAAGGCACTACTTTGTGCATTTGTTGATTTTAGCCTCCATTGATTCCACTGGGGTAGTGCTAATATTGCATATCAGAAGAGGCCAGGGAACCTTCATGGTCAGCATAGACTCCGACACCAAATCTTTTTATTTGCCAGTAACTGTTTTAGCTACTGTTCCTTTTTGTGGAGTGGGGCTTCATGATTTCTTCGGTTTGAAACTTACCCTGGATGAAGCAACTAATTCGTCGACTTGCTTCAGTACTTTGTGTGTTTCATCTTCCTAGGAGGAAGGGACTGTCGTGTCATCTATGAGGCATTGAGAGAGAGCCTTCGGTGTCCATTCCCGAGGGCTGCTGTAACTGCATGTCCTCTGGCCGCTTTTCACATGACCTCCATAGCCAAAACAAACAATATATGAGAAATATGTATTAACTCGTTTTCAGTTTTAAATTTCCATCACATTCTTAACTACCCTTCATGTGTTCAAAGTTTGAAAAACAAATTAGCTTAAACGCTAAAGAATGTTTGCGTAAATCCAAAACAAGAAAAATGAGGACAAAGATAAGTTAATCCTCCTCATTGATCAAAGTATACACTCAATATGACGAAGATCTTTAGTCCGAGAGTTACCGACGAGAATGGTACATCTCTAAAGGAACAAAGCAGTCAGCGATGCCATTCTGAGACGAAGTCTATTATGCTCTCAAATGTGTTGTGTATTGTTTGCCGGCGTTCGTATAACCTTTTTTCATTATGATAACAAGCTCATAGCTTTTATTTCTTTTAAGATAATATTTCTTTTTTTCTTTTTTCTTTTCTTCTTTTTTTCTTTTGCTTTTTGTTTGTTCTTTTGGTTTGTTCTTGCCTGTTTCGATTGATTGTATGGCTTATAAAAATATGAATAAAACAATTTTTTGACATTATTATCACACACACACACACACACACACACACACAACACACACACACACACACACACACACACATCACGCACCATGCACGCACGCACACACTGAGAGAGAAAGAGAGAGAGGGTGAGGCAGACAGACAGACAAAGAGTGAGTGAATAAGTGAGAGAGACGCACAAACATTATACAAATAAACACACACACACATGAAAATGCTCACACACTCTGTCTGTCTGTCTGTCTGTCTGTCTGTCTGTCTCTCTCTCTCTCTCTCTCTCTCTCTCTCTCTCTCTGTCTATTTTCCTGTCTGTTTGCCTGTCTGTCTGTGTGTCTCTCTCTCTCCCTCCCCCCTCTCTCTATCTCTCTCTGTCTCTCTCTCTCTCTGTCTCTCTCTCTCTCTCTCTCTCTCTCTCTCTCTCTCTCTCTCTCTCTGCTCTCTCTCTGTATGTGTGTGTGTGTGTGTGGCAGAGTGAGAGGGAGAGAAAAAGGCATGCACACACAGTGTGCAGGTACATAGTAGGGGAGAGAGGGGAATGAAGGGTGGGGAGGGATCGGATTGTACAGGTAGGGGGGGGGGGGGGGGGGGGGGGGGGGGGGGGGGGGGGGGGGGGGGCCTTTTCTGGTCCTTGGCAGTGGCAAAGGGCGGTGGCCACAGCCTGGGTGAAGACAGTGTAACTTGATTAGGCCTGGGGTAGAACAAGATCATCTGCCTTGATCCCCCTACTCCAGACCCCACCCCTGTTTCCAGCTGTCGCTGTCTGTCTGTCTGTCTGCCTGCCTGTCTGTCTGTCTCTCTGTCTGTCTGTCTGCCTCCCTGTCTCTCTCTCCCTCTCTTTCTCTCTCTCACTCTCTCTCTCTCTCTTTCTGTCCCCCCCCTCTCTCTCTATTTCCCTCTCTCTCTCTCTCTCTCTCTCTCTCTCTCTCTCTCTCTCTCTCTCCCTCTCCCTCTCTCTCTTCTCTCCTCTCCTCTCTCTCTCTCAGACCCCACCCCTGTTTTCAGCCGTCGCTCTCTCTGTCTCGCTGGCTCTGTCTTCTGTCTGTTTTTTCTCTCTCTCTCTCTCTCTCTCTCTCTCTCTCTCTCTCTCTCTCTCTCTCTCTCTCTCTCTCTCTCTCTCTCACAGACCCCACCCCTGTTTTCAGCCGTCGCTCTCTCTGTCTCGCTGGCTTTGTCTCTGTCTGTCTGTCTGTCTGTCTGTCTGTCTGTCTGTCTGTCTCTCTCTCTCTCTCTCTCTCTCTCTCTCTCTCTCTCTCATATGTATTTAGCCTAGGATCCATGACATACACATCATGTGTTGTTCAATGGCCTTGCAGACAGAGAAATATCCGGCTTTCACCGCCCCCCCCCCCCCCCCCCCCCCCCCATTACTGTCTTCCCTTGTATCCCCGTCTTCCAGTCACGCTACCCACTTATTTCAGATATGTGTGTCATGTGGGTATAATTTTGTTTTGTGAAGTCATATTCTTAAACAAGTAAGATTATCAGGTAAATTATTCTGTGTGTGTGTGTGTGTGTGTGTGCGCGTGCGTGCGTGCGTGTGTGTACGCGCGCGCGCGCGCGCGTGTGTGTGTGTGTGTGCGTGTGTGTGTGTGTGTGTGATCTGCTCCAAACAAAAAGCGTAATATAAAGCTGAAGTCCGTCACAATCTATGGCAGTTATAGGATATGTATATTATAGCAGTTCCACAAAAATGAGCCGGAATGGTTTGCTCTTTTTTCCCCCACTCCCATGTATCCCCCACTCCCATGTATTTACTCTTGTTTTCTTTGCACTCTGGAACCTCATGCATGTTCTTAAAGCACCCCGTAGAAATCAGTTGATTAAAAAGAAGCCCTCATTGTGGTGCCTCAGTTGTGAATACCATTTTCACATGGTGAAAGAAATTAACGGCTTGGATTTACATTTCACCTAAGCTGCTTTTTTCTGCAACTAAAGAACGACCAGAACCAACACAATAAGGTGTTTCAAGTATTCTCGCGATTTGTTTATTTTTGTTTCGTTATATTCTGACGTAAATATCGGTCTATATGGTGCCACTACATTAGGAAAAAACACATTGTATTATCTCTCTGAATCAGAGTATTTCACTTAAACAGAGATTTTTTTTGTTTTTTTTTTTTTTGCGAATATTGGTAATTTAAGTAATGTTAGTATTTCAGTAAAATCAGAGTTCTGTATAAGAAAATGTTAGCGAATGACGGAAAGGTTACGTAATGTCAGTATTTCAACAAAATCGTTATTCTTGATAAGAAGCTTTGCCGTAGTGAAAAGCATAATGGTAATTAATTTCATAAACGTTTTCGAGGAAGATTGACAGTCGTGTCATATTCATATGCTGTTTTATCTCTGTTCCAAAAATAAGAACAATCGTGCAATTTTTCTTTCATGAGTTAAGTAACTGCTCATTCAGCTACATTCACAGATGTGCAGAAATCCCTTATTCCACAGTGAAGAATTTCAAACAACTTTTTTTAATAAACGATGAAAAAAGGCTTCCTTCGACTCACCGAACCATGTATCGTCAAGTTTGCTTTGGAAAGAAACTTTTAACTCTGTTTGACATGTCCGGATTGCCAGTTTTCGGGGGTCATTACAGCCAGCCATATCTCCTCCGGCTCTCCATGATGATGTTGACTTTTACTGTCCTATCTGCTGCTCTTCCGTCAAAGGTCGGCATGGGCAGATAACCTGCGTGTCTCACCTGACGTTAATGTCAACCTGGGCTTTGATCTCCGGCGGTGACTGAGGACAGCGGGAGGGACTGATAGAGGAGGGGTGGATACGCACCTGACCTGGTCTGATAGCAGCAGTGTCGTAGCGTCAGCGTAACTTGGGGCGAATTGTACTCTGTCTGTGTGGAGGTGCGCGATCTGTTTGTTTATTTCGTTTACATGCCCGCTCATTGGTTGATACAGAATTCTAAATAATTTATGCCAAAGTGCTTTTGTTTTGTTTTGTTTTTGTTTGTTTGTTTGGGGCTTTTTTGTCCTTGTTGTTTGTTTTGTCACCAGCCATTCTGACGGTTTTGTTCCCTTGTCTGCCAACGGCATTGAGGTACTTGATGACTATCACGGGGTTGAGGTACTTGATAACTATCACAGCATTGAGGTACTTGATGACTATCACGGCATTGAGATACTTGATGACTATCACGGGATTGAGGTACTTGATGACTATCACGGGATTGAGGTACTTGATGACTATCACGGGATTGAGGTACTTGATGACTATCACGGGATTGAGGTACTTGATGACAATCACGGCATTGAATGTACTTGATTGACATCTCACGGGATTGACGGTTACTTGATGACTATCACGGCATTGAGATACTTGATGACTATTACGGCATTGAGATACTTGATGCCTATCACGGGATTGAGGTACTTGATGACTATTACGGCATTGAGGTACTTGATGACTATTACGGCAT
>CM065714.1:141404165-141416665 GCA_033310375.1 Conus canariensis
GACTGCTCCCCAGCTGCTGTGGTGAAAACGTCGGGTGCCTGTAGTGAATAGATAAGGACATGGACTGCTTCAACACGTAAGTCGTGGCAATAGTATTCATGGTACTACTAGTCATAATAGAAGTACAAGGAGAAGGAGGAGGAAGAATAGAGAAGGGGGGGGGGGGGGCGGGAAGGAGGGATGGAGAGAGAGAAAGAGAGAGAGAGAGATCGATGTACACCACACACACACACACACACACACACACACCACACACACACACACACACACACACACACACATATATATATATATATATATAAGAGAGAGAGAGAGAGAGAGAGAAGAGAAGACAGACAGAGACAGAGAGAGATGGCAATGTACAAAGAGAGAAAGGGAGAAACAGCGATGTTTGAGTGGGGAAAGAGAGAAGGATGTGATAGATGGATGGTAATGTACAGAGAGGGATGGATGAGGAGAATGCACAGCAAGGCAATGCTTTAGTCCTGCTGGTAAGTAGTAGTTGCAGAATCCTGATTAAAAGAAAAGGTTGACAAAATACTGGGAAAAAAACATGGTTTCTTAATCATGGAGACGTCCCGTAATTTCTTTACTTCCACACTTTCATGCTCATAAGTTATCAGCCTATGAATGTCTGTGGCCGGAACTTCTTGAAGAAGGGAAAGTCAATGACATCTAATAAGAAAGCAATTTGTTTTGATTGTAACTAGCAAACATGAACTTCATTTACCTCCCACAATGAAATAGTTACAGGCACATAAGTCCAAGCAAACCAGTACTACATGCAGTACTCTTCCATCAGGCATACAGTAGGCACACAATGCATACAAGAACATTTCCGAGTCAAATGACAAATTATTTTGACAAACGCGAAGCTGGTGAATTTTCATTCGAGGATTTGCCTTATTTCAACTTAGCGCGTATGCGCATTTACGCTGTTAGTGTGTGTGTTACGTGTTGAATGTTAAAACTGTTTGGTATTTTGTTACAAATATGTCTGTTCAATCAGGATCCTACAAATGTTTGTTGGAATTGTTAATGTGCCAGGAAAAGTGTCAAATGTTGGTCTGCCTGGTTCTGACCTCGAACGCAGAAACACTGAATTTTTTTTTTCATTTATGGCCGTTTTGATTGTCTCTGGATCATTAGTTTATCTGGTTTACGGTGGGTGTCTTTTCATTGTCTATTGAAACTGATTTTCAAGTGGGTTGTTTTTTCTTAATCATCAGTGCAATATTCCATTATATTCTAAAGCTGTATGTGTGTATGTCTAAATTTCCATATTTACATGGTTGTCATCAATTTCTTTTTTTTTTTCAATTGTGTGTGGTGTGTGTGTGTGTGTGTGTGTGGCGCGCGCGCGCGCGCGCGGCGTGCGTGCGTGCGTGCGTGGTGCGTGTGCGATATCCCCCCTCCTCCTCCCCATTCTCTGTGTCTGTAGTGCACACTGTGCCAGATGATTATCCTTGGTATATGCTACATTTTTGTAAGCGTTAGTTTTTGTTATTGGTGCTGTCTTGTTTTGTTGTCGTTGGTGTGTGTGTGTGTGTGTGTGTGTGTGTGTGTGTGTGTGCGTGTGTGTGTGTGTATGTGTGTGTGTGTGTGTGTGGTTTTTTGTTTGTTTCTTTCTTTGTTTTTGTTGGGGGGGGGGGTTGTTTGTTTTACCATGTCACCAATACTTATAATTGTTACTAACGCATAATTACCCCCCAAACCCCAACCCCGTCGCATCCCCTCCATCCCAATCTCTCCTCCCCAGAAAACGCCGGCGGAAGAAGAGGCGCGAGCAGAAGAAGTTCCAGCAGCTGACCCCCCACACCTCCCCCTCCCACAGCCAGCCCTCCTCCCTGGGCCACGAGGCCCCACTCCCACCCCCGGACCCCCGCCTACCCAAGGTGGGCAGCAACGGCCTGTGGATGGGCACCCCAGGTATCTACGCCGCCACCCCGTCCCCAGCCTACTACTATAGCCGGCCCGGGGGTAAGGCCCCGCACGCCAACCACCCCCATCACCTCCACCACCATGGCATGCAGAGGGCCAGCTCCGAATCACGGCTACCGCATCGCGAAGGTGAGGAAGACGTTGGGGGAGGAGAGAGAGAGAGAGAGAGAGAGAGAGAGAGAGAGAGAGAGAGAGAGAGAGAGAAGAGCAATGAGAATGGACGATGATTTATTGACAACAGTTTTAAACAACCCTAATGCAAAGGGCGTGCATGCGCAATTTCCACTTCGTGTTACAAAACTCTGCCAACAATAGAAATGCGAGTCAAAAAAAATTAGCGAGTACACAGAAAACAGTTGAAAAATACTAGAAAATGAAGAGAAATACCATTCATCAAACAATATTCTCATCACAGTAAACATCTTATTGCATAATCGTGATTTACAAACACAGCCTGCATATTAAGTTTTTTTTTCTCTCTCTAAATCAAAAAGCTTCCGCCACAAACTTAGCAAATGAGTTTACAATGTCTCTATTTTCAGAGGATAAAATACCAGAGAAGTTTTGAATTTGACCGAAAAAGGACTTGAAGGCAGAATAATCATTTCAAAATTCATTGTACTCTGGCCATCTAAAAACGAAGTATTCTTCGTCTTCAATTTCTTTGAGCAGGATGGACACATCAAATTACTTTCCGCGTGCATGAACCATCTTTTTCTTCCTTTAAGCCCCAGGCTTCTCGTTCGAAACCGAGCGAACGCATCTCTCAAACGCTTACATGAAATTGTTGTGAGGTAGTTCTCAGCTTGAAAAAGATCTTTAAATGTGTGATAAAAACTCATACTTGTCACTTCCTTCCAAGTTACTTTGCCAATTTTGCATATGGCACGCAATCAACCTATCTTTAAACTCTGCCAAACTCTGAGTCATCCGTACAATGCCAAATCCATTTACGGATAGAACTCTCTTGATTTCATATACCCAATTCCGACGACCTAATTCTCATTGAGTTAGTGTTATGCAGTATGCCTGTTTATTTACCATTGTCATTGGTAATTTTAACAATCGCAACCAATACTTCAAGCTTATGGCCTTCAGAGATTTATATAACTTTCCACCTACACTTCGCTCTTCGTAAAATATCCCATGGTCTATTTCTGTTAACTGAGTCAAAGGCCTTTGTAAGTCAACAAAGGCTACATAGAATTTAGAGTTGTTCAGTAAATGCTTTTGTACAACAGTAAGCAGAGTGTAGATATGATCCACAGTACTATGATCCTTTCTGAAATCAGACTGTTCTTCTATAATTGTTTCTTCTCTGTTGGCCCATGCAACTAGACGTTTGTTCAAAATGTTAGTGTACACTTTATCTAATATACTGGTTAAAGATACACCCCGATAATCATCTGGTTTGTTTGCATCTCCTTTCTTGTGAAGAGGCACTATTATTGATTTAGACCATTCCTTTGAAAAAATCCCCTAATCAAAAATTTCATTGACAAGCTTTACCAGAAAATCACAAATGTCAATATTTAGCATGTTTCAGCTATAATCTTATCATTGTCCTCCGCTTTTACCCAACTTAAGTTTTTTTAATACTATCTAACACTTCCGAGAGAGAGAGAGAGAGAGAGAGAGGAGAGAGAGAGAGTGAGTGAGTGAGTAACTTTCCTTAACTGTAAAGAGAGTTTATTACCAAGCCTAAAGCCTGAAGGTGAGGGAAAGCCACTTTATGTTTGTTAGGCCAACATTTGGCATAGTTTTCTTGTCGGTAAATTTCTGTTTTAATAATGTAGACCTTCTAAAAAGTGTGCGTATAAAACAAAAGAATCGACAAGTCACCGGCAGATTACAACAAACAAACAAACAAATAAGCAAACAATCAAACAGATGGCGAAAAAGGTCTAACATCATTGTGTTTGTGCTCCCACACCATCAAATGGAGATACACTACACTCCATGGTCCTGTGGTATTCTTACCATACCATCCCCACTACCACGGATTCAAAAACACAACCCAACGGCACCCTTTAAGCAGCCATCATATGCCGGAATGTCTGTGGTTTCAGTTTTCGGTACCTTTTCGTTTTCCATGTCCTTGATCTAATAAAACCGACAATCGTGTGCACTGAATCAACCCTGCTCTTCAGAGCAGCTTGTGCTGGGAAACACAGCGAGTGCACCCCAGTCAGAACCAGGACACCCACACAGGGATTCATAGCTGTTCGTGTACGGAGAGAACAGTTCGAAAGAAATGAACAAGCAGTACAACTAAAAACAATAGCGAATGCCTCCTACTCACGCACACTTTCATAAACTGTGGGAAGGTATCGTAGGGCCTTAAGTCATCACATCAACGAAAAGAATTATGTAAGCAGAAGACTGCGTGTGAACAGCCGTCTTCAGCTGTTCTTTGTCGTGTGTTGTCACGTTCATTCCTTTGCACCGTATTGTGTGCCGGGTGTCGCGTGAAATCTGGGAACGTGATATCTGGGAAGGCTTCCCAGATATCACAGATTTTTGGGGGAACGCGTTCCCAAAATTACTGTGATATCTGGGAAGGCCCGTGGTATCTGGGAACGTGGTCTTTCAGAGCTCAGAAGGGCAGAAAGAATACGAAAAAAGAATGGATTTTCGAGATAAGGTAGGAAACAATTTATTTAGGTGCATTTGAGATCTTTGGCCTTCTCGTCACTTTTTTTTTCTCGTACGCATTCCCAGATTTCACGATTGGAAGTTCAGGAAATCTGGGAACGCGTTCCCAGATATCACGGTAAATCTGGGCACGCGTTCCCAGATATCACGGTTCCCAGATACTATACGACACCGGGTTACGTTTCGTAATGATAATGACAACTCTTATGTTATAAGATGGTCTGCATAATCTGTTTGTACACTACGGTGCGTCATTGGTTGATATGTGGTGGTCTCGCTGTTGATATGCATGTAATGTTCTGGTTTTGTTCATCCCCCCCCTCTCTCTCTCTCTCTCTCTCTCTCTCTCTCTCTCTCTCTCTCTCTCTCTTTTGTCAAAAGACCTCTTTGGTAATGACAATAAAATATCAAAGTGTCAAAGTGTCAAGTGTCTCTCTCTCTCTCTCTCTCTCTCTCTGCCTTACTACTACCCACCCACTCCTGTTTCCATCGTTAAGTCCTTAAAAAGTCTCTGTGGTTGGCCGAGCTATGAACAACACGAATAAATGATTCATTGATTGATGGATTGAAGCAGTTTACTGTACTGTTTGTGAAACGGCGATATATTTATAATGTGTGCACTGGATGACAGACCATTTCAAGTATCGCCCTCCAGAAAGAAGAGCCGCATCTTTGCAGAGAGGTTTGTAGGGGCAGTTCTCCTGCATACTGTTTGTACTTGGAGTGTCCTAATCCTTTGTATGAAACAGTTACATACAGAGTGCATGACCGGTTCCATTTCTTTCGTTCGTTTGTTTGTTTTTTTCTTTCTTTCTTTCTTGCATGTACAGGTGCACGGTGTTCGGGTGTTTTTTTTTTTAACTGGCAAGCTTTTTTTGCCTTTTTTTTTTCAATTGATCGTGACTATTGATTTTAATTTTAAGACGACTTCCTAACAAATTGATTGGTTTCTGCGTCTGCTGATGGTGATGGTGATGTGTGTGTGTGTGTGTGTGTGTGTGTGTGTGTGTGTGTGTGTGTGTGTGTGTGTGTGTGTGTGTGTGTGCGCGCGCGCGCACGTGCGGGCATGCGCGTATTGTATGTGTGTGTGTGTGTGGTCGGCGCGCGCGTGCGCGTATTTGTGTGTGTTGTGTTGTTCTGTGCTGTGCTTTGTGGTGTTGTATTGTGCTGTTCTGTGCTATGCTGTATGGTTTGTATTGTACTGTGTTGTGGTATTGGTGTGGTGTGGTGTGATGGTGTGTGTGTGTGTGTGTGTGTGTGTGTGTGTGTGTGTGTGTGTGTGTGTGTGTGTGTGTGTTTGTGAGTATGTGCATTCATGTGTGATGAGGGTTTTTTTCATGTCTTCTCATACATTTATTACTAACACTTTTATACTTTAACGATGATACAGCAAGTGTGTAAGTTTGGTGTGGATTATATCACTTCCTTTACAGATGATATAACAAGTGTGTAAGTTTGGTGTGGAGTATATCACATCCTTTACAGATGATATAACAAGTGTGTAAGTTCGGTGTGGATTATATCACATCCTTTACAGACGATTATAACAAGTGTGTAAGTTTGGTGTGGATTATATCAATTCCTTCACAGACAATATAACAAGTGTGTAAGTTTGGTGTGATTTTTTAACACAAGAGATACTTGAGGCGACTGCTGATCCCCCCCCCTACCCCCTCCCCCCCAAAAAAAAAAAAATCGGCTGGAAATCATAAATTAATTATTACTCATTATTTTCTGAGATGACTTGTCTGTGTGCTATGCTTTTGTTCATCAAGCACCTACACACTTAAACCCTTTCAGTTAAACTGTATGGTAGCATTGCTCATTTATGTATCTTTACGTTCATCATGATTATAGGTAATTTGAGCTCTGAAAAAAGTCAACAAACGTACGACCCTCAGAATTATGTCATTTTATGCATGTGTGTGTGTGTCTGCCTGTCTGTCTGTCTGTCTGTCTCTCTCTCTCTCTCTCTCTCTCTCTTTCTCTTTTTTTTTTTTTGTCTGTGTGATGCGTGTGTGTGTGTGTGTGTGTGTGTGTGTGTGTGTGTGTGTGTGTGTGTGTGTGTGTGTGCTTTGTCTGTGTGTATGAGTGTGTGTGTGTGTGTGTGTGTGTGTGTGTGTGTGTGTGTGTGTGTGTGTGTGGTTGTTTGTCTGTGGGTAGGAGTGTGCCTTTGTCCCGTCTTTGCTCTTCCTTACACGGATCCAAAGTTCTCCAACTGTGGCATGGGGACTCACTGGCATACTGGGCACATCAAGAATGAATCACTATTGTGCTAGAGAGTCGCATTGCGAGCATTTCAATGAGATTATAAAAAAAAGTGCGACAACTTAGATAATCGAGGCGACGTCCAAACTTGAAGCGGATGTAAGGGAAGGGGAGGGGGGGGGAGTTCGGGGCAGGAGGAGGCAGGGGACATGGTGAAGGAAAGGGTTACGGGGATATAGGAAAAAGCAAATGGGGGGGGGGGGGGGGGCGGACAGCAGGGAGAACAGGCGGTAAAGGGGGAAGGAGAGGAAAGAAGGTCGGGGCTTCGATGAAAGGGTGAGGGGAAGCGGTGGAAGGGACGAGGAAGGGGAGGGGGGGCACAGGGGTTGGGTGGGGGGAGAAGGGATCGGGGGCGGGCAGGGGGAGGGGAGGGAGGACATACAAATCTACAATTTTCGTCTGATTTTCCTTAACTTTAGCGTGGTGACTCATTGGCATACTGGGCACATCGAAAACGAATCACGTTTGTGCTATACAGGCGCATTGCTGGAATTTGTCATGCGAAAAAAAAAAGCGACTATATAGCGAAACAAAGCAATGTCGGGATTCGAAGCGGTTCAGAGGGAAAGGGGAGTGGGGAGGGACGGTTGACTGAGGTAGGAGAAGAGGGGAATGGATGCAGGGGAGGGAGAGAGGAAACGCAGTGGAGGGTAGGAACGGAAGTTAGAAGAGAAAGGGGCAAGTGAAGAAGAGAGGAACAGGGGATGCAAAAAGGAGTGGGTGGAGATGAAGGAAGGGGGAGGTGGGACGAGGAATGGGCACAGGAGGGGAGGGGGGAGAGGAGAAAGGGGAGGAGAACGTAGGTGGAGAGAGAGAGGGAGACAGAGAGAGTGAGACAGAGAGAGAGGGGAGAGAGTGAGATTGTTCTACGAAGTTACTGTACTCCCTTAATAAAAATGTTTAATGTCTCCTCCTGTCCTAATTTTATCTTTTACTTTACAATGTTGTGAAATGTTGTTAGGAGGGTACGTCTTCTTTTAGCTTACCAAGAAACAAGCAGCATCAGCTAGGAAGGAAGATCAAAACCCGTTTTCAATTCGACAACTCCTCCTAAAATAACGGTTTCTAGGTCAAGCCTAGAATTGCTTTTCTTTGCAGCGCTGCTTTTGATCCCTTGATTTACTTTCACCCCACAAATTCATGGAACATCATTTTCGTATTGGACCTCCTTCTTTGTTTTTCGCTGATTACATTGCCATAAATCTGTCTACTTCTGTCCTTTGTGTGTGTGTGTGTGTGTGTGTGTGTGCACGCGCGCGCGCGCGCGTGCGTGCGGTGTGTGCGTGTGTGTGTGTGTGTGTGTGTATGAAACAAATACCCGGTTAATTTAATTCACAGTGTTCTTCGTAAAATGCTCTTTGCTCTGCTATTAAAACTGACAAGTTTAAACTTCACTAAAATTATTCCTCAGTAATGCAGCCTATCCGTCTAATTGCCGTCTGTTTCCATCTAACTGCATGTTTGTATAGTGTTCGCCGGTTTTGTCATTCGTTGTGATAACTTTTCTCCTGTTGTGTTTTTTTTCGTCATCGGTTTTAATCACCTTTGTGACGCATTCTGCTTACCTTTGCTGAGTTTTTAACTTACCTTTCTCAGCCATTTTCAAAGTACAGAAGTCTCAATTCTTCACATTGTATTCTCTGCATGATTTACCGCTGTGTTATAATATCAATATATATATCTTCAGTATTTAACTGTACTATATTTCATTACGGTTATTTAAACCTTGGGCCTTCATCGACACAAGACAAACGTTATAAATGAACACACTCCCTTTGCTTCATTAGGACTTGCATGATGACAGTCATTTAAATGTATTAGATAAGTTTAATGTTCCGTAGCCTGATGACCAGAAGAACTGGTTACTGGTACAGGTTCACCGTGTCAAAGTCAAGGAAATATGGGAGATAGACACCAACTACCTCATTCCGTCGCTTTAACAATTTCTGAACTGAATCAAGCACCCATTGACAGCTGGGTGGAGAGAAACGGTTTTACATGTCGTAAAAGTGCGACCTGATAAATTCACGACCGCCATCTGTGCAGCCAAACGCCCCAACCACCCGATTTGCGGGCTTTGTGTTTTTCATGTAAATTGACCTATAGCTGATAAAAATCAACACTTTTGTGAACTGTAACAAAGTGATTGGATAAAGAAAGGGAAAAAACCTAACTGCAGTGTGATGAAGGACAGGCCACAGTACAAACAGGCACATACAAATTACAAAAACAAAGTGCAAACTAATGAACTTGGATACAGAATACAAAACAGACCCGTGTTCAACGTCACAACTGACCGACATAAAAAGTGAGAAGAAAAAGCGATACTTCCCAGATGGCTGTCAACAGGGGAATGAATGTGAATGTTTTTTTGTTGTTGTTGTTGTTGTTGTTGTTTGTTTTTGTTGTTGTTGTTTGTTTGTTTTTTGTTGTTGTTGTTTGTTTGTTTGTTGTTGTTGTTGTTGTGTGTTTGTTTTTTGTTTTGTTTTTGTTTTTGTATTTTGACAAAAGACGGGACTAATCAACCGTCACGTCCGTTCTCAGCTACTTGCGCGCGCGCGCGCGCGTGTGTGTGTGTGTGTGTGTGTGTGTGTGTGTGTGTGTGTGGTGCACTTTCCCAACCCAAAAAGTATTGTTGTTTTTTTCCAACTGGTCAAGCACCCGGAAAATTGATTCTTTTTTTTTTTAACTCGCTATTTCCGCAAACCCGTTTTTTTCTTTTTAAAGTAGACTCTGGTATATTTTTGCTATGCGAACCACATTTTTAAATAATGTAGTCCTTCATAACTGTTGATTTTGAATGTGCAATTCAGCATTTCATAAATAGATATCCGAAACAAAATCCGTTTATAAATGCAGAAAAAGAGTCTTTTTTCAAATCGTCTTGGAACGTTCTTGTGTTCTAAGCTCGTGAAATTTAGTCTCAGAATATCATACCTAAACCTTGCATTCTTTTCACATACTACGGCATTCTTAAAAACAGGTTTGGATAGTCGGTGGACCCAGTTTAGAGGTTGTGTACATAGAGTGTGGTCGTGCGTGCGTGCGTGTGTGTAGTGTGTGTGTGTGTGTGTGTGTGTGTGTGTGTGTGTGTGTGTGTGCTCGCGTGCGCGCGCGGCTACATGTGCTTTGTGTACGGATGTGTGTCTGTAGGCGCGCAAGCTTGCAACGTGCAGCTGTTTCTTCTGTTCCTCAGAGATCTCAAGAGATTGGGTTCATTATCAGCCATTGTTTGGCGGTATCGTGACAGTAAAATGCGCGTTTAAACGCGACCCCCAGATAATGTTTCCCTCAGATGAAACGAGGAGAAAGAGGATGGGATGCAAATTGTGTGTGTTGTGTGTGTGTGTGTGTGGCGCGCGCGCGCGCGTGTGTACGTGCGTGATCTGGAAATCTGCATACCAAGCCGACACGTCAACCATTGAATTTCATTTCTGGCAGTCGATGTTCTTGTTGTAGTTTGGGGGAAGCGAAATTTTAATCTATTCATTCACACCGAAAGGGGTAAAGCATACAAAACCCATGCAAAATGAACAAAAGAACTTTTACTTTTTTTTTTTTTTTTTTTGGGGGGGGGGGGAGGTGAGTGAGTCGGGGTGGCAGTCGATGTTGGAAACGGAGCCGCAAGGGAGAGAGGACGTGCGATGGGAAAAGATAGGGGGTGGGGGGAGGGAAGAGGGGGTAAGGGGGGGGGGGGGGGGACGGGGAGGACAGACTGAAAGCTTACAAAGGAAACCCTAAATACCAGATTAAGGTCAAACATAAACGAGCGTCTGTCCGATGATGTGGCAGGTCGGTTTTGTCCTGGGATATATATGCATATATTAAAAAAAAAAGAAAGAAAGAAAGAAAGAAAGATAGAAAAGAAAAGAAAAAAAAAGAAAAAGAAAAGGAATGTGCTCTTTAATACTGGCAAAGTTTTGTGAATCAGATTTGTCATATGTGACTGAACTTTGTCTATAAATATCTGCTTTTGAGTTGCGTTGATAGTGTTACTTTTTTAAATGTTTGTGTACCAGTATTTGGTCGTTGTGTGTGTGTGTGTGTGTGTGTGTGTGTGTGTGTGTGTGTGTGTTGTAACCTTAAATATTGACATTTTCTCGGCAAATCTAAGTACTAGCTGAACTAAAGTTGCAGAAAAAGAAATACTGACGAGATGTTTCTATTGTTATCTTACCTGAAGCTGTCGGCTAAATTTCTTTCTTAAACGTTTTAAAACATACTTCCAATATTACGAATCAGATTTTCTCAGAAACTACTTTTACTGCATTTAACACTAACGAAAGCTATATTTTTTTGTAAATATAGTAACAATACTGAATAATCTCTCTATCAAGATCAGATAATATAGTGCAATAACTACCAAGCAGAAGAGCAGATAGACATGAACATGTGAAGTATAGAACCGTATAGAACCACGTTAAGTCACTTTTGAACACACACCATGCCAAATACAGCTGAACTAGACTTCGTCACTGATTTTTTGTCTTATGATGGTTCATGCAAATGACGCCATATAAAAGCAGCGAGTGAAACTTGTTTCGGCAATAAGAGTGATGAAAAACACTCGGTTATGTCAAAACTTCTTCGTTGCAACCAACATTAAACAATAATAAGACAGGCAATAACCATGTGAACACAATCCGAAACGGTGTAAGGTTGATTGTGTGATGACAAATGTCTGTCAGTGGCGCCTGACGAACAGAGTATACCCATCCACCTCAATTCATCTCAGTCCCCAATACTTGAAAAACACACACACACAACACACACACACACACAACACACACACACACACACACACACACAACACACACACACACACACACAACACACACACCACACCACACCATTTATGTCCTTTAGCATGTACCTGCGCTACCAGGTCAAAATCAATCACTGCAATAACGATACTCGCTGTTCAACTGATCTCTCATGCTCACCATGCAGTTTGAGTCATTATGGTGCTAATTTGTTTCCCATCCCCAGGTTAAAGATCGATTGTTAAAGAGCCAGCGATTCTGTTCTCATTTTATGAGAGTTTTTAAACATGCTGACCAGCAGCATCGGATCGGTTGTATGTGATGACGATGTTTCCAAAGCGGAGGGGGAGAGGGGTTTTCTCCTTTCCCAAAATGCTGTCAAAGCGGGGGAGCGGGAGGGAGACACTCTCCTTTCTCAAACTTTTGTGAAATGGACTTGGAAGGGGAAGGGGATGGAGGTGTACGGTTGTATTCTTCCAACGGACTGTTCACCATCATTTTCATTTTCAGCCGGTGTCACACAAACAACCCAGCGGATAACGTGGGGCGGAAAGGAGGGGAAGCGAGGGGGATCCAGACATCTCAGGGGTGGGGAAAAGTGTGGGGGGGGGGGGGGGGGCGCACCCCGGGCTCCCCACCCCTCTTCTCCCCTCCTCTTCTTTTCTGGCCCTGACTGGTGTTTCAGAGTCACAACGCCCTTTAGTTTCACAGCAAAACTCATCGCCAAATGTCACTCGAGTTTATTTAGAACAGTGCGTCTGGCTATACGGGTCCCAGTCCACAGATGCAGATTGAGTATAAATCACTTTTTCACAAAGACGACTGGTGCATATTCAATACAAAATGAGAAATACTTCATCATGGACTGAAAAT
>CM065714.1:141421665-141431665 GCA_033310375.1 Conus canariensis
TATGGACAGTGGTATCATCACAAAAGAGTTCACATGAATCCTCAATATAAAGAGGGAGATCATTTATATAAACTGAGAACAGCAACGGACCTAACACAGAACCCTGGGGTACGCCATGTTGGATAGGTAGCTTCTCTGATAAATTGTTGTTGACACAAACGATTTGTTGACGATCTTCTAGGAATGATGTTATCAGTTGGAAGGTATTTCCTTTTATACCATATAATAAAAGCTTCCTGCATAACAGTTTGTGGTCAATTACATCAAAAGCCTTTGCAAAATCAGAGAGAGAGAGAGAGAGGGAGAGAGAGAGAGATGATTTTAACTTGATGGAATAGTTTACGAAAACAAACCTATACAAATGTATTTACCAAGGAAAAAAATGTCTGTGAAATTCTGATATTGTTGCATAGTTATTGCTCAAAAAATGCGAAAAATTCAAAATCTGTCGAGAGTTTAATCCCGTTCAATCCTTCGCGAAAGAGTAAACTAAAAGTATGATGGCAGGATGCTGCTGCTGACATAGTGCCGTGTGGAAGCACAACAGAGATGTGCCAGCGAAGCACCTGCTCTGGCTGTACAGCCCATTTCAAGAGAGCCAGGCCTGGTCGCACCTGCTGCAGGCGAATTCCCCGTGGCTCTGGGGGTACTGAGGCTATTGTCCGAAGCGCTCTCTTCTTTCCTGCCATTGCTGGTTCTTCGGTTAAGTCCGGTCCACTCCTCTGCTGTCAGCAGCCAGGGTTGTTCGGCCTGTTGCCCTGATGTCGCTGACCTTTTTTGTATTCGGTTCGTAAACATCTGAAGCGCAGTGTGTGTTTTCCAGCCGGCCTTAAAGACAGCCCCCCCCCCCCCCCCCCCCCCCCCCCCCCCCCCCCCGTCCCACTCAACAACAACCACGGTGATCATCACCATTCCCTGCTCTTCGTGGTGGAATGAATCCACACACACACACACACACACACACACACACCACCACCACCACGCACGCACGCACGCACGCACGCACGCACGCACGCACGCACGCACGCACGCACGCAGCACGCACGCACCAGCACGCACGCACACCACACACACACACACACACACACACACAACACACACAACACACACACACACACACACACACCAACCACCTACCAAAATAGAAGCAACAGATCAAACATGCACACCGGTGTTGTGCTGAGAGATCATCATTGGAGACGGACCATTGGTACTTTAATCATTAAGCTTAAAAACGGTCATGCACGCCAAGGTTGAATGAACCAAAGAGCTCTGGCTCAGGAAAGAAAGAAAGAAGAAAACAAAAAGAAGGAAATAGCCTGGGGTTGCCCGAAGACTTGTTAAATGGGAGGAGAACAGTTGCAGGGAAAGCTGCAAGGGCTACTCATCCGAATCCGCGGGGGTAGGTTAGTCTTCCGCTTTGCTGCACAAGCTGACCAGTGACACCGACTGGGTCCGTTCATTGGCCTTTGTGTTGTTTAGTTCACTGCGCTGTTTCTAGTAGTGTCAGAGAACTTGGTGCGAGCTCTCTTCTCTCTCTCTCTCTCTCTCTCTCTCTCTCAGTTAAGTAAGGTGTTCGGATGTGGTGTGTCAGTGAACTTACAGTAATCTCTCTCTCTCTCTCTCTCTCTCTCTCTCTCTCTCTCTCTCTCTCTCTCTCTCTCTCTCATGTTGTGTGTGTTGTGTGTGTGTGTGTGTGTGTGTGTGTGTGTGGTTAGTTCTGCGAATCGACGAGAAATTTTCAGTGTAACACACACATGTGCTTGCGCTGGCGCACTCTGGCGTATCCGCGCACGTGCTCACGTACACATATGTGTACACCTGTGTCCCTTCTTACCCATACACACACACACACACACACACACACACACACACACACACACACACCTGCCTACCTTCTCACCCTCATCTACCCAACTCCCCCTCTCCCCTTTTCCATACCTCCTCCTCTTCTACCCTCCCCTCCTCCCCTCCCTTTCTCATTATCTCTCCCTTCTCCCCCCCCCCCCCCCCCCACCCACCCACCCCTCCTCCTCTTCTCCTGTCGACACAGGTCAGTCCCACGCAAAGAACGGGCAGCGAGCGACGGGCGAGTGAGTGAGTGAGTGAGTTCGTCGTACAACTGAGTTTGGATTTTTGTAGAAAGAATTCCCTCAACCCCCACCCACCCCACCCCTACCACCCGCCCTCCCTCATTTGCTCCCAACCCCCTACCCACACCCTCCCATCCCCCGTGTTGCATTCACCGTCACGCGTTCATCGCTGGGTTTTTTTTTTTCTCACGTGAACATCGTGTCATGTTTTCATGAACGAAAAACGAAAACGTTCGGTTGACGGAGTGCCAGGAAAAGGATCGTGTCGAATGACAATCAGTTCAAGGCGATTCAAAACAAACAAACAAACAGGACATGCTCACGAGCACTACTAGACCTCCTGTCGCCAGCGCCAAATGAATCAGCGGCACATTGATGCTGGTTCTTTGATGCCCCTCCCCCCCCCCCCCCAACCCCACCTCACCCCCAAATATGTGCTCGCTGTGGCATGGGAAGGGGGGGGGGGGGATAAAGCAGGGTCAGTAGGGAGGTGCTGAGGTGTTCCTCTTCTTCTTTTCTTTTCTTTCTTTCTTTCTTTCTATCTTTAAATTGCTTTCAAAGTGACGTGACTGCAGGCGGAAACTGCAACCAAATTTTAAAAGGAATTTTAACATGGACAAACAAGTTACTTGACAAAACACGACGCGTTTCGACCTCTCAGGTCTCCTTATTCAGGCAAGATAAGTGACATTCTGGACAACAAAAAACGGACGAACAATCACTTACCTTTTTAAATTCGGCGCAAGATGGGGCGTTGAGTGAAAACGAGGCCGTTTGGGAAGGAGACAATGCGAGTGAAAATAGTAATGATGATGATGATAATAATGAAATATAAGAATAACAATGATAATAATAATAAATATTATTATTATTGTAATGATAATGATGATAGCAATAATGATGATGATACACATATTGAAAAAATAATTGAGAGAGGATTACTACCACTTTTGGTGATAATATGACAATAGTAGTTGTAGTATCAATAGTGGCTATACACACAGAAGGGGAGCGCGGACCTCTGGAAGGTAGATATAATCTTGGAATCGCCCTTGGGTCCGGATTCGCATACGGATCTACATTGAAAATTTGGTGGACTCGTCCATGGGCAACATTTTATCTTTCTATATAGTTTCATTGACTTTTTTTTTTTTTTGTGATTTTTATGTGATCTTGTTTGCCAGACAGAATCACAAACAAACCGACACAAATGGTGACATATAGCCCTCTGTGGAGGAGGCAATCGAATGCAGTCGATCCTAGACAGTACAGGATTCGTGGATTTTGGCGAAACAAGTGTTCCAACGCGAGAACATTTAAAAGATAAACAAAACTTTTCTTTCTTTTTTTTTTTTTTTTTTACTCCAGTGACAAAGTTATTTGAACGCTTGCAATTCCACAGTGCCAGCCACCACCACCATCCCCCCCCCCTTCCCCACCCACCCACACCCATCTTCTCGACTCCTCTGCCACCCATCTACCCCCTGGTTCCCTTCTCTCGCATCGTTTTTCATCAAAAG
Source organism: Conus canariensis (assembly GCA_033310375.1). NCBI lineage: Eukaryota > Metazoa > Mollusca > Gastropoda > Neogastropoda > Conidae > Conus > Conus canariensis. The sequence goes on from CM065714.1 coordinate 141,425,279, forward strand.
TATAAAAGAAGTTTGGTGCCATGATTTGTAGCTTTCCGAGCGAGGCAAGTGGATCATTTTGCCGCTGCTGAAATGCCCTAGATCCCAAGGTTAGGTTCCCAGCTCTAGCAGCAAGGAGTCGGGCAAGTGGGTGGCGGTGGGAGGGGGAGTGGGTGTGCGTTCCGCCGGGCAGGTTGTGTGTGTGTTGGTTGGTTGGTTTGTCAGTCGGACTGTCAGCAAGATGTCGAGAAAGCTACAAAACCGATTTTAAGGAAACTTGGTGAAAAGATGAGAGATGGTCTGTGAACAAAGCACGTGAGGTTTGATGCAGATCCGTTCAGAGAATCTGGGTCAAAAGGTGAATCCAGGATCCGTTCGACCCTGGCGGTGGTCTGCACTCTTCCTTCGTCTTCTTTTCTTCTTTCTTTCTTTCTTTCTTCTTTCTTTCTTTCTTTCTTCTTCTCCTTCTTCTTCTTCTTCTCCTTCTCCTTCTTCTTCTTCTTCTCCTTCTTCTCCTTCCTCCTTTCCTCTCTTCTCTCTCCTCCTTCCTTCTTCTTCTTCTTCTTCTTCTTCTCTCTTTCACTCTCTCTTTCTCTTCTCTCTGTCTCTCCTCCCTCTCCTCTCTCTCTCTCTCTTCTCTCTCTTCTCTCTCTCTCTCTCTTCTTCTCTTTTCTTTCATTGATTGATGTAGTGACTGGCTGTTTACTTATTTATTATCATGTTTCACAAAATAGTATTCGGTTCATGTGCTTGTTCGTATACTTATCTGTCAGTCAATCACAAGCCGGAACAAAATAGTATTCGGTTCATGTGCTCGTTCATAGGCTTACTCACAAGCCGGATTCGAATTTAAGACCACCCAGTTGTGGGACAGATGTTCCATTCCTGACCTTCAACGAATGGAACAAACATGTGCAAATGACTGCTAAACGCTAGCTGACATGCAGGGCAAAACAGACTGGTAAAGAAGAATAAGAAAAAGAAGGAGAAGAAGAAGAGCAGGAAGAAGAAGAAAGAGGAGGAGGAGGAGGAGGGGAGAAAGAGAGAGAGAGAGAGAGAGAGAGAGCATGTGTGTGTGTGGTGTGTGTGCGCGCGTGTGCGTGTGTGTGTGTTGTGTGTGTGTGTGGTGGGTGTGTTTTTGGGGAGGAGGGTACATCTAGATGCCGTCTGCCCGTGTTAATTAATACAACTGCATATTTAAAAAAAAAAAAAAACGAAATGTCAGCTCTGAACGCTTAGCATAAACACAGCAATTGTTTGAAATTGTTCTTGTTGCTTATCTAAGCATATATCTTTGTCTCTTTAAAAAAATCCAATAGGTGGCGCAGGAGCGAGACAGAAGGATGGGGGGGGGGGGGGGTGAGGCAGTAAGCGGCAGTGGTAAAGGGGTGTAGGTTAAGAGAAAGATTGAGAGAGATAGCAGAGGAGGGTAACAAAGAAAGCGGGAGAAAGGGGAAGAAAAAGAAGTTTTGCTGCTAGTGCTTACTTGGCAATACCATACGTTGACGTAGCCTACATTTGTCGAAGAGCACGTAAAGTATGCATGGGCAGGGCCATGGTATTTTGACACGCATGCCGCACCCTATATTACTCTCCAAGCCTGTCTTCATTGCATGTATTGGACGCACATTTCTCTGCATGATACTGACGACGTTGGCGGTTCAGTTTAACTCGGTTCTCTTGTAACTCTCTCTGTCTTTTCTGTCTCTCTGTCTCTGTCTCTGTCTCTCTTCCTCTCTCTCTCTCTCTCTCTCTCTCTCTCCTCTCTCTCTCTCTCTCTCTCTCTCTCTAGTACAAGAGAGGTTACGTTCCACATTTTCGTAACAGTTTTGCAAAGTACATTTGTAATTTTTTCTTGTCTGCTATTACAAAAGTTGCTATGTTATATATATATTCCTGGTGTTACCGCTTCATCATAGGACTGTGGCTTAAGTGTGAATAAAAGCTGGGTTTTCATATTCTTCCTCTCTCTCTCTCTCTCTCTCTCTCTCTCTCTCTCTCTCTCTCTCTCTCTCTCTCTCTCTCTCTCTCTCTCTCAACTGTGTGTATTTTGTGGCTATGTATGGTATTCATCACGGAGTCCCTTCCCTATCACATTATTTTAACTGTGATGAGGAGGGGCAAGGTTTGTTCGGGCCTGTACTCTTAATGTTTGAAATGAATTGAAATACACTTCGTGTAAATTAAATGAATGGCTTCACGGATAGAGGAGGAAGTCCGGATTTAACACACACACACACAAAAAATAATAACAACAGTTCGCTTTCGGGGTGAACGCACACATGTGCGAGCGCACACCAACGCGCGCGCGCGCCACCACACACACACACACACACACACACACAACACACACACACACGCACGCAGCACGCCGCACGCACATAACAATAACACACACGCATACACACGCGCATGCAAACGCACTCCCAAAATTCAACAGCAGTCTAGAACTTATATTTCCATAAATTGTCTTGACATACAGTAGATATGAGAAACATAAACAAAGTCTGAAAAGAAGGAAAGAAAGAAAGGACAAAGAAAAACAGTTCACAGTCATAACGTCAGTATACATGTACAGTCAATAGAGTCTGTTTAACGCCCGATGCAAAAAAGAACGTAAAAAAGCTGCTTTATAAACGCTCTCTCTTCTCTCTCCTCTCTCTCTCTCTCTCTCTCTCTCTCTCTCTCTCTCCTCACTCACCCCCACCTCGCACTCTCTCTCTCTCTCTCTCTCTCTCCTCTCCTCACACACACACTACACACACACACACACACACACACACACACACGCTCACACACACACACACACACACACACAACACACACCACACTCGCTCCATCTCTCTCTCTCTCTCTCTCTCCTCCTCTCTCTTACTCATTCACGCACACGACGCCGCGCGCGCACGAGATTTTCGCTCCACTATATTTCCATTGAAAATTAAATCGGTGTGGCGGATGCTGGTGTTTCCTGTATGTATTTGAGTGTATTTGATTTGGAAAGGGAGAGGGAGGGGCGGGGAGCGGAGGGAGGTGTGGGGGTTGGAGGTTACAGATAATGTTTTAGCACAAACTATTTGAATGAACGAATGAATGAATGAATTTTTTATTAAACGTGTTTTCATCATAATTAATGGATTTTACCGGAAAAAAAACTATGCGACTTCTATGAATTTGTGCATGCCACGCTGCATCTTTCGAAAAAACGATCCATTGGTTTGATTGTCTTTGTACTACGGTTTGTTCACATGTTAAGTGTCCCTTTCCCCTGTCCAGTGCCCGGGGGGCCCGGAATCTACGCCATAGGGGGCAATCAGCAACGCATCTACCACAGCCAGCAAATGGCCGCACTCACCCCGCTCTACGAAGTGGTGGACCCCCGCAACGGATCCGTCTATGACGTCTACCAGATTGGAGAAGGTGAGAGTCTCTGTCTGTAGTCATCACTGCGTAGCCTGCGGACCATCCGTGTACACTAGACATCGCTCAGCCTCAATACCATTGTGTCTTGCCCTCATACGGTCAGGCTTTGTCGTGTCTGCCTTGCCTATAGTTTGTGCCACAGTGTCCGCGTGATGTGAACGTATGGATTTTTATCATGCATACAACTTGAGCAATTTGGAGAGTGTGCCTGAATCCTAACTGTCTTATGGAGTTGTTCACACCGCGTGAACAAAGGAGTAGGCTGACGTTTTAGACGTGATCATCATGATGCTTTTGTTTTTTTCGCAAAGAGAGAGAGAGAGAGAGAGAGAGAGAGAAGAGTTAATATCATGCTTAACTTCTCTTCTTCTTCTTCTCTTCTTGTGATGATGATGACGATGACGCACGACGACGCGCGACGGAATGATGATGACGACAGTGATGATGATGGTTGTGATGAGGATTGGTGATGATGTGGTTTCCTCCCCTTTTGCAGTTTCTGGCTTTATCAGCGTCGTTGTCAAAATTGAGAATAGTCTCGATTCGCTAGTGGAGTGGTTAGTGTTTGTTTAGGTTGATGGCAATCGTTTAGCCTCTTCAGGTGCTGCCGGTAAATTGTGTAAGCATAAAGCGATGCATACATAAATAACTGTGTCTCCCTTCAGGTACTTCAGTTTTTGAAATACTTCTCTTTCTCCTCTCTCTCTCTCTCTCTCTCTCCTCTCTTCTCTCTCTCTCTCTCTCTCTCTCTCTCTCTCTCTCTCTCTATCTATTATATATATATATATATATATAATATTCTGTGTCTCCACTTCCCCACCCACCTCTCTCTCTCTCTCTCTCTCCTCTCTCTCTCTCTCTCTCTCTCTCTCTCTCTCTCCTCCTCTCTCCCTCCCTCCCACACTCTCTTCCTCTAGTTACATAACGCATTCTGTTATTCTGAATTGCTATGTATTCATTGTTGTTTATGAGTTGATATGCAGTTCTATGCAATGTCTTATTCCATATATTTAGATATCTTTCCCTTGTTTGAGGGCTGGATGAAATAAAAGCCACTGACTTATGCTTATTCCTTTCCCTCAGTAAACAATATTTCGTTCGTTCGTACTTTCAGTCTGTTTGTTTTTTTTTTTCTTCTGCCAATGTAAACTTTGTTGACAGATTATGAGATGTATCGCATACATACACAGCAAAAACGGAGGAGTGTTGTCGCTTCATTCTTTTAAACTCTACACAAACAGCAATAAAGAGACTTGTCAAAGCTCAGATATTAGCTCCTGTGTTACTTACTGCCTCAGGTATCTTTGCACGTGTGCAATCGGCGCCTTGTCTTTGGAGTGCAGGTTCGAAAACGAAGCTGCTTCAAGACAACCGCGGAAGGTCCAGCGACCGCCCCAGCAAGAGCAGCAAGAAGGTGCAGAGGTCGCAGAGTGACGTCGTCCAGGACGCCGCTAAACGCCCGCACCGCCACAAGCCTCCCCACGACGGCCACCGCTCCTCCAAGAACGCCAGCGCCTCCAGAGAGACGGCCCAGGTGCACGTGCCGAAAGACAGCACCGCCGCGGTCGGGCAAGCAGCAGCGGCTGGGGTGATCAACTCGGGTTTCGTCGGATCGTCCGAGAAGGTCAACGAGGAAGGGAAAGCCACGGTGGCAGCCTCGGCCACCGACAGCATGAAACTGCTGGCGAAGAACAGGACGGACGACGAGAAGAAGGTCGTCACCTCGTCCGGGTCGTCCGACAGCGAGGGCAAGGACCCGTCACCGTCGCCCATACCCGTCCCGGCCCCCGACCCCTCCCTGCACTACACGTACGGCGGCGACATCTACGCCGTGCCCGACAAGGAGGAGAACAGGCGTCGCTCCCGGGCCGATAACCCCATCCTCGCCCGCATGCAGGACATGATCCTGGACCGAGCGGACGGCCTTGACCCCGGTCAGGTACGGACGTGACGCAGACCGCCGAACCCTTGGTCATAGCTCCTACGTACGTGAACCCTAGCCAAGGGGCGTCGCTGATCCAGAACCCCCTCTACCAAGAAGTGGAGGAGGGGGCGTCGGAGAGTCCGGCCGTGGACAGAATGGACCTTGCGCGGACGCAAGGTCTGGACAGTGGCAACGAGGTCGTGGCCGCCGCCGCTCACACCGCGGCCGACGAGCTGGACAGTGGTGCGCGAGGTGTAGGGGTAGCGCCCACGCCGTGACAGTCGATGACGTGGCTGCTACGTCAGCCGTGACGTCACTGAGGGACGCTGGTGAACGCGGGGTTGGCGGGCAGCAGGAGGAAGGGACGACGGTGGTGAAGGAGGTGTTGGACACCAAATGGAGCGTGGACACTGACGCCACGACAGATGAAATCAGTAGAGCAGGTAAGGTGGTGTGTTTAGATGTGTGGCGTAAAATAGTGCTGGAATACCACGAGACAACTCAGAAATAACAGTGAAAATACTCCAAACGCCTGTGATTAAGAACATGTTAATCTGCAGTTAAGATGGAATGCCAGCGCCATCTAGATGTGTGTTCATTTAGATCGAAATGCAGGAGGGAAAGAAAAACGTGCATATCTTGATGGAGAACTTTCATTTGCTGTCGTGTCACGCTTTCATTTGAGTTGACCAAAAAGTCTTCACGATGAAGTTGAGAGCTAATTAGAATTTTTTTTATAGATTCTGTTGAAGAACCATTAATATATCGTGAAAACGACTTGCAGCCTGAAGAAAACTTCCAGTTATAATGTAATGGCTTTGCACCTCCCACTCACCCCCAATCCCTCACTGTCACCTCCATCTCCCAAAAGTCACAACACACACACACACACACACCACGCACGCACGCACGCACGCACGCACGCACGGACGCCGCACGCACGCACGCACGCACGCACGCACACACACACACACACACACACACACACACCACACACACACACACACACACACACCAGAGCTCCCAAAGAGGCACATGTGTGCACAAATGAAGCACTAAAGTTC
>CM065714.1:141436665-141591665 GCA_033310375.1 Conus canariensis
AAAGCGGCATAATTAAAGAGTGACAGGAAAAGAGAGATTGCCAGCACAAAATGTTCAAAAAGCGGCATAATTAAAGAGTGACAGGAAAAGAGAGATTGCCAACACAAAATGTTCAAAAAACGGCATAATTAAAGAGTGACAGGAAAAGAGAGATTGCCAGCACAAAATGTTCAAAAAGCGGCATAATTAAAGAGTGACAGGAAAAGAGAGATTGCCAGCACAAAATGTTCAAAAAGCGGCATAATTAAAGAGTGACAGGAAAAGAGAGATTGCCAGCGCAAAATGTTCAAAAAACGGCATAACTAAAGAGTGACAGGAAAACAGAAAACACTAACACAGAGTATTTGAAAATGACATAGCTGAAGAGAGTGACGAGAAAAAAAGAGATTTCTGGCACAAAATATTCAATAAACGACATAATTAAAGAGTGACATGAAAAGAGAAACAATAAGCACAAAATGTTCAAAAATGGTATAGTTGGAGAGTGTGACAGGAAAAGATACATTACTGACCCAGAAGTTTAAAAAGAAACATTATTAAAGAGAATGACGAGAAAAGAGAAACTACTAACACATAATTTTTTTTTTAACTTCGATGAAGACAATAAAAGGAAAAGACAAATTACTCGCATAGAATGTTGGAAAAAAATGATATAATCGAAGAGGGTAACATGAAAAGCTCAGCACAGAATGTTGAGAAGGCAGGTGAATCTCTTTGTGCAAAAAGATCCCCCGGTATATTCCTACAGGGTCCGTTTCAAATGCTGAAGCATTCACAGCTCAAAGGTTATATTCCACTAGGGGGTGTAGATGTCTAGACAGTGCAACACCGCTTCATGTTTGCACAGCTTTTCTGACAAAGCATTTTTTCGGATTTGGGAGGTGTCGCTTCAGTTAGGCTTCATTGCTTTGTTCCTTGTCTTTTGTGCATTTGAAAGTTAAATGAATCTGTGGGTGTGAAGTCTAGGTTCTCTGCAGACTTGCGCTGGTGCTTTCGTCTGTTTGTTGATTAAACAGGCTGATCTTGTCAAACATTGCCCGGTGTGTACTTACGTTAAATAAGTAATGAGTTTAACGGAATAGTCGTCCTTTTTCATTCTCTCTCTCTCTCTCTCTCTCTCTCTCTCTCTCTCTCTCTCTCTCTCTCTCTCTCTCTCTGTTAATCTGACAGTAAATGGTTTCAGTCATCAGTCAGTGTGCATGCACGGGTAAACCCGACAAGAAACTGTGAATAAAACGTTGTAAAAAAGATACATAGATACATGGATAGAAAGATAGACAGATAGATAATAGAGAGACAGATATTATCACTATTTTACAGCCTTTTGTTTACACCATTTAAAACCTCTGGCATTATGATACAAACAATAGGGCCTGAATTCACATAGGCCGTGTTCACAACCAATAGAATGGGCTGCCAGCACGTGACTTTTAGAACTAGGGTAAAACACCGTCGTGGCATTCTTAGTACCTCACCAACCTTTGTGTTTTCTTTTCTTTTTTTGTTTCCAGGTCATGACGAAATGATGTACTGAGCATTCAAGGAGAGGAGGGTACCGCCACCCAATTTTTCACACTGCTGACATGTCTGTCGAGTTTCGCCAAACTTGCTGCGCTGACGCCGACAGGACACGTGACCGTAGTCTGCTTCCGCTGTCGCAAGTCTACCTCCAGAGCTAATGCTGCTTTGCGACTTTTTTTTTCTTTTTGAATATAGGGAGGGGTGGTAACGGGGAGGATGAGATGGCCACCCCATCCCCCTTCTCTTCTTCGCCGCATACTCCTCGCCCCCGTTCCTTCCCCTCCGATCCGATCCACCTTCACCCCCCCCCCCAAAACAACCCCACTCCCCGTTTCCTGTCCACACACACACACACACACACACACACACACACACACACACACACACACACCATTCTTTTTTTTACAATCTGCCATGCACTGTGAACTTGCCAATGCTTTGTTATGTACCTTGGACATTCAATGAGATTGGATTAGAAGATCTAGACAATTTGCGTACGTATGCTCGTGCATGCGTGTATGTGTTTGTGTTTGCTAACTGAGTCAGATTTTGTTTACTTGTGTGGAATGGTTTCGGTCCCTGCGCCACCCGCCCGCCCCCCCCCCCCCCCCCCCCCCCCCCCCCCCCCCCAACACATACACACTCGCACACATTTGCTTAATTATATTGCTACGTCTTAAATGCTTATGTATGCGTTCGGTGAACGTGGGCCTACCTGAGAAAACATTTGGCGTGATCAGCTCAGCGTTTCGGTTGGATATTCAGGTTTAAACAGACACGAGGGCAAAGGCAGCTTTTTCGACCTCTTGTTTGTTCATTCACACACCACACACACACACACACACACACACACACACACACACACACACACACACACACACACCACACACACACGAATCTCGCACCACAGAGCACCACACATTAAAACACACGTATGTTCGCACACGCATGCACACAAACGACAGGGGTTCCGGTTCCTCCCATGCAGCATCACCACCATCACCACTTCCCTTCACACACCCACCCCCCCCCCCCCCCGGCTCCACCCACCCCACGTCTTTAAACCTGTATTTCAGGGAGACTTCCAAGTATACCTCTTTTCTTTGATGTCAGTGTACATGGTTGACGTGTAACTCAAAGAACGTCTCGTTGTCTAAGATTTTGATCGGTCCCTGCTTCTTCTTCTTTTCTTTTTTTTAAATTGTACTTTTATTCATTGATTTTTGTTTTCTTTTAGGTTGGTGAGATCTGATTATTGTGCGATTCAAATGTTTGATGATAGGTTCAGACAGGGCAAAATTGTAAGAGTGTGTGTGTGTGTGTGTGTGTGTGTGTGTGTGTGTGTGTGCGTGTGTCTGTGTGTGTGTGTGGTTGCGCGCGCATGCATGCGCGTGCGTGCACACACATGTGTATGCGTTTGAATAAGAATTAGAGGGCAAAACTGATGGGCATTTTAAAGGGTACAGATAAACGCACAATGATTTTAAAACTTGTATTGCCTTTCAAAAATTGCAAAACGCGGGCTTGTCTCCGTGTGTGTGTGTGTGTGTTTCTGAGTTCGTGCACGTACATATGCGCGCGCGCATGTGCGTACCTGTGTATGTACACATGTATACGTGCATGCTTGTGTGTATGTGCGCGTGTGCAAACATCGGTGTGTGTTTGTGCGCGCAGACGCTCTTGCATGCATTTCAAATTGTCATCAATTTGTGGGCGCACACCAGTTTAGTGGGATAAATGTTTCTGGAATGAATATGAGCAAGTGTTGCAGTAACAACGCACGTGCATGAAGGCACAGAATCAGAACTGGAAAAAATAATGTTGTTGGAAATATCACGTGAACTTATTTGGCATCTCAACTAGAAATATATTTCTGCAGTTGGAATGGTGGGCTTTCGTGCAAGCATCTTCCTCACAGCTGGATTCCCTTTTCGGATGCAGTTCTACAGGCCAGTGTCCGGAGCGGTTTCCTATCTATTAAGTGTGTAACCTAAGTTGAATTGATGTTACTTCAAGGACCGGACAATTCCTTCAAACATTCAGAAACCGATTCTATGATTATGGAATATTTTCCCTAAATTCCATGTATGTAAGAAAATTCCCATTTTTACAAACCGAATAGCAAACCGTGACGTCCACCCACACTGTCACAAAGATCACTTTTTGTTTTGGTCCTTTAAAATTTAGCATTATAATGTAGGCCTGTATGTTCAGCTAGGAAGTTGTAATCACTGTCATATTTGTGACGTAATTTTCTATGTTGCGGCATCGAGCCAAAGCATATAAGATTCTTGCAAATGAGGAGAACTTGGGAAATTTTGCACATTAATGAAATTCACAAATTTTTCGAAACTTGATTCCTAGTCCCAGACGATTACTGCAACGGCTACGGACAGTTTTCGTTGAAAATGTAGTATTTTGATGATAATAATGTCTAGTCCGTCAAAAGAGGACTTGGGAAGTCAATACTGTCACACAATCTGTCTTGGAAGCAACTTTTTCACATCAGTACTGGGAAATGTTTGGCGAAGTTTGATGGCTTGGGCAGTCTTGTATTTTTTTTTTTTTTCAGACTTATTGATTGCTAGGTTTGTTCAGTTATTTCTCCATTCAAGTGTATAAGATATAAACAAATATGAGCAGTTTTAAGACTGCATTATTCATGCATTTATTCGTTTATTTATTCAGTTCATTAATTTATCTATTTATTCCGTTGGTTCATTACTGTTAGTTATGAAGATGGAGATGAGTGTTGGGTGGGTGTATTGCCTGTTTAGGAATGATCTTCATCAACTTTACAAATCGAATGCATAATACTCGGTTTCGGTTTGAACAATATCCTACAAATGTTCAAGCGTTCTTGAAGTAATACACTTAATAATTCTTTTTCGGCTTTTTTTGTGCGTTTTTTTTTTTTTTTTTTTTTCCCATTTTCATTGCCATGTTGGTGCGAATAAAAAATCTGCAACGTTTCCACGACAGAATTTGCTTGACTTCCTTGTTCTTATTCTGCTGTTTCAGCGTTTATTGTAAATTTTTGTCTTCCAGACGCGTGTATAAAGAAATGTAAATTTGCATTTATAACAAAGATCTGTTGTTGTCTTTGGAATAATCGGCAGACAGCAGCCTTTCGTCTCGCCAGCCGTTGTGAGTATTGTCTTCATTGCATGTACCTCGATAATCTTCCAGATGACCAGTATAATTGTATGATATGCATCTGTCTATATCAAGCTCTGTATTCTGCTTTAATCAGTTGATCGTTGCGATTGTTACCATGTTCTTTTTTCTTTTTTTTCATCAATTTGGGTTTCATATGGATGTACTAGTGTATATATGGAGCTCGATATTTAAGTGTATTGCTGAGTGAAAATGTCGAGATGTTTTTGTTCAGTGTGTGGTGTGTGTGTGTGTGTGTGTGTGTGTGTGTGTGTGTGCATGTGTGTGTGTGTGCGCGCGCGCGCGCACGCGCGCGCACTGGTAGTACTAGTTGTAAGAACAAAACGATTTACTTTTTATTTCAACAATAATTATCAATTCAAAAGGTCTCGCTTCTCCATGGTGCTTTGTCTAATTATCTACACTGTATGCTTGAACACAAACATTTATGAATATAAGCTCCTAGAATACATTATAATTATCTTTGCGTATACAGCATCATGTCATTTTTTGTTGTTGTTGTTTTAACCATATTTTTTTCATTATTTTTAACCACCTTTTATCACCCTTTCCTTGAAGATATGAATGAATTAGCCAGAAAGAACATGAATATTGGGTGTTCATAATATCTAGCATTCTACTAAATATACTGACAGTAAGTTATACAATTTTTTTTATATCGCTAGTTTCTCTCTCTCTCTCTCTCTCTCTCTCTCTCTCTCTCTCTCTCTCTCTCTCTCTCTCTCTCTCTCTTACCCTGTCTGCTCTGTCCCTCATTCTGTCTGTATGTTTGATTTTCCGTGTGTGTGTGCGTGTTGAGATGAGATACGGAAAGAGTGGAAGGCCAGATTAATTAGGAGTGTATGAAGGTGTGTTTACACGTATCTTTGCATGCCTATAGATGCTTGTGGATGGATTCATGTGTGTGTGTGTGTGTGCATGTGTGTGTGTGCGTGTGTGTTGTGTGTGTGTGGTTGTGTGTGTGTGTGTGCGCGCGCGCGCTCGCACACATATTTTGTGTGAAAAAAATATGCCATGTTTCATTCCATAGGTTAACGATGAATTTCATTCAAGTTCATATACACTTGTGTATTTGTCTGTGAGGCAAACATTATTTTTGTTACTCTGGTCATTTGCATCTATTTTGCAGGTGATGTTCCTAATAAATACTGGTATATGCAAATCACGAAACAAAAATCATGTACCATGATATACTCCAATAAAAATGTCACTATATATACGAATGTGTGAACGTGGGCTTTCAAGAATGAATGATTCTCTTTATCTCTGTCTGTCTCTGTCTCTGTCTCTCTGTCTCTGTCTCTCTCTCTCTCTCTCTCTCTCTCTCTCTCTCTCTCTCTCTCTCACGCGCACACACACACAGACACACGCACACACACAGACACAGACACACACACACACACACACACACACACACACACACACACACACAAGTATTGTTTACTGTTAGTGTCGTTCAGTTGTGCTTGTTGTATTTCACTCTCATAACACATGTGAACAAAAAGTACAAATTAGGTCGAAGAAGAGGGTTAGCTTATATGTCACAGCACGCAAACAGCAGAGAGAGAGAGAGAGAGAGAGAGAGAGATTGATTTGAAATGTGTTGGCGTGTCGAGCACACACCGCTTTTAACTCAGAAGACGCTCGCTGTCACGCCATGGCTTTCCATGAAAGCTCGTCGATACTGTTGTTGCCAGTTGCACCGAAATGTTTGTAAATGCCAAACGTGAAAGCGCAGTCTGTCAATAACGCTTACGTTGGTGTTTATTCACACTAGCTGTCGCTGTGCCGCTCGCTGCAATGTGTCGTTAAATGAATCGGGTCTAATATTGACACAAGAATGAAAAAAAAAAAAAAAAAAAAGCAAAATATGCTGTCAGTCAGCCAGTTCATTCAATTTATGTTGTAGCCTATAGGACCGAGCCCACCTCAAACGTTCTGTCTCGGGAGGGACGTGGGAAGGAGGGGGCGGGCGGATAAGATCTAAATGATTCCAGCATTGAATTCAAGAAAACATGTCACCTTTCAGAACTTTGCTGAACTAGTAGTAACCTTCGCAAAAACAAACAAACAAGCGTGGCCACTTGTCGGGGTTCTTGGCCTTTCAGTAAGATGAGACCCCCATTAAAACTACAGAGATCATTTTGTCCAGTTTTGCGTGAAAGATGGACTCTAGTCCAACAAGGAATCCACGAAATCTGATGCGGGTCCGTAATGGAAATTCGGATCAAAAGGCGGATGTACTACCCACCCCCAAGATTGTTACTGTAAACACTGAAGAGAAGCAGGATCTGTTCAGCAAGATGATGACAACGTCTTTAAAGGACACTGCGAAATGATCCAGGATCCGTTCAGCAAGATGATGACAGCATCTTTAGAGGACACTGTGAAATGATCCAGGATCCGTTCAGCAAGACGATGACAACTTTTCCAAAGAACACTTTGAAGAGAATCAGGATCCATTCAGCAAGTTTAATGCAATGTTTCATGTGGACGTCGTCAAATGATGCAGGATCCGTTTAGCAAAATGATAGCAACTTTTCCAGTGAACACTGTGAAGTGATCCATGATCTGTCAGAAAGATGATGCAAAAACAAACAAACAAACAAACAAACAAACACTAAAGATTTAAAAGAAATTTGTTGGGGGGAAAAATGTGGTAAAGGTACAAACCCATTGACTTTTGTTGCAGATCCGGCTAATGGGGTGGATCCCGCAGGATCTGTTCGATCCTGATTGCATTCGGCCTCCTTCTTGAGACCTTCCTCCAGAAGAGCAGCAGCGGAATTAAAGTCTTTGATAATACCTCATCGCGATGCAGTTTGCAGAACTGGCGTAGCCTGATATATATGTAGTAGCTCTATGTATCAATAAAAAAAAATAAAAAAAATAAAAAAAAACAAAGAGGAAACGTTTTAATCAGTCTAGTGTCTAATTCAGCTTTTTTGCTTTTAAAATCTGCTCGATCGCAATACAAATAAAGTGTTGCCGTTAGGAGTTAGAGATCTAAAAGGTATTCTTAACCAATTATGTAGGTCTTCTATTGGGTTTTGTTTGTTTGTCTGTCTGTTTGTTTGTCTGTTTGTTTTTTGCTTTATCAGTTTTTCCCCAGGTACAATAGTCACATTTTCTAACGGGTCTTTTTTCGACGGTTTTTTTTTCTCTCTTTTTTCTTTTTTCTTTCCTCTCGGAAGCTAAAATACAGGTAAAATCACAAAACATTGCGCACAAACCCCATTTTTTCCCGCAAACGATACGAAAGAAATCTCAGTTTATGATATATTAAGAAGGCGTTGGGTTGCACCTTGTTGTGTGTGCCTGCGTGCGTGCGTGTGTGCCTGTGTGCGTGCGTGCGTGCGTGCGTGCATGCATGCGCGCGCATGTGTGTGTGTGTGTGTATGTGTGTGTGTGTGTGTGTGTGTGTGTGTGTGTGTGTGTTAAGCAACGCCAGAGACAGTTTGTCTTCATATTCTCTTGGAGTTGTCCTGAGTGAACTATTTCCTATTCATTGGCTGATTTCGCCTTGTGGGTACATCGTCAAGGACTTACCCGTCGTCGTTCTTTGCTATCTCATCTTCATACCACTTCGAAAGCATTGCACTCAACCTGCTCATTCTGCCCCCCCCCCCCCCCCCCCTCTCTCTCTCTCTCTCTCTTTCCGTTCACAGCCACAGCCTGGCCCGTCCCTCTACTGTCCCGGTACCGGCAATCCACAGAGGGCTGTCAGTGTCAAGTAGTCATGAGGCAACCCACCAACGGAGACACTGCACTGCTGCCGAGTCACTTCGGTGGTGTTCAGTGGTGTCTGTTCTGATCCCGCATACGCAGGACACCACCTGCCAACCCCCTTACTCAAGACAATAATATCTTAGTCGCGGAGCTAGCCCAAAACTGTTTCAAGGCTTCGTGATAAACAACATCGTCACAAAACTCACATCAATCAACAGCGGCGGATATGTAGTCCCAGAGTCAAGCACCGAGCAGTGCCAGCGCTCTTCCTTAGTGCAGACCGTTATGGACTGGAATGAACTGAACGAGCAAGTCATCCAGGCAGGCTCTGTGGCAGCGTTCTCTGCAGCAATCAGTAGAATCACTATGTTGCCATCCTTGCATTAAATTGCAACAAAAATGTTTTTAAACCATACAGGTCAATCTTAGAATAAGATCCTGATCCTGATCCTGATAGCCTATGTGGATGCAGAGCCACAACAGGGTCCCATTGAGCTGAACTCGGGGATGGCCGTTGGGGCGTCAGTTTCATGGTTTTAAAAAGGCAATAAACCAAATTTTAAAATAAGCTTTTACTTACCTGAAGAGGGCTGCTCTCTCTTTTTCCGTTGCTGTTCATAACCTAGGAAGGTTCCAGCAATGTAGAAGTCCTAATCCTGATTTTGATCCTGAGAGAAGTCTCCCTCCGGAGGGCGCCACCACGTCCGTTCAGTGACAGTCCCCATGAAATTGCTGATACCAGTGACCCCGACGAAACTAATCCAAGGGCAAAGACATGGTGAGGCAATCGACAACTGAGATCACCATGAGTGCAGAGCATGCAGGGCTACAGAATTGGAGACATTTCTTTTATGCTGATCGATGAGGATGATGAAGATACCTCCATTCTGGTCTGTGACTGCATGACAAGGTTGTACTCTACGCTTACATCCGAGAAATACAGACACCTGTTGTGCTGGTCAAGACGAAACTCGACTGTGTGATTCTGGTTTTTCCAGTGGAGCCCATAGTAAACTCAAATCTGAGTAGAAGCCGATCGTGGCAGAAAACTCCCACAAAAATAACTGACCCTGATGGGAATCGAACCCACAAATTTCCTGTCGGGAGTCCGCGACGCCAACTAGGCCTACTTCATCACGACGGCTGGTGCACATAGGTTTTATGGTTTTTAGAGGGAAAGAAGCACTAATCAAAAACTGAAAATGTTGAACACTTGGAATATCACCATGTCACACATACACACACGCGCGCACGCGCAGAGAGAGAGACAGACAGACAGACAGGCAGGCTCGCAGACGGACAGACGGACAGACAGACACGGACAGTGACAGAGACAGAATCAGAAATGAGATAGAGAGGTGAATGTACGTGTCAGGAGGAGGGGGAGGGGGGATTTTGTTTATATTATCACAGAGAGAGAGAGAGAGAGAGAGAGAGACACACACACACACACACACACACACACACACACACACACACACACACACACACACACACACACACACAACGTGTGTATAACGTGCATTTTGATCGGGAGGAGTGGGGGAACGGTGCATCCTTGCCCACCCACCCCCACCCCCCACCCCCCTTCGGCCGGTTACGGTGGCACAGTTAAGAGAGAGAGAGAGAGAGAGAGAGAGAGAGAGAGAGAGAGAGAGAGAGAGAGAGAGAGAGAGAACTCAACTCAACTCAACTCAACTCTAATAGTTTAATTGCAAAGGCCACCGACCTATCTGCAATGAGGTCAAAAACAAAAGTAAAACACACACGCGCGCTTGGCGCATATACTGAAAATTATGAAAGAAAATATTTGCATAACAAAAATTTATCTTCTTCCTGAAATTACTCTGGCATTTGTGTGTTAACTGATAGCAGTTGTTCTCTTCGTTTCAGTGCTTTGAAAATGAACATAGCGACAGAGCGAGTGACAATTCTCTTTTCATGTTGCAGCAAAAGAAGCAATGATACTTGATGAACATTTGTAGTATGAGGCAAAATGTATTTATTAGAGAGGAGAGAGAGAGAGAGAGAGAGAGAGAGAGAGAGAGAGAGAGAGAGAGAGAGTGGAGCGAACTCTTGATACAGATTGTTCTCCCTTTATTCGAAAAAGCGCTTCCGGATCAAAGTTACCTCACGCACAGTGCAGTGCATGCAAGGCGTGGTGAGTTGTAAGCATCCGGTAAAATTCAGAATTTGTATCTTTGTTAGAAATTATGCACTTTTGGTCTGCAATTTGCTTTTGTTGCACAAGTATGCGAGTATCTTTTGGAGCTCAGAGATTTAAGAATATACTTCCAATCCTGTAAAGCCACGTCAGTTGCACTTGACTTTACCTAGTATAGTAGACTAAGACGATAAAAATAAGTCACTGAGTAAACTGAGTTGGACATTGATACTCGAAAACGTACGTTTTATTTTTCAGAAGCCGGTTGATTTCGACAGACAGCAGTGAGTGCAATGGCAAACGAAGTGGCGGTGTTTTTGACCTTGGGTGTTGTGCTTGCTGGCATCGTCATTAACTTCTCCATTCACAAGATCGAAGAAGGTATGCCGACTCGGGTGCCAAAGTTCAAAGAATATGTAGTAAACCTGCAAGGAGGCAAAATTTGAGCAATTGTGGCGACGATGTTATGCGCTGATTTTCGTTGTTCAGGCACCTTTTATTTCATGACACAATATGAGGTAACAGAGGCTTTGTGTAAAAAGTTCTAGTGATTATGTTTTAATGATTTTATGAAAAGATTGATTTCATACCCCATCCTTCTGTAATTGAACTTCTTCCAACAAATACTGTTTCTTGCACTTAGCACATTAATTTGATCAGAAGCAAATGACATGAGATTGAAGTGGACTTGAGAATTAGATCAACTTCATTGAGATGGCTTTCTGGAAATTAGCCAGCTTGTTCAGAGTGGATCATTCTCAGTATTAAATGACTTGTGACATATCTGGGGGAGGAGGGGGGGTTAACAGTGACCGTAAATTATACCAAGGTTAAGGAATGTTGTCCAGACCAGCTTGGTGGAAAGAGTGCATACAGAACTAAGTATGTGAGCGTTGCTGTTGCTGAATAGTTATGGTATTGTTACACCCACCCAAGATCTTAGCTGGGACACTCATCTGTCACCAAGAATGCCAGGTTGGCTTTCTGTGCCAGCATTTGAATGTATGCTCATACTAAGAGCTCATGTGAGATCACCACTGGAAGTGGAATTGGAGACCTGTTAGAACATTGGCACAGGTCAGTGTCACTTGCTTGATGGTCATTACCACAAATTGTCCACTATGGAGGAAATGTTTGGCCACCAGAACTTTAACTGCTCAGCAAAACTGGCAGTGTTTAAACTTCTCCAGCCAAAAGATGTCACCATCTTCCCAAACAGGACAGTTGCCAACCTCCATGACAAACAACATGAGTCTCTATTAGTATTATGACTTCAAGTAAAAATGCAAAAATAATGGAACACTTACATTTGTTTAATTTTCAACAAATAGACACACATGCACGTACATATGCAAACATGCACAGCAATGAAATATTTTAGGAAAAAAAAGACAAGGGGGGGGGGGGGGGGGGAGAAAAAAGAAAGCAAATAGTGTGATAACTCACTGCTTACATGATAAGAATAAATATTGTGGGTGGTTGGTTGGTTTGCTTGTTTTTTAAATCTGGGTCAAATTTTGATAAGATCAGAGCTGCTGATCATGGCCTTCCTGCTGGGAGACGTTCATTTTTTACTACAGCACAAAACGTTCCATGATTTTTTTTTTTTTTACTATTGCACAAAACATTCCATGATGTGTATCAATTTTTTTCAAAATGTATTATCAATTAACTGTGTGTTCATTCCCAAGAGTCAGGCTCTAAATTAAATATGTAGACTGGTATCAGGTAAGTTGCTTTCCTCACTTTAAAGATAAAATGATATCCATTGTGATTTTTAAAGATTTGCATTAAGATTACTTCATCCGTAGTTCTAGTTCTAGAATTAGAAAAAGAAAAAATCATTCCAGATATTACCAGACTATTTTCAATCTATGGGATAAAGTACAACATACAGATTTATGTTGACAGCTGTATATATATATATATATATATATATATATATATATATATATATATATATATCTTAGTTTTATTCAGTATTATTCTTTCATTTCCATGTTTGCAATAGCCTTTTCATTTTGGGGTGACTGTTCTATGTCTTTCATTGATTAAGCTGTTGCTTTGTTTTACTCCTATTATTTTAGATTTTGATGTGGTTGTGTCAAAATTGCATGTTAACTCTTTGTTCACAATTCAGCATTTTTGAAAAAAGTGGATTTTTTACAAACTACAATTCTATCCCGATCTTGGATCTATCAATTAAAGCTTTTTTTTTTTTTTTTTTAAAGATGATTTTAAAAATGGAACCTTTGTCTCTGTGTTACAGGTCATGTGGGAGTTTACTACCGGGTAAGAGTTTTAGATACTGTAGTTTCTGTAGCCTTATACCTTTGGTAGAAATTTGCTGTAAAACTTAGATAAGAACTATTATCTGAAATATATGTACATATGAAACAAAGGTGATTTTTGTGCTCAGTGTTGTAAGAAAATCAGTAATAGGATATTTATAATTGTAATTTCCATCTTGAAATAACACAGTTTTGAACTGTGAATCCTTGGGCACCTTCTAGTGTTTATTAGCACATATCTGTGGAATGAGAGGTCTTTTTTTATTTCTTCTTATGTTATGTATCCAGGGAATTTTCCTTCATACGTTCCTTAAATTACTGTTAGCGTAGATGGGAAGAGGGAGGAGTGAGGAAAGGGTATGAATGTATCATTACCTAGTATGAAAGATATATTGCTGTGTGTAAAGTCAGAAGGGCCTGCAGTGTTCAGTTATTCATTCATTTGTTTATTGAATTTTTTGTAGAATGTTTTACTCAAGTGAATTAATGCTATGGTAAGTTGTCAACTTTTGCTTTTCTGTTAAACCTGGAGTGATGTTAACAAAATCATTTGAATTTCAGAGTTCATATTTTGTCCTATTGGGGGGGAGGGGGGGGGGGGGGGAACTTTCAGCAGGTTCAGCTATTGTTTGTTATTTTTAATGGAGAAATTGTAATATTTAGTGAATTACAACCATTTCTGTGTTACTGTTCAAAGGGAGGTGCATTGTTAACAGCAACCAGTGGACCAGGATACCACTTCATGCTGCCTGTGCTTACTACTTACAGATCGGTTCAGGTTGGTTTCAGGTTTATACTGTACAGATCATTACTTAGAGGAATGGCATATGGGTGAACCAGTGGTATTTTTTACATCATCTGTCTATGGGGTGAAAGAAAGAAAAGGAATTACAGCTCGTAAGGGAAAATCAGAAAATCTGATGAGGACCTGGATAAAGATATCTGAACCATTTGGCTGCTCAAAATGCTACTCTTGCAATGCAGGCATCCGTCAGTGACTTGCTGTGAAACTGCTGTAAGCATCGATTAGCAACTCCAGCTTATAACATTTTAAAAAGTTCCGGAACTGTCTAATGAAAAACATCATGGCAAGTTGTTTTTTTTTTTTTTTTTTTTTTTTTTTTTGAGCTGCCAACCATCCCACTTTCGGCGGGATTTATTATGGTCAAATGCAAGTCATTCCATTTAAAGTAAAAGAAATTCTGCGCACAAAAAAGGAAGTTCATTTATTCCCAGATTTTGCACATCTGCTGTTTGTATAGCCAAAGAGCTGTTTGGAAACTTACATCCGGCTCAACCTCCTCAACTCCCATCATCATATCGAAACAACCTGCTAGATGAATTAACCCTGAGGCAGAAAGAAGAGAAAAAATGTAGAAGTGTAGATTCAGGTTGCTTTCTGCTGTCATGATGAGAGTGCTGCTGATTGATCCCAGTCAGCAATTCGGCCTGTGAAGGTGTTCAGCCTTGTCAGGAAGAACCTTACAGATTTTCGTCGCACCTTGGGTCAAGACACAACAGAGGCACTGATGGTCTGAAGTGCAAAAATGAGCCAAATCATAAGATGAAACCTTGTGACTGTCTGCTTCAAAAATGTAAAAGAGCAACAATGTGTTGGCAGAGACAGTGATGCCATGAAGGCACTTGACAAAAGGAAAGAAGATGAAGTGTCTTGAATGTCACTGGTTGGTTTGGGGTGTGATAGCGTATGTGTTCCTTTCAACTGTCAGAAATTCTGCTCAGTTTTAAAAAAACATTCCTCTCAGGTCTCTCCAGAGGTTGGCAGCTCTGTTTTTGGCACAGTTACAAGCCCCTCCACACACACACACACACACACACACACACACACACACACACACACAATTTTTTTTAAGCATACATTTGGTGGGTTGCCTGAAACATTTTTAGCACCACTTTTCGTCAGTTTTCCTGCCATTCACTTAGGTTTGGTAACACCCCACCCCTGAATGTGTGCAGAAAGATACAGAAATGTTGGATATTTTTGCTTCAAATGAAGCGTTAATGACAACAATTACCAAGGTTTAGGAAGGTATAGACAAGTGAAACAAGTACCCTACATTCACACTTGCAGGTTTGCTGAATAGGTAGTTTCCAGGTGCAGTTTAGTGTCTGATGACCTATGTACAGGAACTTGTAGTATTGGGAAAGCTAGCAATGAAAGGTCAGTAGTCTTAAAGTTTATCATGATATGTTGGAGATCCATTTTGGTGTGAAACTACATGGTGTGATGGCATTGTATGCTGTATCATTGATGCTCATTGTTGATTGATTCAGTTTTTATTGATGTTGTTCATGAATTTGTTTAATACAGCTTTATGTTTGATTTAATAATGTAGAACTGATTCTCAGTTTTTGGTCAACAGACCACTCTTCAGACTGATGAGGTGAAGAACGTTCCTTGTGGCACCAGGTAAAAATTGAAAGCTGAGTCTTGCTTTTGTGTGGATTTATTAGTTTCTTTAGGAAAGAATGTGACAGCAGTATGGCTATTAGTATTACAGTTTATTTTTATGGATGATTTGAGTTGTTCCATTCAAAGCGTTCCTGTTCTCCAACTCTCCCAACCCCACCATTTATTATGGAAGTATTGGGATAAATGTCTTCTGACAGAGAAAACATTTGCTGTTTCCTTTGTTATTGCTGCTATTGTCATCATTATTAACCCTTTGACCATGTATATGTACCCCATGCATTACAAATTTTGGTACTCTCAGACGCCCTTACACATATTGTGTATCTGCCTATTTTATCGCTAGAACTTCTTAGTAAACTACAGGTGGGAGTGTTCAAACACACGTCAGTAAGCTAGCTGATTAATTTGCTTCAGTTATACATGACCAGTGACACCAGAGTGCAGCGCAGTGGAATCCAGTTCGCCATTGAGGGCCACCTTACACATGGCCAAGTGTAGGCTTTAATCCAGTGTTTGTGTGATCATGCAGGTCTTGTGATGCTGACATACTTAAAGTAGCCACTTTTTACAGTAAATTTAAGTCTTGATATTCGATTGACCTAAGTGGATCTTCACCTTGAATTGGAATGTGGGGAGAGCTTCAGGTGTGGTCACCCTAGTGGAGGGGCATGGGTCAAGTACTTTGTTCACCCAATGGTCACATGTAGGGCAGAATAATAGAGGTGAGGTGGTTTTTGTCTCAAAATTTCGACAAAATGTGTGGATTTGCGCGTTTTTCTTTGTCTTAGAACTGTTCTCGCCGTGGAGGATTGCTGCTTGTAGGACATCGAAAGGGCAGTAACTCTCCAGCAGTTAACAGATTAATACTATCTAGCCGAGAGCGGCGTGTGCAGCACAATTCCCTGCTGCCGCGCGCTCGCGCATGGCGCTCAGTCCCTGCCGACACGCATATTTCGCCTCTTTTTAATTTATTTTTACGGTAGCTAGACAACAACTGACAGTGTTGTGTTAGGTGTCATAGGAAAGAACAAAAATTCAACTAATTGGACATAGTAATTTTGAAACATTTACTTTCAGTGTGGAGACATGACTGTGCAATGAAAAACATGTCTGACAAGTAAAAAAAAATTCTTTGTTTACATTCTATTCCATTCTCTTACAACACCAAATCAGAAGATAAAGGGATGGCTGCATCTTCAAACAATTCACTTTCTTCTTCTTTCATAGTTTTGTATCTCTCTATCACTCCCCTCATCACCAGATCCACTTTGTAATATGATTTCAAGCGCTTCACTCAGCGAGAAATCGCCACCACCCCTTCGTCTGACCGAAATTTTTTCGCACACGCTTAGCGTCAAAGCCCGGTGCTGTCAGTTCCTTTGTTTCAAAGCTGCTGGGGTCAGCCAAGTTCACAGTAGAGCACTGAAAATAAGGTCTACAACTCGCTACAACATCCCCAAGACCAGTTACAGAGCTTATTTCCCTTGGATCATTTTATGGAAAGTATAGCAGTTTTTTATGTTCCAGTCACACGATAGTGTGTGACAAGGCAGAATGTACTGTCTGTCTGTCACACAGCCTTGGGTGCCTCAGCTCGAGGGAAAGAAATCCCGTCACCCAGTTTTAAGTGACATGGCTGGTAAAGGTTAAAGCTAATACTATTTAAAGTTTAAAATTCAAAAACTGTCAGGAAAACCAGAGCATTTAGTCATGATGTTCATCAGTTTTGTCATGAAGTATACTGGGGCATGAATTTTGTCTAACAAATGGAATCCGTGCTTGGTGGAAATCAAGGGAAGCACCATGATTCAAGAGGTATTTATGAGGTACATTGAATACAGGGTTAGATTAATCAAGATCGTCGTAATGACACTTGAAAAGCTACATGTTGCAGAGCAAGTATACAGTTCTAAAAGAAGTAAGGGGAACATCATGGATTCACTGTTTTCTTATTTTCAGTGGTGGAGTTATCATCTACTTTGAAAGGATAGAGGTGGTCAACAAACTGGACAGCAATGCAGGTGTGATGCATGTCTTGTTTTGTCATTTCCAGAGACAGTATTTAAAAGATCTTGTCATATATAATTTCCAGTGTTTGTTTTCTTTTTTTTTTTTCTTTTCTTTTCTTTTTTACAAATTTATATTTGCAGTATTAAGTGCTGTTTTGTTAGGCCAGAATTCTGCTACAGCTTTTCAGTTTATGTGCTGTTAAATGTCATTTGCCATCCTGAATAATTTTTCCACCTGTAATTGCAAGATTGCTCCCAACGACTTAAAAATGTATGTGTTGATGAGCAGGTATGTGTCAAATTGCTTGCGCACAAGAACAGGTACTTGTACTTGCAAAGTCCAATACATATATGTACAAAGCATGAGCACGCATTTACGTACGCGTAGATACACACCACACATACATATTTGATTATTTTGAAATGGTGTTACCAAAGGACTAACATATGTATCATTAATTTACCAGACCTCGTCTTAAGTTTGCAACAATGTTTTTCTGACACAGGACAGGTGGAATGTGTTGGTAGTTGTGTTGCTCCTTTTTGGTATGTATGTGTGTGTTAGTGTTCTGAATGAAGTGCTGTTATTCTGTAAAGTCTTGCCTGTAAATTTTGAGAGGTACTCTATTTAGAAATACATGAAATGAAGACAAAGGTGTGCGTGCAGTGTTCGACATTGTGAAGAACTACACCGCTGACTATGACAAGACCTTGATCTACAACAAGATTCACCATGAACTGAATCAGTTCTGCAGCATCCACAACCTGCAGGAAGTCTACATTGATCTGTTTGGTAAGTGGCTCATGACGTTTTGTAGCCAGTGTCCAATTTTCCTTTATGCCATTTATTCGTAATTAAGATGTTCAGTATTTTTTCAATTCATGTTTCATCTTTGATGTATGTATATATATATACTGTTCAAAAAAAGAAACGCAGCAAATGATATTTTGGAATACGATGCAATATTTACATATTCCCAACATGAATGATGTTGACAAATAGCAGAATTGATTCACCCGTTCCTCTGCCATGTCAGTGTACAAGTTCAGCGCATGCCGTGCGATAAACACGTGCTGGTGGGCTAAAATCTAGCGCTGTAAACTTTCGACTGTCGACAGATTTGCAGACGGGAAATTCACGTGCAAGGCACAGAATACAATACTGACAACACCTCAATAGCAGGGTATAAAAGGGGTTTGGCTTCATTGAAAAATGAAACCAGAAACGAAAGGAAAGAATGCCAAATCTGAATAGCCAACAACGAGAAAATGCGATAGGCTGGTTGCAGGCCGGACAGAGTCAAGCGGCTGTTGCCAGACATTTCTTGTGGCCAGAAGCACCATCAGTAGGCTTTGGAACCGGTTTGGAACGACGGGGTCAACAGCAGATCGACCTCGTTCAGGACGGCCAAGGTGCACAACCCGAGCCCAAGATCGCTACATTACGCTCCGCCATGTTCGGGATCGTTTCCTGTGTGCCTCCTCTACAGCCCAGGCCATCCCTGGCCACAGACGTGTAAGCGGGCAAACCGTACACAATCGTCTACATGCTGTTGGAATGAGGGCTCGAAGACCTGTCCGAGGACCCGTTATGACTCGGCGTCATCGCCAGGCACGACTTCAATGGTGCATGCAACATCTTCCCTGGACTGTTCATCGTGAATGGAGACAGGTTTCATTCAGCGACGAATCACATTTCCTGCTGCAACGCCATGACCGGAGGAGGAGGGTCTATCGCAGAACGAGTGAACGCTATGCACAGAACTGTGTTGATCAGGCACCTCCCCATGGTGGTGGAGGGGTAATGGTATGGGGAGCCATCAATTTCAGTGGCAGAAGCCCCCTAGTACTGGTCCAGGGACGACTTAATGCTCAGCGCTACATTGCAGAAATCCTCCAGCCTCACGTTCTTCAACTCCTGGCTACTCCTGGTTCCATATTCATGCATGACAATGCTCGGCCACACTCAGCCCGCTTAACACATTTCCTGGCTGCCAACAACGTCAATCTCCTTCCCTGGCCCTCTATGTCACCGGATTTAAACCCAATAGAGCACATTTGGGATGAGTTGGATCGCCGAGTCCGTGCCCGAGTTAATGCCCCTACAAATGAACAAGAGTTGTTCCAGGCTCTTCAGGAGGAGTGGGACACCATTCCACTGCGCGTCATCCGCAGTCTGCTGCGATCCCTGCCCAGGCGACTTCAAGGTGTGATTGCTGCACACGGAGGACACACACGCTACTGACGTTCGAAAGGTGTGAGCTCTTCTGTAATGACTTTTTGGCACTGGTTTTTTCAACGCAAAATCAGATAAGCCATTATGTTTCAATCATCTCCACTTTAACGGTGTTTTGCAGTTACCTGAAAATGTACAATGTTTTGAAAATAGTAAAGGCAGGTGACCAATTGCTGCTGTTGCGTTTCTTTTTTTGAACAGTATACTTATGTGCAATTACACTTCAGCATGTGTTGATCATGTTTTCTGTATGTACAAATTTGAAATTGTTGTTGTTTTTTCGTTCGTTTGTTTGTTGTTTATGTTTCATTGTTTAGAAACTGTTGCTTTGCATCCCATTTAATCATTATGAGTAGAATTTTTAGAGGATGGGGGCAGAAAGGGTTTTGTCTTTTCCATTGATTTTGCTTTTTATGTTTTTAATGAAGTCTTGTTCAAGATAACAATAGCTGTCTGTCCACCCTTCCCTGGCGTAATTTCCGTTGACAATATGTTCTGAAGAAACAGAGAGAGAGAAAATGAACAAACACCGAAAATCAAACTGTAGAAAACGATTTCTGCTTTAAGAACAGGCAGAATGTAGTCTTCAGTTTTTGAAATTCAGTGAATGAAAAAATGGCTTAAGAGAAAGTTACAAAATAACTCAGCATCTCTGATGTCCAGAGTTAAGAGCAAATGACAAAATATCTGTCCAATTGTATGAATTAGAAAGGATAGCTAGAGGAAACTGTGAATGAGAGCTGTTATTCTGCAATTGCAAAGAATGTTTTAGTTCCAGACATTATACACAAATGCCTGAACAAAGTAAAATGAAGGCAGTTGTCTTCAGGGTACTTATTAAAAACAAATTTTGCTGGAGTTGACTATGTGACATTATTTTAGCATTTGTATTTGTACTGAGGTTGAAAACAAAGAAGTGAGGCAATGAAGGGCTGAAGAAGTTTGTGCACACACTTTATATTAAAGTGTTTTGTGCCACGGAATGTTATTTTAAATGGAAGAAAATATCTGATTTTTTGTGTTGTAATTGCTCAACATTGAAAACTGTTTTAATCTTTTTTATTTTCCACAGGATTTATGAAAACTGTTCAAATGTTTTCAAAACTTTTGGGTTTTATTGACGACTTACTCAGGTATGTGTGGTTTGTAAATAGTGTGCGGTCACTCTTATGCTCATTCATTTGCATATGGGTGTGTCATGCATACACACACATCACAAAGCGATATTTGTATACAGGTGCACGGAAGTTCTGATCATCTCTACTGGAATGAATATAGAAACAGAAAAGGAACAGTGTATGGTAAGAAATGCACAGTGGTGAAAGACTTTATTGATTGTTTCAGATCCAGTGAAAAGTTGCAACCAGGCAGAGGGACATTTTTGCCAGTTGTCTTGACTGTTTCAGATCAAATTGATGAGAACCTGAGGCAGGCACTGCAGAGGGACCTGTACCTGATGGCTCCTGGTCTGACCGTGCAGGCCGTGCGGGTGACTAAACCCAAGATTCCTGAGCAAATCCGCAAAAACTATGAAGCCATGTTAGTGTATATTTTCTCTTGGTTTGTCTCGCTAGTAAGTCGGCGTGTGGTTTTGTCTCGTGCGTCTGTGTGCGTCTTGGTCCTAGTACAGCCCCTGCGATCAGTTGACATGAAAACAGGACATGTAAAGTCTGTACATTTTAAGTTGACAAACAATAAAAAGTTAACTGGATTACTGTTTTTGTTATTTTTTAAATATACAAGAAGATTTTGAAAACAGTATGAGGCATATTTCAAAACGGAGTGACTGAGGGCGGAAAATGAAGCAAAATTTAGAAAGAGAGGGGTTAGTTACCGCCAAGGACGCAGACAGTACAGGACAAGACACTAATTTTTATGAGTGTTTGTGTGTGAGTGCCAACACAAGTGCATTGCATTGTAATGCTTGACCATTGTACATCTTCAGCATCGGAACAGGCTTTATCTGCATAAAGTTTGGGCTGCTCTCTCTCCCATTTTGCAGCATGCATTTCTTGTCCTGTACTCTGTCTGTGTCCTTGGTGGTAACTAACCCCTCTCTTTCTAAAATATGAGGCATGTTAGAATAAATTATGTTTTGTGATTTATTGTATGATTTTTTTTTTTAACTGACTGTGGGTCTGTCTTTTACCTTTTCATTGTTAAGAACAGAACAGAAAAATTTGACTGCTGTTACTAAACATGACATGTGTTATTTATCAATAATGAATACTCTTTATAAACTTCGTTTCCAGTAAACTGAGCATAATCAGAATCAAATGGTACTTTAAGAGTTTTACCTAATTTTTGCTCGACATGGCTTGATTTTTGAGTGTTTATGTGTGTGCCAGCACATGTGCATTGTATTGTAATCTGAGTATTTCTCATCTTCAGCATCGGAAGAGATTTTGTTAATTTTTGTGAGTGTATATGTGTGAGGGCCAACACAAGTGCATTGTATTGTAATGCTTGACCATTGTACATCTTCAGCATCAGAACAGGCTTTATCTGCATAAGGTTTGGGCTGCTCTCTCTCCCATTTTGCAGCATGCATTTCTTGAGGGCTTGTCATAGTAGATTTTTGCAGACTTTTTACCAGGAGCAAATCTGTTGTGTCAGTGTATTTCAAACGTGCACTGAAGGCAGGCAGCCCCAGGGATCCCGGCTTAGTGTCTGATCTGAAAGACTAAGGCAGAGGGCAGGCGGAGAGAGGGCGGGAAAAAGACAACACCCTATCCAAAATTCAAACCATGGTCCAAGATATTCATGTTGTTTTGGTGGCCTTTTCGCTCATTGGTGAAGGTGTTGCACACACACACACACACACACATACACACACATGCGCACACACACACACACACACACACACACACACACACACACACATGCATGCATGCATACGCGCGCACACGCAAATGCGTGCGCATGTACTCACATGCACGCACACACATTCGTACACACACACACACACAACACACACACACACACACACACACACACACACACACACACTCACTCACTCACTCACTCACTCACTCACACACACACACACACACACACACACACACACACACACACACACACAGCGAGAAAGGGAGAAGGAAAAGAGCTTTCAAAAACAGACAACAAATCCGAATCTTATTTTTCATCCTTACAATATACTAGATAAAAATGTGTTAATTTAAGAAGTTCTCTTTTGGGCCTCATACACACACACACACACACACATGCATGCATACGCGCACACAGACAAATGCGTGCGCATGTACTCGCATGCATGCACACACATTCGTACACACACACACACACACACACACACTGCAACAGCAGCAGAACAAGAACGTAAGGTGGAGATTGCTTTTTCAAGGGCCTGAATCATGGACTGCCATGTTGGTGGTGGGTTTCAGGGAAGGGGAGAAAACCAAGCTGCTGATCACCATCCAGAAACAGAAAGTGGTGGAGAAGGAGGCCGAAACAGAGAGGAAGAAGGCAATCATAGGTACAGCAGACATTCACCTCACACAGTCCTTCCTTTCTTCCATCTCTCTCTCTTTCCTTTAGTCATTCCGTCATTCCTCCTTTCCCTTCTGTTCAACATACTTTCCTTCGTTTGTACAACACTAAGTGATGGATGGGAAAGGAGGCAGACATCGGTACCCCCAAAGAGATGATTTAACAGTAATTGATTGCTTGAATTTATGACGGGAATATTGTATTTTGATTACGAATGAAAATAATCCTAATTTACACGTCTCTGTCTGTTTTTTTTTGTTGTTTTTAAAGCATCTTTATTTCTTTGTGTTGGACTTTCTTGCATTTATCGAGATGGATTCTGGAAATTGTTTGGTTGTCAGGCTTGGTTTGCATAGTGTGTCGAGGAGACACAGTGTGGTGGGCTGCTTTATATGGGGGGGGGAGGGGGGGGGGGTATTTGCTGGGGGAGGGAAGGGGGAGAAATGGAAGACTCTGAGAGAGAACGTGTGTGAGAGTTTTTTGTGTGTGATGAAGGAAAGGGATGTATAATCAATGATGTGATCGCTTTGTTAATGGTGTATGCATGTTTGGACTGAAAGAGAAATTATCATCATCACCATCAGTGTCAACTTCAGCATCCAAATATTTGTTCTGTTTGTGTGCAGAGGCAGAAAAGCAGGCTCAGGTTGCCAAAATTGTCTGGGAACAGAAGATCATGGAGAAGGAGTCCGAAAAGAAAATCGCTGAAATTGAAGGTGAACATAAATGTCCTCCTCTGTCTGTCTGTCGTTGTCTGTCTTTTTAATCCTTCATTTCAGGAGTTTCCTGCATATGTTATGTGGTAGGGTTGATTTTCAGAATGTGAGAGCTTCAGTTAGGTCATATAAAGAAATGTGGGAAAGACTATGCTTTATCACCAGCTGCCGTGGCGAAGTGGTTAGTGTTGCGGACTCCTGGCTGGGAGGTCTTGGGTTCGATTCCCATCGGAATCATGTGGGATTTTTCTGCCCTGACCAGCTCCTACCCAGAGTTGAGTTTGCTGCAGGCTCAGTTGGGAAGACTGGGTCCACACAGTCGAGTTTCATCCAGTTCATGGATGCGTCTCTGAGAGTATCGCTCAAATTTCCTGTCTGTATCTCTCGGGCCTGGTTGACGCCGGGATGTATTATGAAAGGAAGCGTAGAGTACAGCCCTGTCATGCAGTGTCAGACCAAAATGGAAATCCATAGCATCATCTTTATCATCCTCATTCTCATCGATCAGCATAAAAAATTTTTTTAAAGTGTCTCAAATTCTGTGGCCTTTCATGCCCTGCTCTCATGGTGACCTCAGTTTTGATGTCCTCTCCATGTCTTTGGTCTTGGTTTGGTTCCGTCAGGGTCACCGATATCGGCGAGTCCATGGGGGCTGTCGTTGGACGGACGTGGTCGCTCCCTCCGGAGGAAGAGCTCACTCACGCTGACTTCTCAACTACGCAATTATTGTCATCAGTAGGGGGCTTAGTAGGGGGCTTAGTAGGTGGTGTCCTGCATATGTTGGATCAGAACAGGTGCCACTGAACACCACTGAAGTGACTCGGCAGCAGTGCAGTGTCTCCTCCAGTGGGTTGCCTCTTGACGACTTGACATTGACTGCTCCGTGTGGATTGCCGGTGCCGGGGCTGCGGTGGGACTGACCGGGCTGTGGCTGTGGACGGGGTGTCGGAATGAGCGGCGTGGGTGCACTGCCACTGAGGTGGCACAGAAGTTGGGACAGAAAAAAAAAAGAAAAAAAAAAATTATGCTTTAGTGGCTCCTCATTCTTCCTGCCACAGTTTTCCTTATTTTTGCGTCTGTTTATTTTTCAGATCTGACTCACCTGGCAAGAGAGAAGGCAAAAGCAGATGCTGAATTTTACAGAATTGTGAAAGATGCTGAGGCGAACAAGGTATGGTCCAGTTCTGCTTTTATATACATTTTAAAAAGAAAGGTTCTTAGTTCCGCGAGACAATCCAGACAAACAGATCACAGGACAAAACATGATGCCTCTCGACCTCTTGGGTCTTCTTCAGGCAAAACAAACAACATTTAGGACAGTGAAAACGAAGGACGAGCAGGCACTTACCTTCTGATGTTTCGCGCAAAATGGGTGTTGAATGGTTGATTCCATGAAAACCTTGTTCAGAGATGTGCCACCTGAAGTGATCTTTGAGTATCTGAAAGAGATAAACATTTTCCATCTGATCTAAGATTTTACAGAAGAAAGATTTTATTGAAGTTCGGGCACTTTAAAAAAAAAAAGTCTAAATGAGTAGTTTGTATGTGTGTGTGTGTGTTTGAATCTATTTTGAGAGTTGACTTCAAGAAGATGACAGCGCTGATACAGCCTTTTGTGGCCGACTAGGCTATGAACAACATGAATTGAATTGTCACCCACTCTGCACTGTTATGGCTCCTGTATATCTCGCACAGTACTTTTGTAATTTCTTCTATCTTAACATTGTACTGTTTTGTTATATCTGGCCATTCAA
The DNA here is from genome assembly GCA_033310375.1 of Conus canariensis. Taxonomy (NCBI): domain Eukaryota; kingdom Metazoa; phylum Mollusca; class Gastropoda; order Neogastropoda; family Conidae; genus Conus; species Conus canariensis. The sequence goes on from CM065714.1 coordinate 141,462,207, forward strand.
ACTGCTAAGTTTGTTGTTTGTTTTTTTCAGATGAGATTGTCCAAAGAGTACCTGGAGTACTCCAAATACCAAGCGTTGGCCAGCAACACCAAGGTGTTCTTTGGCAACCAGATACCTGACATCTTTGTGGACCCTTTGGTCTTGAGGGGGTCAGGAGCGCCTGGTGCAATAGAGGATACGCACCAATCCAAGAAGGTAGCTGTAACTTATTTTTAGTTTAGACTTGGTGTAACTGTGTTAAGTGCAATAGAGGATACGCACCAATCCAAGAAGGTAGCTGTAACTTATATTCAGTTTAGACTTGGTGTAACTATGTTAAGTGCAATAGAGGATACGCACCAATCCAAGAAGGTAGCTGTAACTTATATTTAGTTTAGACTTAGCGTAACTGTGTTGAGTGCAATAGAGGATACACACCAGTCCAAGAAGGTAGCTGTACCTTATATTTAGTTTAGACTGGGTATAACTGTGTTAAGTGCCATAGAGGATATGCAACAATCAAAAGTAGTTGAACTTTTTTTTTAGTTCAGACTTAGTATAACTATGTTAAGTGCAATAGAGGATACGCAACAATCAAAGAAGGTAGCTTTAACTTTTGTTAGTTTAGACTTAGTTTAATTGTGTTAAGTGCAATAGAAAATAGGCAGCAATCAAAGAAGGTACTTTAACTTTTTTTTAGTTTAGATTCTGTGTTAAGTGCAATAGAAGATATGCAACAATCAAAGAAGGTAGTTTTAACTTTTTTTTTAGTTTTAACTTGGTTTAACTGTGTCAAGTGTTTACAAGTCATTTCTTGCTCAGTCTTATATGTTTACTTGCAGTTTGGTTCTTTCATTTTTCATTAAGATTCAAACTGTGATGTTTAACATGAGAATCCATTCTGCTTGCTCAGTCTTATTCTTATACTGATTTCCTTGGGGGAATATTGCTTTGTGCATACTCTGTGTTTTTATTTGTAATGTCTGAAGAAGGCATACCTATTGAAAATTTACTTGTGGGTTTCACTTTTATATTAAATCTGCATTACTTTAATTTCATTTTGAGCATTTGTTTGTGTCTCATTTTGAGCATTTGTTTGTGTTTTGCCTTGTTTCAGTAACATTGAAGTCTGTGTTAGTTTTCTTCACTTCTCATAAAAATCATTTAAGTCCAGATTACAGGTTCAAATCACGGGTATGCAAAATTAACAGTCAACAAAGTTTGCTCCCAATCAGTGTCAGGAGGAAGAGACTGTAGGAAATTGATCTACAGGCTTTGCATCAAGTCCTAAAGATAATTTAATCCTATGTAACTTGTACAAAGAAACTGGTTCATGGTATACAAGAATAGTTAGTGACTAATGTCTGTGTGAAATTTCATCCATGAAAAATTAGTGGTGTGAGTAGATGAGATACTGTCACCCAGACACACTACAGATGTCAGATTCAAGTTCAGACACTCTGTCAACCACTTATTTGTCAGCTGAACTTTGGAGCAAGTTTAAGATCCATTATCCCATCTGGAATATTGCAGAAGAAAAAAAAATGCACGTAAAGTTCAAAGAAAATGGAGGAAAAGTTGTAAATCCCTGAATTACAGTGAAAACACTTGGTTTGGTCTTGGCTGGATGTAGAACTTTTCAGAAAGTGAACTTAAGCTTCCTTCCAGAAATAGAGAGCTCTTAGTTTTTTTAATTGCATTTCCAAACAAAGCCATGAAAATCATACACTATCATGGTATTCAAGATTACGCTGTTCAAGCAGTGCAGTGCAGTGCTGTTTAGGATGTTAAGAGTTAGTAACAAAATTATCGTTGAATAATGATACATAGTGGAAGTGCACATTGCGGAATAAAATCTCGATGAGTATCAAGTTCTTGATGGTCAGTGACATTAACTAATTTCCTTAGAAAAGGAAGATAAAGTTTTCAGAAATGTTCATGTGATCATGACAACAATGGAGTTTAGCTCAGCACAGAGTCTGTTCCATTTGGTCTGTATGTGCCAAATGTTTCTGAGCATGTGATCACCCATCGTTTGTGTGTTTTGAAGTTCACTTGGAGTGGGGCTGCATGGCCACCTGATCAGTGCAGAACCTTGTGTTCACACAGCAGACTTCATTCATGTGTGTTATGTACTTGTGCCAAATGATCAGTGCAGAACTTTGTGTTCACACAGCAGACTTCATTCATGTGTGTTATGTACTTGTGCCAAATGATCAGTGCAGAACTTTGTGTTCACACAGCAGACTTCATTCATGTGTGTTATGTACTTGTGCCAAATGATCAGTGCAGAACTTTGTGTTCACACAGCAGACTTCATTCATGTGTGTTATGTACTTGTGCCAAATGGTCAGTGCAGAACCTTGTGTTCACACAGCAGACTTCATTCATGTGTGTTATGTACTTGTGCCAAATGATCAGTGCAGAACCTTGTGTTCACACAGCAGACTTCATTCATGTGTGTTATGTACTTGTGCCAAATGATCAGTGCAGAACCTTGTGTTCACACAGCAGACTTCATTCATGTGTGTTATGTACTTGTGCCAAATGATCAGTGCAGAACCTTGTGTTCACACAGTAGACTTCATTCATGTGTGTTATGTACTTGTGCCAAATGATCAGTGCAGAACCTTGTGTTCACACAGCAGACTTCATTCATGTGTGTTATGTACTTGTGCCAAATGATCAGTGCAGAACTTTGTGTTCACACAGCAGACTTCATTCATGTGTGTTATGTACTTATGCCAAATGATCAGTGCAGAACCTTGTGTTCACACAGCAGATTTCATTGATATGTGTTATGTACTTGTGCCAAATGATCAATGCAGAACCTTGTGTTCACACAGCAGATTTCATTGATATGTGTTATGTACTTGTGCCAAATGTTTTTGACATATGACTCTAATAATATGGACCAGTATCAATGTTATGAATATGCTGTTATTTCAGTAACGACATAAATGTTTCTGAAATGATAAACTGCGGTTTGGTGAACAAGTGCTCACTTTCAGAAATCAGTAAGTGAAAATAAAGATTTGCATACATGCTGCTGCTTATTGAGTTATTCTAAGGTGAAAATGCAAACATTGTTTTATGTTTCAGGGTAAAGCGTAGTTGTCCACGAGTTGCAGTACCAACACATTAATCCAGAACATTCCAGACCCATCTATTCATATGCATATGATTACAGCTTGGCCTAGCGTGTGTGCTTCCATGTTCACGTAAGAACAGGTTGTGATTCTCTGCAAGCGTGTGTGTGTGGGTGCATCTGTGTGTGCATGTGTGTGCGCACGCCCGTGCGTGCCTGTATGTGTGTTTGTATGCATGTGAGTGAATGTTGTGTATGCGTATTTTTCACTTAAGCTGCATGTCCTCCATAATGCGCATTTTGATCATAACTATTTCTTGGACCTTTGAGAAGGAGGGGCATATTAGAACTTACTATGACTGCAAGCTAGATTGAGAACACGTAAATGTGTGTTATAAAGCCTTTGTACACATTCACATGTTCTTCGTGTGAGAGCCTGATTTGTGTTTGTAAGAGTGAGATGAACTCAAGTTTGGATGCCGATACACTGAAAAGCTATGTAAGAGGTTGGAAAGCCTCATCTGATTTTGAAGAAACTAATTTTGCAACATGTGTTGATTTGTGTGATTCAAAGAGTGTTTATAGTGACTGCAAGAGTCTTGTGTCGTCATCTGAAATACATTGTGCTGCGAGGCTATGTTCTGATCCAGGGTCATGAATTGAATTTCAAGCATAAGGTTTTTTCTTCAACACAGTGTGACTCTCATCTTACTATTGATCAGTATTTTGCCGTGATAGCAAAAGATTGTTAAACCATTGGCCAGGCTTTCGCTGGTTTTGCAGACCTTCCGAGCATTTCAACCTTGGATGTCTAACTGGATAAGAAATTGAAGGTTACTTTCATCACATATGTCTGCAAATCATGCCCAAAAACCCCCCAACTATATTGCTTGCTCAATGATTGATCAATTTCTTGACTGCGTTACTAACTTGTCATTGTAACACTGAACACTGGTTATTTTGTGTGTAAGGGTACTGTCACAGTTAGCATTGAATGGTGTTATTTTGTGTTTAAGGGTACTGTCACAGTTAGCATTGAATGGTGTTATTTTGTGTTTAAGGGTACTGTCACAGTTAGCATTGAATGGTGTTATTTTGTGTTTAAGGGTACTGTCACAGTTAGCATTGAATGGTTTTCACTTTTCTCTGGATCTGGACAAATGGATGTTGAAAGTGGTTTTCATTTTTGTTCAGAATTTGGTTCCTTTTTGAATTTTTTTATTTACTTTTTTTCATGAAATTGTACACAGAAGTTGAAAATGGTGGTGGGTTTGTTTTGTTACAGTATCAGAGTTGCAGGAATGTGGTTTATACCCAAGTTGTTGAGAATCAACAAAGACGAAAATGGTGGAATTCCTAAAGATCTCTAATCAAGGTCACGTGTAAGAGACCTCGGGCAAAAACGGAATTCCGAGATTAAGATCAGTTTCAGATCAGTTTGGGCCAAAATTTATGAGGATTCCTATAACCCAGTCTTGAACAGCAAAGAAAACAAAATGTTCTGCATAATGTGTAGGATCACTCCTTATTCAGCCCTTACCACTGGAGATGTTTTCACCATTTCTCATGGCCCTCGTAAGTCTAGTGAAGAAAATATTTGTATTTGTATTGTAACCAGCCACATGCCATCAAATATGTATTGTTCCGATGTATATGTTCAGATTTGGTCAGCATCAGACATACTTCTCATGACTGGCTGAAGATCTAGTTTGAGGATGTTCAGCCTGACACGACTTTTGCATTGGATTTGGATTTGATTTTGGATTTGACTTATGTTGATGAAAGAAAGATACAATTTTCAGCCCCTCTTCATATTTAGGAGCATCATCTTGTGATTTCAGTTATTCACTTACAGTGTGGTTAACATCCTTCAACCTCGACACAATTTTTGTGATCACTTAGGCAATACACCCAGACATAGGAACTATGAAAAATGGCGAAAAAAAGAAGAGACACTTCATTACCAACCTCACTGAAAAACGGATGAACCTTTCAAGGTAGATGGCCTGAGGTAGGGCTAAAGACTTCACAGGCAGCAAATTGTGTATGCCCTAAATCCAGATTGCCTTGCATATTGAAGATAAATGAATAAATAAATGAAAAAATAAGACTGTGTTTGGTTCATTGATGATGAACAGGTTGTGCTCATTTTTGCTGTTGAAGATGCTTCAGGCTGCAGAAGCTTTAAAATCTGTATATTCAAAAAAAAATTTCCATGTCCTTGGGTCCCTCTACACTGAAGGTTTAACCCTCCCACCCAGTCTGCCTATCTGTACACTGCAACAGGAACTGGAATTGTGAGGAGATAATGAAGTGGAAAACGTTAATCCAGCGTCTGATCGCAGAGCATTTTCTTTTTCAGGAGGCTGTTATGCCTTAGCGTATTTGCTGTTGTTGACACAACTTTTTGTACTTAAATCAGCGTGGATGTAGTTATTGCTTTTTGATTCAATCGCCTTGACTGTTATGAAGCACTATGCATGAGTATATAGGAGAGTAACTGCTTACCACAGCCATTAAAGGTGTCATCGTACTGCCTGAGTAAACTTACCCAGTCACATATGAGGATAAAACCATGGTACTGTGTGACCTGGTCTTCTGCTACTCACACCACAGAGATGCTGTCATTGGCTTTGGAGGTGGTGGATTAGATTCCCATCAGACACACTTAGGAGTGGATTTTCTGGATTAGATTCCCATCAGACACACTTAGGAGTGGGATTTTCTGGATTAGATTCCCATCAGACACACTTAGGAGTGGGATTTTCTGGATTAGATTCCCATCAGACACACTTAGGAGTGGGATTTTCTGGATTAGATTCCCATCTGACACACTTAGGAGTGGGATTTTCTGGATTAGATTCCCATCTGACACTTTTAGGAGTGGGATTTTCTGGATTAGATTCCCATCAGACACTTTTAGGAGTGGGATTTTCTGGATTAGATTCCCATCAGGCACACTTAGGAGTGGGATTTTCTGGATTAGATTTCCATCTGACACACTTAGGAGTGGGATTTTCTGGATTAGATTCCCATCTGACACACTTAGGAGTGGGATTTTCTGGATTAGATTCCCATCAGACACACTTAGGAGTGGGATTTTCTGGATTAGATTCCCATCAGACACACTTGGGAGTGGGATTTTCTGGCCTTGCCCAGCTCCTTTGCAGGGTGAAGTTTGCTATGGTCTCTGTTCGGAAGACTGGAACCACACAGTCCAGTTTCATCCACAGAATGGATGCATCACTGAGTGTGTTGCTCAGATTTCCTGACCAGCACCTCAAGTGTCTGTATCTCCTGGGCCTGATTGACATAGAGATACATATTATGAAAGTAAGCATAGAGTATAGCCCTGTCAGGCATTTTCGTGTATTATTTTTATCATCCTCATTTATCAGCATAACAAGTCTAAAATTCTGTGGCCCTTCTTACCTTGCTCTCATGTTTACCTCAGTTTCCTCTCCACATCTCTGTTGAGTTTATGCTGTATGTGAGTACCAGCAATGTCATGGGTACCATCTGTGAACAGATGTGGTGGCACCCTCCAGGGAGGGGGGAGAGGGGGGCACATGCTCCTGCCGACTCTGCAACCAGACAATCGTTGTCATCAGTTGGGGGCTTTGCAGGTGGTGTCCTGTGTATGTTTGATCAGAGCAGTGCAGTGTCCTCTGTGCTGGGTTACCTCATGGTGACTTTGCACTGACTGGTGCTGGAGGATGGACAATTGACAGAGCTGGGGCTGCAGTGGGACCAGCCAGGGTGCAGCTGTGGAAGGGGAGCTGGAATGAGTGGATTGAGCACAGTGCCACTAAGTGGCATGGAAGATGAGGCAGCAAACAAACAAAAAAAAAAGAGAGAGAGAGAGAGAGAAAAAAATCTCCATTATTGTCTGATGAAGATGTTTTCAGTAATGAAAATGGGTTAAACAATGCCTGTACATTCATGTCAAGTCTTGATGTGTCAAAAATGAGCCTGCTGAATTGTAAATTTAGGTAAAGGTCTGTGTTGTCCTTTACTGACTCCATAAAATCTGGATGGGTGTGCAACCAAAATCCTGCTTGTCCACTAGATCTGAAGAGGGAACTGTTTATTTTGTGTAATGATTATGGCAGCACTTGTGAATATCATTTTGCTCAAAACTTGCATCGTATTGTGTATCAGCTTTCTGAAAAGTAAACACATACACTTATAGTAGTTAATTAGTCAGTCATGTTTTCAGTGCATTGAGGATATGACTATTCGGAGAAATGCATCTTGCCCGATGTGCATTTACTGTGTGGAAGGACCGGACTTCGATGATTCTGATGTACATCGAGTCGTAGTTCAGTAACAGATGAAAAAAGAAAAAAAAGGCACAGTGACAGGGAAAAAAATCCTTTTACCCCCACTTTTTCTTTTTAACAAAAGACGCCATCAGGAATGTACACTGTAAGCAGTCTGCAAATAGATTTTTTATATACAGTATCACCTGGTATTTGTACAACTGTTAAAAGTCTGTTGGTGTTTTGTTTTTTTAATGATTGCAAATTCTTCCGATCTATGCAATGTTCCTTTGAATTGCATGTCCATGTTGTAAGCACCTATCTTGTGAGAAATGTATATACATGAAGTTGGTAGCGTTTGTGGATTGGATGTGTCATCCCATATTTTATTCAAATCAAAGAACTACCTGATCTTACATTTCATTTACAAGAAAAAAGGAATTACCTGATAAGAATAGTTATGAAAACAGTTGTTGCAACAGATGTGTGGATTAAAAAGAATGGTTTTTATGATTTTTTTCAAATTCATTTTTGTTTATTTTACTTTAAAAGTATTTCTGTATTTACCTCTTAATTCATTTTCAAGATGAGACTTTTCTTTCTTTATGTTTATTCTGTTTTGTGATCTCAGATGTGTGATGCTGATCTGTTCATTAAACTTAGAATTTCTCATTCTTGATGTTTGCTTTTTATTTCCCGTTTACGTTTTTTTTTGTTTTTTTTTTTTTTCATTCTCATTTATTGTTTTGATTTTACTTAATTATCATGTTTTATGGTTTTAAGCTTATTGTAATGCTTTTTTGTTTTGTTGAATTTTCATTTTATATGTTGATCTCCCCCCCCCCAATTTGAATCTTTATGCTGCATTTTTAGTTTATTCTGCAATTTTTTTTTCTTGTGATTGCACCATGTTGTTTTTGTAAAGTATTTTTTTTATGTTTATCCATTGTTGAAGTTTGTTGTTGCTGTTCTTGTTTTAAGCTTGCTTAATGAATAACTCTTCTATTGACAGAGAAAATATACTGTTGGAGTAATTGTCGTGTGTCATAATGTTGTCTCCCCTTATTTCAGACCTGTATTTTTGTAAAAAGCAGTGGGTTTTGTGTGTGTGTGTGCAAAAGGACTGTGTTTCTGCTATAAATGGGTATTTGGCACGTTTTTCATTGTTGTATGCGCATGTAATTTTTGTTGTTTTGGATGGTGGTTTAGGTTTTCTTTTGTGTCTCATGCTTTTTTTTTGTCATGAGTGCAAGCACTTGTGTGTGTGTTAATGCATGCTTGTACATTTTGTTCATTGGATATGTATGTGAAAGCCTGCTTTCTATTGGAGGAGGTATTATACAGTACCTGTACAGTATGACATAGATTGGAACGTAAAGACATAGTAACAACCTATAAAGAAGCAGAAGAAAACAGGACAAATGAAGGATTTGAGGAAGAGAAAAAGGGAAGGGAATGTAAACATTATATCTGCTTGACTATTATCGATGCTTTTTCATTAATTTGTTACTGCTATACACAGCATAGAATGAGAAACATGCAGGCTGCATCATCAGTTTGGAAACACATAAAACCACTTTTCTCTTTTGAGTTTCAGAACATTGTTCTATAATCTTGTGTACACACATGATCACACCCACTCACCCCTCTGCCTTCCAGTGTGCGCAAATAGGGAAGGAATTGTTGAAATAGTCCCTGCCCTTCTTTTTCAGACCACAATTTTTTTTCGATTTATTTCGCTCAAATGAACAGAAGCTGAAGTCCCAAATATGTGGCAGATTTTCTTCTGTAAGGTTCAGCAATGGACGAAACATTGATAAAATATTTTTACCCTTTCTTCTGATTAACAAGAGAGTGCTTTTATGTATGTATATGTATTTATATGGCTATTTTTCAGAATTGTGTATTCAGTTGGGCTGAGGGAAAAAAACTAATCAGAACATCGTCATCAGATGATGTGTCTGTCGACTTGTCTCCCTGATATAATCAAAAGTTTGTAGTTCATTACCAAGAGCTGTAAAAGGTCTAGTCTGATGCAGCATTGGAAAGAGAAAAAAAATTTGTACGTGTATTATTAACTCCTGTCTCTGACCCACTCAATCCTTTATCCCATGTCCTCTTCTCTCTCTCTCTCTCACACACACTCTCTCTCTCTCTGGCTCTCTCTCTCTCTCTCTCTCACACACACACTCTCTCTCTCTGGCTCTCTCTCTCTCTCACACACACACACACACACTCTATCTCTCTCTGGCTCTCTCTCTTCTCTCTCTCTCTCTCTCTTCTCTCTCTCTCTCTCTCTCTCTCTCTCTCTCACACACACACACACACACACACACACACACACACACACACTCTATTTTTCCTCTCTCTCTCTCTCTCTCTCTCCTCTCTCGCTCTCTCTCTCTCATATCCTGTGTAAATCTCTTGTTTTCTCATTCTGTTAGCCACTTTTTGTTTGAAAGGAATCACTCTTAGTAGTTACTGCATGATGCTTGCTGGCTGAATGGTCAGTTCGTAAATTCCGCTGCTTTGTATGGGATTTTTTTTTTTTTTTTTTGGTGGGGGGGGGGGGGGGGGGGGGGGTAGGAGGTGACTTTTTTTCTTAATGAATCATTGACAGCATAGTTAATGAATATTTGTGTTGTCTCATGATTGTAATGTTCTTTTAGTGGCTCTCTTGGTTTACTGTTTGCCTCCTTATTGATTATTCTTTTCCCTTCCATCTTAATTTTTTTTTCTTCAGTCTTCTGTATTTTTTCTCTTTTTCCTTTTCTTTTTTGCTTATTTGGATATAGACAAAATCATGTGTTATTCAGAACATGAACAGGATGGCTGTGGTGTTCTATTCAAATCTGAGATTATCCGCCTTCCTTCCACTCTTTGATGGACTGAAAATGAATGTACTGGTGTGCTCTATATATAATAAATTCTGTATGTTTCACATTGGAGTTTATTGGTATGTGAGAGAGAGGAGAGGAAGATTATGTGGTAATCACCACAATTGCACACACGTGTACTGTGACTCTGGCAATTGTACACAATACACATGCAAGCACACACATAGCCTTATGTATGCACGCACACTCATACACATAGGCATGCATGTACGCACGCACGCAATGCAGATTCATTCACAGCGATGGTGAGGAAGGACCCACTGACAACAGAAGTTTGCTGACAGTGGGAAAGACTGAAACCCCTGGGCTTCAATTCAGGACGCACCGTACGAAAGCTTTGCAGTGTCTGGAATGGTATGGTTTTTACCTATCAGCAAAACAGCAATGAATGGTGCTGCTGAATGTGCACAGCAGTACGCTGGATAGTGGCGTCTTTAGCCTTGGCTCTGCTGTCATGAAATACTGCCTGGTACATCCATGGAAACACTTCCATGAAGGTTCTGTTGTGTTGCATCCAGTGACCATGACAACATTAGCGCCTGCCAAGGAGGAGTTCTGTCCCTTTGCGTCTTGATGGCGTTCCCTGAGTATTCCTGCACTTTTGTATCAATCAACACAGCGCAGGCTTCCAAGGATGGTGCAGGATTGCTACCAGCTGGTTTGTTCAGACAGTCCTGCTCTGGGTCCCATTTATGCCTTCGGTGCATCTTTTTTGTTCTTTTTTTTCCGTAACTATTCTCAATAAGCGGGTTGTTTTCACACAAATATCACTCGGCTTTTGAATACATGTCATCAGTTTCAGTTTCTGTTTTTGAGACTATCCTCGACGGGGAGGAGGGGGAGTAAGTGTGGATGAATGATCCTGGTGCTGTCCTGTGGGTATGTGTTCTAACAACTTGTCAGCAGACGGGAAAAAGTTCAAATCTGATGCTAAATGATAGATCTTTTCCAGTGATTTTGGGCACATTTCAAAGAACTGTAGGTAGAGGATTTTCATTTACGAACTCTGTGATATTCCATGAGAAATAATGTACTATGAGACCTGATGTCCTGTTTGTATGTACCGTTATCCTGCAGCAGTGTGTTCTGATGTCCATCGTCAGAACTGTTTTGGTTATTTCTGGTTATATTGTACACCACTGCACATTTCTTGTTCTTGAGATGGATCTACTGTAATCTGAACGTGGAGTTGTTGATTGCTGGTTTTGAATTTGTCTCTCAGACAGGTCATGCTTTTAAATGTTGAGATGTGGCTGAATTTCTTTTCTCGGTTCTTAATTCATGAAATAACTTTGTAAGAGGTGAATCAAAAACCTAGTGTTCATAGGCCATGAAATTGTCAATTTTTCCGTAATTTTTTTCCCTTGGTCTTCTTGACTTTGTTGATGGTGTAAGTCCTGTGAAAAGAACTGTCTGAATAGTTGAGTTGTCAATGGATTTATTATGTTACTTTGGTGTTTAGATATAGTCTGCATGTTGTATTTTAAGCTGACCGATTGATGAAATCATTTCAGGGGCATAGACGAAAGTACCTACCCATAAAGACAAGTTTTCTGCCTACTCCGTTTCCACAGTGAAGTGAATGTTGGGAACCATAGATCTGAGATGATGTATGGTGAAAGAGTTGTCCATGAATTTTAACCATACTTGGGGAAGATTCAGTGGGAACTTTGGGCTTCTAAGTTCTTTCTCAAGATCTTTCCAATGGAGTTGATTCTGATGGTGCAGGGGAACCCATGGCTGCCTCACGTTTCTGTTTGTAGAACTATAGCAGAAGTGTGTGACTGAAGCTGTCGAGGCTGATGGTCTGATCTGCTGACAGTTTTATTCACTTTATATCAACATTCTCTTCGTACCTTTCAGTTCTCTCTAGCGTGTACAACTGGATTGCTATTGAAGAACATTGTTGAGTGTGGCACTTTTTGGTTTGAGCAGATCTCTTCAATGAAAATTCAGTATCTTTCCAGGTCATTTCACTGTTGAAAATATCACAGAATCGTAATAGCCGTAGGTATGAGATTATAGAAGAAAAGAAACACCCGAAGGTGCTGGGGAGGACCCAGAGAAGCACTGTCTTTACCTGCCTTTGGAGCAGTCCTGTACCACCCTTGGAGGCCTGCGCTGTGTTGACGATGGGTACAGGCACGCACAGGACACTCCATTAAGATATCAAGGGACATAACCGCTCCTGAACAGAGGCAAATCAGACTACAGGATGCAACTCATAACAGCCTTAAAATAGCGTCCCCATGGGTGTACCAGCCCGTATTTCATGACTGCAGAACCCACCGGCAATAGACACCACCCTCCAGCTGCCGAGCACACCCCACAGTGATAATTTGAATTTTAAAGAAGCAAAAACAAACAAACAAAAAGAAAGAAAACTGTCCTTTGTCATTTTTGGTCACACGCCATTAATGCTTTATACATAGATGCAAGACATGTTGAATTATATTTGAATATAACGACAAATGTCGAGTAATATTTTGTGAAGTTCAGAACATTTAACGCGTTTTCTATCAGGAACAGGTGCAGGTGAAAATACACGTGTTGCAAAACACAGGAGCAATTGAGGTCTCTCGCACATCGTGCCTATTAAGCCAATCTGACTACATGAACTTATGGTGAATTTTACGTTGTCAATAACTAAATAATAGAAAGGCATCTGTTCCTGGGAGAATCTGAAATGGATGTGTCAAAAACGTCATTGTGTTCCGCATAGTTTGTGACGCGTATGTGGATTATGTCCGGTTGAAAACGTCAGCGTTCATGGATACCAAGCGAGGAGTGCAAATGGGTGAAAGGGTGGTGGGTCAGCAGTTGAGGGAGAGGGGGGGTGGGGGATTAGGAAGGGGGGGGGGGGGGAAGGGCCATGGGCTGCTGTGTAATATGTCAGTGTCAGGATCAGGGCGTTATCTTTAAGGTCAATATACATATCGGGCCTTTCCCGCATAGGACGGTGGTGGTTTGACACAGCGGTGGCAGCACCTAATGTCTATTGTTGGAAATCTTAAACAACTATCCTTGCCCACGTCTGCACAGCTGTTCTCCCTGCAAAGAGCGGCAGGTTGAACTTCTCTCTCAAGGCGGACCCCGAAGCACGTTTCTTTGATTTTTTTTTCTTTTTTTTTTTTTTTCCTTCATTTTTCTCATTTTGAAACAGAAATTGTTGATAGTTAGTCAAACAACAAAAACAATAGTAAGAAGAAGAAGAAATACAACAGCAACAATAACAATAATAATGATGTCAATATAGATAAAAGGGTAGAAGTTGCTCGAAATTGAACAGTAGAACAGTTGCAATAGCCTAAAAAGTAAGCAGTTATTTTATTTGTTGCTTTGATTGTTTGCTGGTTTGTTTTTTGTGGCAGTGGTCAGCAATTCTGTGGACATGACAGTGTGTACAAATAGATGTGGCAGCCTGTGCTCTGACGTCAACAGAAGAGCATTGGCGTTTCCATCAGACACTCGCATACTGGTCAATGTTCCCACGGAACTATCCTGAAATCACATCACTTTACTGATAAGACGTCAGCGTCAGAACTGTGAAATGGTATAGGAGCTGAAGACGAAAAAATGGAATGAAAACAATACAGTTGTGATACAGAGTATAATTATATTGTGTTTATTTATTTGATGTGTTTGTTTTAGTTCTTGTTTTAATGTGTGTGTGTGTGTGTGTGTGTGTGTGTGTGTGTGTGTGTGTGTGTGTGTGTGTGTGTTCAGTGACTATAAGTAGTTCTGTAGATACTAAAGTGCATTATAAAAGCCGGGTAAACGTACATTTCGATAAATATCACCAAACACACACTTAAGTTCGTCATCCATCAGTTTTGTATGCAGCCGATAGCTGCAATATAAACCAAACTGGAAGCGAACAACAGCAACAACAACTTCACTCCCCAGACCGCTGGCTTACAAAACGTACTGAAAGTATAGTACTTGAATTTTAATTCCGTCCAGCTCCACTTGACACGCATACTTGTACATCATATCCACCAATCCTACCTGACATACACATTTGTCATATAGACTAGTACCATCTGACACACATGCACGTACGCCATATCCACCAGAAGCACCTGACACATAGGCCTATGTGTGCACTACATTAAACTGTATCACCTCACACACATACGCGTACACCATATCCACCAGTCACCCTTGACATAAATGTGCAGCATATTCACCAATTCCACCTGACACTCATGTACGTACATTATTCACCAGTCCAACCTGACACACATACACCTACATGATATACATCAATCCCACCCGACACACGCACGCCATATCCACCAGTCCCACCTTACACATACACACGTTCATCCATATCTACCAGTCTCACCTAACACACCGTTCTTAAGCATGTTTTCTATGAACTTTATTTTTCTGCATTTCTTAGTTTTGCTGACACGCGTATATAGAATCGATTCTGACACAGTAGGTAATGGCACCCTTGCGGTTGGCTGGGCTAAAAACATGAAACATCAAGCACACGACTGAGGGAGGGTTGGGGTGGAGGGCAAGTGGTAATATACAGTGAACAGGAAATGGTCATACCGAACACATTACGACTCCAGGCTATTTGTGACACCTCGTTGTGCAAGTTTCATGTTTCACCTGATTCGCAAGTGGGGAAGGGAAGGCGGGGGCGGGGCGGGCCGGGCGGACCGAGGTTGCCTCCCTTGGGAATTTCATTCTCGCTGCGGCCGCTTATTCAATCCCACGATTCACCTTCCTGCGGCAATCTAAACTAGTACACCTCACGTAGGGCGTTCTATTTTTGGCGACAATACGCCATGAAGCAGGCACGCCCTTATACTCACGGGGATTTCGTTTCAATAAAAGGTTTTTTTTTTTTTCCCTTCAGATTCATTCTTTAATGTGTAGTGCTATTCTATCAGTGTATTGTTAGTTTCGCTTCTTTTTTTTTTTTTTCAATCCGCATAATGTTAGGTTTTTTTTTTTTTTGGGGGGGGGGGTTTCTGTGAAAGATGAAACTTGTACAACGACGTGTCACTCATATCCTGGAGCTGTTGTAAAGTGATCTCAGTGTTTCCTTACAACTGAATGGTAAATCAACTGTACAGATTTTCAATTCAAAGCAGAAGAAAGAACTGAATCGCGTTTTCCTGTCGCAACAACCACTGGGGGTTTTCTCCCCTATAAAGGTCTCCGACTAACAGGATGTAATCACACACCAACAGCCAGATACACGAACTAGGCGCTTGTTATCTCTTAATATGTTTATCTTACCCTCCAGAGTTAGCTAAGCAAGCAAACGCAAGTGTGTGTGTGTGTGTGTTGTGTTGTGTGTGTGTGTGTGCCGCGAGCGCACGTATTCGTCACTGTGTGTGTGTGTGTGTGTGTGTGTGTGTGTGTGTGTGTGTGTGTTACTGTGTGAGCTCTTGTTATGCGTAAAATCAATTTAACTGTTTTTGCTGTGCCACTTAGGCCTACACACACACACACACACACACACACACACACACACACACACACACACACACACACACACGCACGCGCGTGCACACACACACGCACACGCATACACACACACACACACACACACACACACACACACACACACACACAACTGAGCAAGGCAAACCTTTTTTTTTTTTTTTTTCTCACGGTTCTCAGTTCTTCGTGACTAACGAGTATGCCGTTGACAGTGTACATCGCTAGTTTACTTTGCACTGCTCTTAGCGCTAATACAAAGCATATCCCCCACACACACACAAACACACACACACACACACACACACATACACACACACACACACCTCTCTCTCTCTCTCTCTCTCTCTCTCTCTCTGTGTCTCTGTCTCTCTCTGTCTCTCTCTGTCTCTCTCTCTCTCTCTCTCTCTCTCTCTCTCTCTCCACACACACACACACACATGTATCTATGTGTGTGTGTGTGTATTAAGTAGAATAAAGAGAGAGAGAGAGAGAGAGAGAGAGAGAGAGAGAGAGAGAGAGAAATATAAAATTAGTTCCGGGAAGTCCCCAGTTTCCTGTAATAACCCACCTCGCCACCCTGCCGTACCAGTTTTACCTGCTTAGTCACCGAAAACACCACGCAGTGTGATCAACATCAGCCATACGCACCTGGCCGGGTGAACAGCACAGAGTGGGTAAACAGACCGTGTGACAGGCGACAGTAAGACAACCAGTTGAACACACACACACAACTTGACACAGAGAAAATGCTGATTGCGACCGGGCTGTCCGTAACCCTAGGGGTTGTGCTGGCCAGTATCTACGTCAAGTTTTCCATTCACAAGATCGAAGAAGGTAAGCCCAGTATCATCAATAATGTAGCTTTTGTTTTGGGACGAGCACCAGTGTTAAACCGGATTTGTTCAGTGAGATAAAAAAAAAAAAAATTGTTACACACACACACACACCACACACACAGGGTGCAACCCAACGCCTTTTTATATCATAAATTGATATCTTTTTCGTTGTGTGTGTGTGTGTGTGTGTGTGTGGTGGTGCCGGAGAGAAGCGGGGGGGGGGGGGGGGGGGGGGGGGGGGGGGGGGGGGGGGGGGGGGGGGGGGGGGGCAAGTCTGGCCAAGCTTTAGTCTGGGCAGCCCCCGTAGTTACGTTCGACTGCTTTGTTTTTAACTGGATGCGTTCTCAGAGCTTAGATGGGAGACGACGGGGGTAAGGCTTGTGAGATAGAATAGGTCTACTGATAAAAGCTTCGCTTGAATTCTGGTCCGTCTTGAAACAGGTGTAAATCCCAAATCGCGCTTTGTTTCTAAATGTGGGTTCTTGGCCGGCTGACTTTCATCATCATTACATTTATCTTGGGAGTGGAAGTTATGGTGAGATTGTTCTACCATGGTTCTAGAGGACAAAAACTGATAGCATATAGTCTGGGTATATCAGGCACGTTTTCATACTTGCACAATCATGGTTTGGTCTGAGTACAAAGTCTTCAACACTAATCGTACAAAAAGAGTTCACTGACCCTTTTCCCGCCCCGCCCGCACCCCCCCCCCCCCCCCCCCCCCCCCCCCCCCCCCCCCCGCGCCTATTTTTTCCCCTCACCTGTCCCCGCCCTACACCTTCCCGACTAAATCTTTTTTCTCAAGAATGCCGAAACAGCATTCGGATTTTTCCGATTCTAGCTAGTGTGAGTTGAGTTGGCATGTTACTGTGATTTTTGGTAGGCTACTGAAGCCGTGCAGTGAGTTTCCGGTGCTGCCAAGAGAACAGTTAAATTCTTAATAGTAGTAGTAGTAGTAGCAGCAGCAGCAGCAGCAGCAGTAGTAGTAGTAGTAGTAGTGTAGTAGTAGTAGTAGTAGTGGTAGTAGTAGTAGTAATCATCACCATCATTAGCCTGTCATTATCATCATCATCATCATCATCATCATCTGAGTTTGCTTGCTTGTCTGCTAGCAGCGTCAGCCGAAACGTCTGTTTATCCGACTGTCTGGTTGTAGGCCTATGTCAGTGTTCACTCTCAATATATTTCTATGCCCCTCACCCCCTTGCCTCCTCTCTGTCTCTGTCTTTGTCTCTGTCTGTCTGTCTGTCTGTCTCTGTCTCTGTCTCTGTCTCTCTCTCTCTCTCTCTCTCTCTCTCTCTCTCTCTCTCTCTCTCTCTTCTCAAGATTTACAGTAACATATCCATCACTCATTCAAACTGTCCGGCGAGGGTGAGGGATAGGAAATGGGGAGGGGAGGGAGGGGGGCACTGAACGTGGCAACAGGTAACTGCATACTATCCAGGGTGGATGATGAAATTGGGGAGTGGGGACAATGTGGACTAACCCGTCACGCAGTCCAGGAAGTAGTTGGGGAAGGGGGGGGGGGGGGTGCCAAGTGCGTGAGGTTATGACGTTCTGCGACTCTGGTTTCACCCGCTAGGGTTTATCCGTAATATAAAGGCCACGCCGTTTGGTCACCAACCGGCTGGCGTGGTTAGTTAGTTGGCTGACCGACGTGCAGTTGGACGCATTGAAAGGAAAGAAGGACATTGGCTACTACCGCGTACGATCATGATTGCAAATGCGCTGCTCGTAACCCTGGGGATTGTGTTGACCAGTATCTACGTCAAGTTTTCCATTCATGTCATCGAAGAAGGTAGGCCCGACACTGATTAATTAAAGTTTATGGCAGCACCAGAGTTTTAACCATGGCTATTATTCGGTGTGAAGTGCGAAGTTGTACCGTAAGGGTTAGAGGTGGGTGAATACGTGAAGGTCAGGTTTGGTCAAGCTTCGGTTCGGACGTGTCCAAAGGTCAATCTCGGTGACCGCTTTGCGGTGAACTGGCTGGCTACCGCGAATGTTGGTGTCCTGAGTGGGTGAGGAAGGTAGGGGTGGGCAAGGGGCTCGGTGGTTGTGGCGAGGGAGGGGGAGGAGGGGGGGGGAGCACTGTGATGAAGCTACCGTTTTCATATTATTCTTCCTGTTCTGAGGTAGGTGAAGGCCCCTAAGCTATGCGGTTTGGGGTTGGTTTTGTATTATTATTATATTTCGGTTCTTGTGCTGAAGAAGTGTTTGAGTACTATAAACAAGCCTCTTTAGTTGTAACACATCGCTCAAAAATGCGGCACGCACTGGTTGGCACGAATGCGTTCTCTCTCTCTCTCTCTCTCTCTCTCTCTCTTCTCTTCTCTTCTCTCTCTCTCTTCTGTCTCTTTCTCTCTCTCTCTCTCTCTCTCTCTTTGCTCTGTTCTGTGCGTGTTCTGTGTGGTGTGTGTGTGTGAGTGTGTGTGTGTGTGTGTGTGTGTGTGTGTGTGTGTGTGTGTGTGTGTGTGTGCACGAGCAGATATCTCTACTGAGGACTTGTTATCGGCACCATCTTATGTGCCTGGAAACTCAGAGGTTTTTGATGACGTAAAAATGAAAATGTACGCTATTGTGCTCTCTCTCTCTCTCTCTCTCTCTCTCTCTCTCTCTCTCTCTCTCTCTCTCTCTCTCTCAAGGATAAGCGCTGATACATTAATATGAATAAGCCACATTTTTATTCCTGCGCAGTTACTGATCAGTCAGAGTACAGAGTGTACGATGAAGTATAAGATGAAAGCTAGAGAGCTCATTGGCCCCCACCACCCCCACCCCACCCCTTCTGAAGAGAGCTGAAACGTCATTCGGGATTTTCCGATTCTTGCTGGAATGACTTGGCATTTAGCCTACAAGAAAGAGGAAGATTTTTTTTACCTTTTCATTTCTTTCTTTCTTTCTTTTTTCTGTTAAGCTTTGCCAAGGCAAAATTTGTCCATGCCTTATACTTATTATTAGGCCTACGTATTCTCTTTGCCTCTCCCGATAGGCTTGTCAGTCGGAACGTAGATTTGTTTTCTGCATTGCCCAATTGAGGTCTTGATAGTGCAACTCTCTCTCTCTCTCTCTCTCTCTCTCTCTCTCTCTCTCTCTCTCTCTCTCGTTTTATTTTAGCATACATATTCCAATCTCATTCTGGCATACAGAGAGAGAGAGAGAGAGAGAGAGAGAGAGAGAGAGAGAGAGAGAGAGGACTCGCCAATCGTAATGCTCTCTTCTCTCTCTCTCTCTCTCACACACACACACACACACACACAACACACACACACACACACACACACACACACGCACGCACGCACGCACACAACACACACACACACAACACACACACACACACACACACACACACACACAAGATGTATTTCAACATACATATTCCAGTTTCATTCTGACATGTACAGAGACTGGACTCGCCAGTCGTAGAGTTGGTCGGAACATTTGATTTCTTTATTACACGCTGAAATTTACTGTTGTCTTCCAATTTCAGCCCAGATCGAGCCGGCGCATTCAACTTTGGGTCATGAAAGTCGGACGAACCGGGCCAATACATAAATAAATAAATAGATACATAAATAAATAAACATATAAACAGACAATAATTTGACACATAAATAAACACACAAATAAATAAATAAATATATGACATACAAGAAACAAAAATAACATAAAATGAAACAAAATAAAACTAAAGTTAAAAAAAAAAAAAAATCTTCCCTTGTAGGTTGCAGGAACACACCATTTCAAGGCACGCACACGCATGACTGATCAGCAGAGCCTTTAGGGGTGTAGAAAGCCGTGCACCGAGTTCGCCTGACTTTTGCCCGTCGAGCCGCGTTCATTCACCGTTAGTGTTATTAAAATTGCCCCACCAGCTGAAACAAACCAGTGCCGGACAAATTTATCACGACTCCTTTCCGCCCGCCAGCAACCATCAGAGACTGAAAGTACTGCCTAATAAAGCAGAGGATGCCATGCACACAGAGAAAAAAGCCAGCTGAGACGGTAGCGATAGTAGGTAGGTAGCCTACGGGTTGTCCCTCCCCTCGTCTGTTCTAAGGATTGACAAAAATGTAATATGATGGATGGAAGGTGTGGGTCCTCATACGACCATTTCATGGGATTCATGTAGGCCTAACCGACAGATAGTACGGGGATAGAAAATTCATGGCGAATGTATCTGTGATGCAAGACAGAGAGATGAGAGGAGCCGAGTTGTGGTGGCGAGTTGTGTTGACCCACGTTTATTTACATCACGTTTCTAGAGTCTAGTCTTATCATCGTGTCGGCATGGAATACAAGTCAGGCAGACGTAGGAAAAGAAATGAGAATAATAGGGAAGAGAAGGGGATGAAGACTGGCAGTTTGAAAACGAGGTAAAAGTGATAATAACGTATAGGTGTGTGTGTGTGTGTGTGTGTGTGTGTGTGTGTGTGTGTGTGTGTGTGAGAGAGAGAGAGAGGAGAGAGAGAAGAGACAGAAGACAGACAGACAGACAGACAGACAGACAGACAGAGAAGTGAAACCAAGAGGAAGACTGAGGGGATGCATAGTGATGGCTGTACTGTGCGAACTCGTGACACTGTGCACAAGATAATCCGTGGGTTATAATGTTATCTTGCACGCAGTGTCACAAGTTAACACGATGAGGCGGCTACCGTACTGAATAGAAATTGCAAGATAACTGAAGATGGACAGGCAGACCATGAAACTGCACAGAGTCAATGTGGCATTTGTCAAAGATTATATTTGAAGGAAAACTGACCTTTGGGCGTCATATGGCGAGATCAAATCCCGAACAAATAAAGGTGTTCTGGAAAGGAGTACGAAGACCAAGCCTGTTCTAGCTGGCTACTCATCTAGTGTTGCCTTTGATGGCTCGGCCATGTCAGCAGAATGGGTGAAGGTCAAATCACCAAGAATGGGCCGGTGTACTGGGCAGCTTGCCTCTGGCACCAAGACCTGTCAGAAGACTCACTCTCTGCCTGCAGTAACTGTGGCAAGTGGAGACAGGCCATCCGTGTCAGCATGCAGAGCAGTGGACCAGTAGATGAACCACCAGTGACTGGCAGGAAGAGAGCTTCGACACCAACGGACAGAGCCGCTAGCATCGCAACAATCCGACATGGCATTCCGACATGCGTCATATGCAGCGGAATCTACTGCGGATCGGCTGCAGCCTCTCAGCCCGCGCTGCAACTCAGTGACTGAACTTGTCTTAAACTTAGTGTAGCTCCATTGTCTCACCAGACGAAAGAATGCCAGTGATCTGTTGAGGTCTGTTTTGGTGACAAAGTGATTCACCTTTAAAGTGTCAGCGTCAATGGCGTCAATTTGAGTCGATTTAATTTTGCCAGGTGAATTCATGCAAATATTTCTCTTTCACGACCCATGTTTAAAGTCAATATGTAAATCCATAGACGTGGAAATTGTGTAACCAACGCTCGAATTAGCCGCATCCGAGCTTTCTTTTGGTTTCATAGAGCGAAACTTTTCGCCGGTGAATCTCTCCCAGAAGTAGGTGGAGCACAGCATGGCCTTCGAGTTGTAGACTCTTCTCTCGAAGGCCACGAGCACAGACCCCTTCCACCATGTTCAACTCTTAGGCAAACTACTCCTGTTTTAAGCACATGTAGGGCCTGTTTTTCAATGAAACAATCTCACCACCGAGAACAAATTAGGCCAAGCTCTTTCACCAGGTTGTGGAAAGGCCTTGCATCCTGGAAGCACATGCACTCTACCTTTATTGGGTCAGTCCAGATACTGGCTTGGGGATGTTGTCAGGATTCTTTTTAAGCCCTCTGTGGAACCAAGTCCCAGTCCGTCACTACATCAGTGTGAGAATATCCCGAGTGCAATTCTCGGGAGGTGACATAGTAGCGAGAAGTGGCAGCTCTCCTTTGGGGGACACTGATGTGAGAAGTCAGTGTCAGCGGTGGAGCGATCCTTCCAGCCATATGGGTGACGGTGGGTCTGGCCTGGGTCGCCGGGGAGCGACTCCTGGAGATGTGAGGAGATCGGCGATGGAGCGCTACCTGACCACGATAACCGTGGCCTGGGATACCATGCTTTGGGCCGGGCATGGGAGCACTCCTTATGGGGTTGGGCTGAAAAATTGCCCTCTCGGCCGCAGTCTGCGTGGACCATAGAATACAAGGGACTCGTGCAGCGTTCCAGCGATTGTCCTGCTTCCTCTTTGAGGCGGCCTCACGCGGCACAGGACCATCGCCACCCGAGCATGAAGGTCACTGGTGGCCCTGAAGACAGCCTTTTGGTGGGGTGAAAGAGTGGCCCTGAAGACAGCCTTTTGGTGGGGTGAAAGAGTGGCCCTGAAGACAGCCTTTTGGTGGGGTGAAAGAGTGGCCCTGAAGACAGCCTTTTGGTGGGGTGAAAGAGCTAAATATACCGACGTCCATCGTCGGCCGACCAACACCCGAATATGAACTTAAAGTTCACAAGGAACCAGAATTCAGAGAGCGACAGACGACGGCCTCCACACGGAACTCACCCACTACTGCCAGCGACAACAGTAGCTACAGAATATGCAGACCCATATCTGCGAGTATACCCTGTCCTTAAATTAAGGGCCTCCGGCCAATGGGACGTAAATCTCACCCATCACCCGAGTGCAGTAGAAATAGCCTACTGTCAGTGCAGACTGCCAATGCCGATGTAACCGTTTACGTCTGCTCAGCTCTGTCGCAGCGCTATGGTAAAACTACCTCCTGTGAACTGGAGGTCCTAGTACAGATCAGTCACTAGCACCCTGAGCACGACGTTGCAACTGTACGAACAGTAAGTTGGGAGGTCTGCCCTGCATGAGTGTGTAAGTGTCGCATTGCTTCCGCCGAGCTCGCCTGTAGGCTGAACGCAGTAAGCGTCACAACATTCCTGTTGTCATCAGAGTTGCATCATTTCGTTCACCCAGTATCAGTGATTTCTTCTCTTGTTTGCTGCCCATAAGCGAGATTTTTCTCTGCAGTAAGTAAAATTCAGCTGAAACCGCCTCGCGCTTAAAAAAAAAAAAAAAAAAAAAAAATGAAAGTGAAAAACCGCGACTGTCGCTGAAAAACATCACGCCAGTGTCACTGGTGCCAAGTAGGCTTAATTTCCGCGTGGGAATTTCGAGAAAAAATTTCGCCAGTTGAAAACGCGTAGGGCCTATCGTGCGCGACTGCGTCGGTAGGCCAATGCTTGATCGGGGTCCAGCACCGCACCACAGACTAAGGAGTTACATACTTGATCTGTGACCGCACCTCAACACCAGTTCGAGCTAGAAGTTTATGCCGTTGAAAGAAACGGTAGCATACGGTAGTATTCATTGTGAGGCATAGAAAGTAGGCATTAGGCGTCCTTTTCTTAAAAAACAACAACAAACAACAACATCAAAAAACGGAGGTAGGAAATTGCTTTAATATGTAGATATTCCACTGACATTGGGGCGCCAAGGAATCTTAAACAGTGCGTGACCAAAATAGACTTTAGCCGTGATTATTAAGGCCGCCATACAATGGATAGCGCTTTCCGTGTCTCGCCTCACTGCAACATGCAGCTCCCACGCCGGTATGATTTATTAACAGCGCTGTTGTGTGTAACACGCCGGTATGATTTATATAACACAGCGCTGTTGTGTGTAACACGCCGATAGCAATGAGATATGTGAGGCGGATGTAATCTTCAGCAGGGTCATATTTATGCGTTTGGATAAGCGTTATTCGCTTACGCGCGCACACGCACGCATAACACACACACACACACAACACACACGAATTTAAATCAATTTAGCCGTTGAATATGGCTTGAACACACCGGTTGAACGTTTAACCCATTGTCTCCTCAAGGCACAAGAAATGCTAGTTTTACGATGCTTCCTTAAAAATCAAATGCAACATACTGTCAAGTTAGATAAGATAATGTTGCTTATAGCCCAGCCGACCGCAGAGGGCCACATCAGGGCTGTATAGTGGGGTGAGCATAAGTTGTAAAAATATAATTGGCACCGCCCCCTACCCCCCCCCCCCCCCTCCGTCCACACACACACAACTGCATTTTTCTCCCCAGCATGGTCTTATTCTTGTTGAAAGGTGTGTATTTCACATAAACACACAGCTACATTTCTCTCTTTTCCATCTTGCATTTACAGTCTTTTGGGCAAAAGCAATCTCTCTCTCTGTCAATTCACTGTCTGTCAGTCTGTCTGTCTGTCTGTCTGTCTGTCTGTCTCTCTCTTTATTTATGTTTGTTGTTGCAATTGCTTTCTTTTTTTCCCTTTAAAGTCATCTACGCCTTAAATGTTTATGGATGAACAACTTATCAAGTTTTAATGCATTTGTGAAGATATGTGAGTTTGTTACAATTTTTGTAAGTCTTAGTCACTAGTTATGCTTAGTAGTCGCTAGTCATGCTTAGTTAGTCCCTTAGCGGGGCAAGGGCCGGATGAAAAAAAGCATGTGTTTGCTTATCTGTTACCCTTGGAAATAAAGATCATCATCATCATCATCATCTCTCTCTCTCTCCACACACACACACACACACACACACACACACACAGGCACAGGCATGCACACACTTACACATGCATCATATGATGATGGTGATGATAATGATGGTGGTGATGACAATGATGATGATTTAGATAAGACTGATTATGCTGTGTATCTCAGATATAATATGTGACAGATATCATTCCCCATGTTGACTGCAACAAGAGACCCATTATCTTTTGGTGGTATTCTAGATATCTGACCTGTTGTTCATGTTATTAGTATGCATAGTCTTTGTTAATGTACTTGCACTTCCTTGTTCTTATTCTCAAGTATCTACCGTAGATTATAGATATACACTTATCAGGGTCTACCTGACTCATCATCTTCTATATGCCTGGTGCAGAAGTGAACTGCGAAATAATTCCTTTTCTAAAGACAATGTGTGAAAGGATGTTCATGTGCATTGAAATTGTTATCCCATTGTCTCTCTGCATGATCTGTTGTTTTTTGTTTCAGGTCATGTCGGCGTGTACTACAGGTAAGAGCTGATGTTACAAACTGCTTCCAAGTATGCCAGGACTGTAACAGAAATGAATTGATGCTAACATTTGATACCTATTTTCTAAAATCTATGTCCCACCATTTTTGAAAATGTGTTTATCTTTTAAGATAGACAACAACAAAAAAAGCATTCTGCATACAAGTCCTCATCTTATAACAAAAGTTACAAAATGACGTGAGTGTGTCTGCATAAATCTATATCAAAGCAGGTTGTAATAGAGAGAGAGAGAGAGAGAGAGAGAGAGAGAGAGAGAGAGAGAGATTTACAACAGCCCTCTGGCTAGAAAATGAAGAGAGAGAGAGAGAGAGGATCTTGTTCATTGATGTAAAAGAATAAGCACATGATGGCACAAGAAGGGACTGGAAACAAGCAAGGAAAGTAATGTATAAGCAATTTGGCAAAAAAAGCAAACAAGAAAAACAATGGCTGTTTCTTATAGTGAATATGCATAGTATTTACAGTTAGTTGTTCTTCAGTTTGGTATGGTTGTTTTGAAAGAGTTTAATCTATTCATAAGTATCAATCAGATTGTTATTACTGGAAACCAAACTAGATATAGATAAGCTGGGCTGTAAACATCATAAATTGAACTGAATTGAAAAAGAATTCAATTTAGGCCGAATTGAACTTTGATTACTGTTCATCGTTAAAGAATCAACAACATTGTCTCATTGCTCACTGTAACTTTATTATTCTTTGTCTATGATACTATATACTTTTGCGGAAATTGTGTTATAATAAGATATAATTCCAGGAATCCCAATGCTATCATCTGTGTTTATAATTATAATTCCAAAAATCCCAATGCTGTCATTTGTGTTTATAATCATTTTATTTGTAGTAACTATCTTTTATTAATCATCATATTTATTCAGTCCCTGTGTGCTCACAATAGAGTTGTTTGAAACAAAATATTCTGAATTAGGGCAAACATTAAAGTTGGAGTAGCTTCATGATAGTGCGTCTTCATTGTTATGGAAACCGCTGATATCTTGATGATATCCTGTTGTCTCTTTTGGAGAAAGGCATGATCTCCCTTTAATATTTTGAGCTAATTTTATTGTATAAACCCAGGGTGGAGCATTGCTCTCATGGACCAGTGGACCAGGATACCGCTTCATGTTGCCTGTTCTCACCACCTACAGATCAGTTCAGGTTGGTTTCAGTTCCATTTTGTAAGTAAATTTACTGGACGTACACATGTGACAACAATAAGTAATTATATAGATCGGTTTAGGTTGGTTTCAGTTCCATTTTGTAAGTGCATTTACCAGACATTCACATGTGACAACAATGATTAATATATAGATCAGTTCAGGTTGGTTTCAGCTCTCATTTTCTTAATAGATTTACTGGACATGCATCTGTGACAACAATGATTAATATATAGATCAGTTCGCATTGGTTTCAGTCTCATTTTGTAAATAAATTTACTGGATATGCATGTGTGACAACAATGATTAATATATAGATCAGTTCAGGTTGGTTTCAGTCTCATTTTGTAAATGAATTTACTGGATATGCATCTGTAACAACAATGATTAATATATAGATCAGGTTAGGTTGGTTTCAGTCTCATTTTGTAAATAAATTTACTGGACATGCACATGGGACAACAATGATTTTGCATACTAAGGGGAATTTACTGCAAGATTAGGTTAGGGTTCTGTCCCTGTATTTGGTCATGATACATGACTGCACTGACAAGAACAAAAGAGAGCGGAAAGCATTTTCTTGCCACAGCACTCACTACAAATAATTGATACAAGGAACTTTCATTCTTTCATTTACCTACAGATGAAGACACATAAGTTATGACAAATGCTGATGTTTGTGTCTTGAGTCAGTGAACATGAAAATTCGGACCTACAGATAAATTGTTGTGATTTTTTTTAAAAAGTATTTTCAAAAGTATTCTTAGCGGAGTGTCTAGATTCTAACATGTGAAGGAGAGAGGTGAGAAAAAATTACCAGAGACAGTAGGTCTCACATTCTCAGTGATATCTGCTGCCTTTTAAGATCGTCTAATATCATTGATGATGAGCAGATGTTAAAATAACTACTGAACCCATTGATAACATACATGGACAGATCTGAATCTGCTTGACAGATGAGTTTAGGTAAGGGTAGAGAGAAAAAAAAGGAGGGGTTCTCATCGTGAATGAAGAGAATCAGGTATGTAGCCATACATGCAGAAATGAGGTTGATTTTGTGCCAGTTAAACTTGAGTGAAGAAAGGAATTGCTAGGTGGTACATGATACATTTGTAAGTCTGACAGCATATTCAGATCTGTCGTTCTTCTTGTGAAACTGTATCTGTACTTCCTTGGATTCAGTAATTCCTTGTCGTAAACTGGATTTTGCATTTATTATTTTTCTTATTTAGAAATGAAAGAAATTAGTATTATTGACCTGAAAAAGTTTCGATAGCTCTTATATCATTGCAGTCATATCGTCATTGTTGCTGTGGTTCTTGTTGGTCTTTTGTACCTGTAAAAATGATCATATTTTTTCAAGTTAACCAGAACTCAGAAACCATGGGAAGGTAAAATTTGGAAAGAGAGGGGGTTAGTTACCACCAAGGACACAGACAAACAGAGTACAGGACTAGACACAATGCATTTCGACTTCTTGGGTCTTCTTCAGGTTAGTCCATGGGAAGGTGTGCAGATTCGTTTTTCCTGTTCATTTGTATATCAGACTGGCTGTTGTTGATGCGCTGCACTCTCCTGTGTTTCTGTCCACAGACCACTCTTCAGACTGACAAGGTGGCCAATGTCCCGTGTGGCACTAGGTAAGTTCAAAGCATGCATGGGTCAGAGCTATTGATTTCTTGTATTGATTTGATGTGGAGAGTATGCATGCATGATATGGATTTTTTTTTTTTTTACTGTTTACGGTCCATAGAGTTTGACTTTTCATATATATCCTCTTCATCTGCTCTCCCTACCTTCCCCTTCTGCCTCTCCTCCCCCCTTTACCTCCAGCTACTCCCACCCCTAACCTCATCCACTCCCACCTGCCAATTCATTTGTTAAAAAATCATGTCAGATTGATTAAAGTCATGACATTTGTGACATCTTGCAGTAGTTGTGTTGAATATATGGTTTGAGCACTCAATTTGTGTATGTTACAGTGTTCATTGGCAACAAGATGACCAATTTAAAGTTAAAGGTGGTTATTTTGTGAATGTTGCCAATTCATTCAGAAGATCATCATATATATGTGAAATTCATACATTTATGTCAAGAGTTGAAATTGTTTGCTTCTCTTTGGATTTCTGAATGTCTGAAGTCATATTCATTTTCTCTCTCTCACGTGCCTGTGTATGTGTGTGTGTGTGTGTGTGTGTGTGTGTGTGTGTGTGTGTGTGTGTTGTTGCTGAACAAGTCATGAAGACTTATTAGACACAAATAAACTTTGTAAGCTCAGAAACTTACTGAAAAACAAGTGAACCATCCCTCACCTCCCATGATGGTGATCACTAAATGTGTGTGTGTGTGTGTGTGTGCGTGTGTGTGTGTGTGTGTGTGTGTGTGTGTGTGTGTGTGTGTGTGTTCTGTCTCTGTTTCTTGCTCTGTCTCTTCCCCTGTATCTTGTTCACTCACTGTGGTCCCTAAGTCTTAATCTCTCCTTTTGTATGTATCTGTCTCTCACGTTCTCCCAGTTAAACTCATCTTCTTCTTGTGCTGAGTCTGGCAATGTACTAGACAAGTGTTTCTTTTTGTGTTTGCAGCGGAGGTGTCATGATCTACTTTGACAGCATTGAGGTGGTCAACAAACTGGACAGCAGTGCAGGTTGGACGAGCATCTTGTCTCGAGTGATTCATGAGTGGGGCAGAACTATTGTTTCTGGGGGCAGGAATAGCTAAGTGGTTAAAGCACTGGACTTGTAACTTGGTGATCCTGAGATGGAGGATTTGAATGGCCACCAGGCCATTTCAGTGCGGAGGAATTCAGGCTGAAATGCTTCAGTTCCTGGGCTGCTGATTGCACATTGACAACTGTATCTAATATCACATGTCTGTTGCCTTTTTTGTGAAAAATGAGTACTTGACTGTTTTACATAAATTAGGTTTCAGCATTTGCAGTGTGTGTGTGTGTGTGTGTGTGTGTGTGTGTGTTGTGTGTTGGTGTGTGTGGGGTGAGTGTGTGTGTGTGTGTGTGTGTGGTGTGTGTGGTGCGTGCGTGTGCATGTGTGTATGTGGTGTGTGTGTTGTGTGTATGTGCGTGTGTGTGTGTGTGTGTGTTGTGCGTGTGCGTGTGTGTATGTGCGTGTGTGTGTGTGTGCTTGTGCGTGTGCATGTGCATATGTGTGCGTGCGCGTGCGCGTGTGCGTGCGTGTGCGCGTGCGTGTGTGTGTGCGTGCGTGTGTGTGTGTATGTGTGTGCATGTCTGTGTGTGTGTGTGTGTGTGTGTGTGTGTGTGTGTGGGGTGTGTGTGAAAACAGAGCGAAGCAACCGGAATTCTAATGTCTAATGTTTTCTAATGAAGTCATATCTTCACATTATCATCTGGTGATTTGACTGTACATACATTGGAGAGAACAAAACTTAGTCTGAGATGTGATGTGCCAGTCTTTCATAATATACCTTGATTGTCCACCAAAATATTAACTGTATATTCTGCGACCCATAGCTCTGAATATGACATGTGGAAGTAGTTATACACTTAGTAACATGAGAGAAAATCAGCCGAAATTCATCATATTTTTGTGTCCATATCTGTGCAGTGTATGACATTGTGAAGAACTACACCGCTGACTATGACAGGACCTTGATCTACAACAAGATTCACCATGAACTGAATCAGTTCTGCAGCGTCCACAACCTGCAGGAGGTCTACATTGATCTGTTTGGTAAGTAGATCAAGATGTTTTGTTGCCAATATCCAATTTGTTATGCTACACACGTATTTGACATAGGAGTCTCACGGGAAAAGGATGACCCTGTGCCTTGTGGGTAATGATAAAAACCCTGACTTCTGGCTGAAGAATTGTGAAGAACAGTTATCTCTGGCTGGGTTGATTATTGTGTAGCCTTATCTTTTTCTTTTCATATTGTTCATCTGTATTTGTGTCCCAGCTTCGTGCCTAGTTTTAAAGTCTTGTTCTTTTACTCATAAAATCTGAATGCACTCTAGCTTTGGACTCATGCAATAAGAGTTTTTGTTGTTGAAACTTTACTTTTGTGCATGACAAAATTGATGCTCAGTGTCCTGATTACATAGGTTTTGTATGTCATGAAACGATATCATTTCTCATCAGCTGTGCGTTTGATTTCTTGAAAGCTGTTAATGTTAAAGCCTCAGATATTTCGCATATTATGCTCAGAGAGAGAAAGGGAGAACACAGACATGACGAAGAAATTTACCTACAAATGCATACAGAGGGAATACTGTCACTCATTGCAGCCTTTTGTATGGAGATTTTCATATGATAGGAGACAGGCATTACACAGAGACTTGTACCGAATGCTTTTGTTTCAGATCAAATTGATTGAAAAAATCTGAGACACTGTTGCCAATTATACACAGAGGAAACCCTTGTACCGCGAATGCTATTTGTTTCAGATCAAATTGATTGAAAAAATCTGAGACAGGCATTACACAGAGACTTGTACTGAATGCTTTTGTTTCAGACCAAATTGATTAAAAAAATCTGAGACAGACATTACACGGAGACTTGTACCGAATGCTTTTGTTTCAGATCAAATTGATTAAAAAAAAATCTGAGACAGGCATTACACGGAGACTTGTACTGCATGTTTTTGTTTCAGATCAAATTGATGAAAATCTGAGGCAGGCACTGCAGAATGACTTGGATCAAATGGCTCCTGGTCTAACTGTTCAGGCCGTGCGGGTGACTAAACCTAAGATTCCTGACGACATCCTGAGAAATTATGAAGCCATGTTCGTTGGATGCTGTTTTTTGTCAACTGTAGTTACCGTTTGTATGAACAAGTCATGGCGGTGTGTGAGTCATATGTGCATGCAAGTGCACTGTGTGTGTGTGTGTGTGTGTGTGTGTGTGTGTGTGTGTGTGTGTGTGTGTGTGTGTGGTGAAGGAGTGTTAAAACCAGAACCATGCATAGATAAAGTGTTGAAATAGGAACTGTGTACAAATTAAATATAAAAACCATAATGATGTACAAAATGTTAAAACCACAATCATGTACAAATTAAATGTTAAAATCAGAACCATGGGCAAGTTAAGTGTTAAAACCAGAACCATACACTTCAGTGGATCTTCAAAACATTAGCATGATACATCTCACCCTGCACATTCTTCTTTCTTGTCAGATTACCATAAAACCCAAATTACAACTTTAAAGCATCATTAGGGATGGGAGAGGAGGGGAGTGGGAGAGAAAAGGGAGGATATGGACAGTGAGGTTAGATCTCCAGAGAGTCCCAGCATCAAAATCGATCTCCACAGCATTTGTCCAAACACACACACACACACACACACACACACACACACACACACACACACACACACACAGGCATGCAAATGTCGTGAGCAATCAGCCTTCCTCTTCTCTGATCTGTGGATTATGCTCTTGTTGTTCTTTCGCAAGTGTTAAGTGCATGCTATACACAGGGCTGCAGCTTATCTTCTCATCAGAGAGGCTAGCACTCTGAGCATGTCATCGCTTTTAAGTTATAGATAAAGAGGGAAGGATAAGCATCTTACCCTGCTTTCCCATCAGACACCGTTGTTGGAGTCTCATTGGCTCATGCATATCACCAACCACTTCCAGGCTTTTCTGCCAGAGGGAACTGTTCAATTGGCTGGGCTGTCTTTTCAGGAACCATGTGGTGTCAGTTTGTTGGTTAACCGCTGTTCAGCAAGATCAGCCATCTGCCTGCGCAGTAGCCTGTTCCTCTGCCACCCACTGTGTTTGTGTGCTTCAAACTTACACTGTCACACACTCAGGGGCAAAGTGTGGTGATTCCGTCATCAAGAGACAGACGCAGAGCCAACCAGATCAACAGTTTCAGTTTCATCAAGGTGTCACTGCATGCGGACTAGTCTAGATACGCTTCACCACATCCACTAAGTTTGGAGACCACACTGCACATGATTCAAAGCTGATGGATAAACAAACTGATGACAAAAATCAGAGAATTTAAGAAGAGGGTCTTGTGGCTATCACTTAGCAGATAAGAATATAGGTTTCTGGATTCTGGATTCAACATTAGAAAAGTAGTTACAGACTCAGAATCAAAAACTTACTTGGAGAATATTTCGACAGGGTCGCCCTGTCTTCTTCAGCTCACTGCTGCTGTTGTGGCAGTGAGGCCTGGTGGGACGACTGTTGTGTGGGGTGAACGGTTGCACCAGGCCTCGCTGCCACAACAGCAACAGTGAGCTGAAGAAGACAGGGCGACTCTGTCGAAATATTCTCCAAGTAAGTTTTTGATTCTGAGTCTGTAACTACTTTTCTAACTTAGCAGATATGTGATCTACGCATTAGCCCAACGTGTTGGTCAAACCTTGAATGCCTACCTAATACTGGTTGTGCCATTATCATCATTGCATGTGTGTGTGGTGAGTGTGCACTTGTGCGTGTATATGGGTGTGTGGGCACGGGCCCATGTGTGTGTGCCAGTGTATATGGTGTGCAAGTGCATGTGTGTGTGTGTGTGTATGTGCTCACGTGTGGGCATGTGCATGTGTGTGCACGTAAGAGCGAGCTTATGCACATCAACAGGAAGTGATGAATGACCTCAGGATGCCCAGTGGAACTCTAATTAGCAAGAGGCAAAGATACTTGAAGAGAGTAATGGGGGAAGAGAGGGAGACATCCTGTCCATGCGAGACTCAAAACATGGTCTCTAGAATGTTTTCACCTCTCATGTCGAGTCGAGAGCTTTTATCTACCAGGACACCTCTCACCTTTATCCATCTGTTTGGCTGTCGGACAATTATTTCCAGGCATCCGAATGGAATTTCGTCTCATTTTGGTTGGGTTGTTTGAGCCTGCAGTGTGTAAATTTGTGGTGTTAGAACAGTTGATATATGGAAGCGCAACGTTTAGCTATCTTGTATGGAAACTCAATGACGGGCTATCTCCACTTGTACAGGGTATGGCTTAAGCATGCAGGGTTTGCAATCCCTGTTCCCCCATACCACGTTTCCCCAAGACACTTTTCTGACTATTTTTTGTTTATACTATCTTTATGAACATTGCCGGATTGTTTTACTGTGTCAGAATTATGGTTTGTTTGTATCATTTCTGTGAATATTTATTTATTTTTTTATTTTTATTTATTTTTTTGTTTGTTTGCTGTCACAACATCTGCGCCACCTCAGAGGCAGTGCACCCAAGCCGCTCATTCCGACACCCCGTCCACAGCCACAGCCCGGTCGGCCCCACCACAGCCCCGGCACCAGCAATCCACAGGGAGCAGTCAATGTCAAGTCGTCAAGAGGCAACCCACCGGAGGAGATACTGCATTGCTGCCGAGTCACTTCGGTGGTGTTCAGCAGCGCCTGTTCTGATCTAACATACGCAGGACACTACCTACTGAGCCTCCTACTGACGACAATAATTGCTTAGTCGTGGAGCTGGCGTGAGTGAGTTCTCCCTCTGGAGGGCGCCACTACGTCCGTCCAACGACAGCCCCCATGGACTTGCCGATACCGGTGACCCCGACGGAACCAAACCAAGGCCACAGACATGGAGAGGACATCGAAATTGAGGTCACCATGAGAGCAGGGCATGAAGGGACACAGAATTTGAGACTTTTTTTTAATGCTGATCGATGAGAATGAGGATGATTAAGATGATGCTACGGATTTCCATTTCAGTCTGAGACTACATGACAGGGCTGTACTCTACGCTTCCTTTCATAATATATCCCGGCGTCAACCAGGCCCGAGAGATACAGGTACCTGCAGTGTTGGTCAGGAAATTTGAGCAACACTCTCAGAAACGCATTCATTAAGTGGATGAAACTCGACTGTGTGGTCCCAGTCTTCCCAACTGAGTCTGCAACAAACTCAACTCTGGGTAGGAGCCAGTTGGGGCAGAAAAACCCACATGACTCTGATGGGATTCGAACCCACGACCTCCCAGCCGGGAGTCCGCGACGCTAACCACTTCGCCACGATGGCTGGTATTTCTGTGAATATTGCTTGATTGGGATTTTCGTTTGTTTTGTTTTGTTCATAACTATTTCTTGTCATTGTTTTTAGGGAAGGGGAGAAAACCAAGCTGTTGATCTCGATCCAGACACAGAAGGTGGTAGAGAAGGAGGCCGAAACAGAGAGGAAGAAAGCAATCATTGGTATGTCGTATTTTTCACATTTTCTTCTTTCATTCATCCTTTCCTCTTTGCCCATGTCCTTTCTTCCATTTTTTATCTTCCACAAATGGAGGAAAAACAAGCAGAAATAGTATAGAAAAAGACAGTCATTAGTAGTCTACAGAGATTAACAGTACTAATCCTTTTTTTTTTCCTCTCATCATTTTCTTCCTCTGTTCTGCCTGTTTGTTGGATAAACAAGGGATGGTGGAGGAGACAGCAGAAACAGAAGTAATGAAGCTGGTAGTTGTTACAGGAGACATTTCCCGTGACTTGTCTTTGTTTTCTAGCTGCTTTGTTATTACTTGTCTTTGTTTTTTTAGCTGCTTTGTTAACAACACCTTTGTTTTTTTGGCTGCTTTGTTTACACTTGTCTTTGTTTTGTTTTTTTGGCTGCTTTGTTTACACTTGTTGCTTTTTTTAGCTGTTTTATTTACACTTGTCTTTGTTTTTTTTAACTGCTTTATTTGCATTTGTCTTTGTTTTTTAACTGCTTTATTTACATTTGTGTTTTTTTTAGCTGCTTTATCTACATTTGTCTTTGTTTTCTAACTGCTTTAATAACACTTGTCTTTGTTTTTTAGCTGCCTTTTTTACACTTGTCTTTGTTTTTTAGCTGATTTATTTACACTTGTCTTTGTTTTTTAGCTGCTTTATATACACTTGTCTTTGTGTGTTTTTTGAACTGCTTTATTCACTTCTGAGCTGCTTTGTTTACTTTTTGTTTTTGAAACTTGTATTTTTATTTCTCCTTTTTAGGACCAATTTGTTAAACTACATTGACTGAATCTTTTTGTTGGAATTTTGTATTTTTTTGTAATTTCTTAAAATGTTCTTTTTAACAAGACCTGAGAATCCACAGTATTAAGCAGGTTGTTTTTTTTTAAAATATCCCAGTGCTTTCTGACCTATGCATTTACAGTTCTTGAAAAAAAAAAGAGCAGAACAAAACCAATGATAAAAAATTTTCATGTAAGGCTCCACACATGCAACATGACTTCTATTTTTAAGCA
The DNA here is from genome assembly GCA_033310375.1 of Conus canariensis. Classification (NCBI taxonomy): domain Eukaryota; kingdom Metazoa; phylum Mollusca; class Gastropoda; order Neogastropoda; family Conidae; genus Conus; species Conus canariensis. The sequence goes on from CM065714.1 coordinate 141,498,108, forward strand.
GAAGCAGGTATCTGTATGTAGCTCTCTGCTTGCATTTGTGCCGTGTGAACGAGCATGCATAGGACTGTGTTGATTGAAATGGTTGACAAGACCAAAATGGTCTGTCTGGGCATTCCTCTAAGGCTGAAATGAACAGGGTTTCCAAAGTGTGCACTTTGCGGGCCTATTGTTCTGGTGGTGTGTGGAGTGAAGGCTTACCCCTCCTTTCCCTCCCACCCCAAGTGACATCCAGTGGAGTTACGTGCTGTTCAGTGGATCCAGTAAAGCCATAACCTTGTTGGAGACATTCTGCAAGAATGACAAACCAGAATTACTTTACTACATTTCACATGCATCTTTTCTCCTTGCTCTGTCTGTCTGTCTCATTGTGCCATGTTTGTATGCCTCTGCGTGTGTGTGTGTGTGTGTGTGTGTGTGTGTGTGTGTGTGTGTGTGTGTTGTGTGTGTGTGTGAGTGTGTGTGTGTGTGTGTGTGTGTGTGTGTGTGTGTGTGTGTGTGTGTGTGTACATTTCTATCCAGTGGAAAGGTGATTGTATAACTTTTCATGTCCAACAGTTTTGCTGCTGAGTGTGTGTTTCATAGATAGTTTGGTCAGAAAAAGAGAATGGTTTGGGTAAGTTTAGTCGTTGGAATGTGAATTTCAACCTGAAGGTGATTTCAACAAAGACAGTGATAGAAACAACATTATTTCAGGATGATGAGAGAGTTTGGAAAGAAAGTACAGGTAGAGGGATACTCTGCCTGTTGTTCAGTTTGTGATTGCCTTCAGCTGGACTTGGCTAACAGGAGACGTCACGTACTGTATGAACTTGAAACTCCACTTCTGTGTCTATAGCTAAGACTCACTGCATGGCACTCTTCAGAAGGGAATGCACTCTCCTCCATCTGCAGTTTGTATATGGGCAACATGCTCAAGTAGGATTGTTGAAGATTAAGGCTATGACGGCGCTATGACGGCGCGGATGTATCCTCACAGACCACCATGCTAGCCAGACTGGTGAACTGGAGATCTGAAAACAAGCAGCAGAGTTCATTATCTGCTAACTATTTTATTTTCAGAAACAAAAGCAATAATCCTCCAAAGGGAAGAAAGCAGTACACAAAATCACAAGTCCAGTCTTCATATTTCAAATTTTCAGCCACGTGGCCTTTTTCAAGAGAAGAAAAAAAAAAAAAAATCAGTACAGCTACGCAATGTCCATCTTTGACAATTGGTGAACAACATAGTTGTATTGTTGTTGTTGTTGTTGTTTTTTCTCTTCTCTTGAAAAAGGCCATGTGGCCAAAAAGATGAAATATGAAGAATGGACTTGTGATTTTGTGTATTTTATTTTCATTTTAGTTATTATTCCTTACATTGCTTCCAAAGGCTTTTATTCATTCTTACTTCTGTTGATTTTTTGTTTTTCTCTGCTCCACACATGGCTAATACACAAAGGACTTAGGTGATAGCATATCATCACAGATTGCAGTTTGAAGATGATAAAAATCACCATGGGCACAGCTGCTGTTATGTTTGTCTTTAAACCAATCTGTTGGAAGGTTACTGATGGCAGTCTTAATCATTTGAAAGGCACTGAGCATTTTTGTTTTCTTCCCGTATGGCTTGCCAGTGTTTGATAATTCTTCAATTTTCTTTTTAGTGAAAAAGATTAGAATGGTCCACTAACTTCTTCTTCTTCTTCTTCTTCTTCTTCCTCTTTTCTTCTTCTTCTTTTTCTTCTTCATTCCCATCATCATAATTTTTACTAAAAGTTAATTTCTGTGTGCAGAGGCAGAGAAGCAGGCTCAGGTAGCGAAGATCGCATGGGATCAGAAGATCATGGAGAAGGAGTCGCAACAGAAAATTGCTGAAATTGAAGGTAGGTAACAAATGACAAACCCTTCTTCTGTGTTTCAGTTTCTTCCCCTGATATATCTACCTCTATGTCTCCCCCCCACCCCCCTTCCCCTATTGATCATTTTAAAAAACAGAGAAATTACAAAGGCTTTCATCACCTACTCTCGTTATGACCTCAGCTTCTATTTAATCTCCGCATTCATACCGGTAATAACTTCATGTGAATGTCAGTTGTGCTAATAAATTCGTGGAGAGTGTCTTGGGTCAGTTTGACTTTGGTTGCACAAGATGGAGTGTAGGTGATGAGGTTGTGAAATGATGATTCAGAGCAATGTCAGGAACATGACGTGTTTTAGGGGTGGGTCGGGGGTGAGAACATGTTCGTCCATGTGTGTGTGTGTTGGGGGTGGGGGGAGGGGGCGGTAAGGTGGGAGGGAAGAAGGAGGTGGGAAGAAGAGGGGGGGGGGGGGGGCTAAATGGAGAGGGAAAGAGAGGAGGGAGTAATAATATTTTCCTTCTTGGCAGTTCCGTTATAAGGAAAGTAGAATTCATTTTAGTTTTTTTTTTTTTTTTTTTTTTTTACTTCAGTCTGTATTAGAAAATGGCATTCTTTGGGCCCTCACCAAGGAGGGGACCGCAGATCCTTCCCACTTCCCTGCTTTCCTTCTTCTGTTCTCCCTCATCCCCTCCCCCAGTGCACAATATGCACACTCCTAGCCCTCTTGATCCCCACGAGATTGATTGTGATGATTCAAATGATAGTTGTTCTGGATGAGATTATAAACGGAATAGGGCGAGTCTGAATACATGGCATGAGCATAAATCATATGATTATGGGAGGGGAGGGGGGGGGGGGATGTGAATTTCCTTCTTGGTAGTGAAGTAATGAGGAAAGTGTAATGAATTTTTTAAGGGGGGGGGGGGGGGGGGTGGAGAGGTAATTTCATTCAGTCAGCATAACAAAATTCTGAATCTATCACAAAGACAGGACCCGAGTCTCCCCACATACCTTCCGATTCACTTTCCATCCCCCTTATCCTCTGCCCCCACCCCCTCAACACATTCACACACACACACCACACACACACACACACACACACACACACACACACACACACACACACACACACACACACACACACACACAACACACACACACACACACACACACTCACACACCACCACACACACACACACACACACTCACACACACACACACACACACACCACACACACACACACCACACACACACACACACACACACACCACACACACACACACACCACACACACACTCACACACACACACACACACACCACACTCACACACACACACACACTCACACACACACACACACACTCACACACACACACACACACACACACACACACACACACACACACACACACACACACACACACACACACACACACACACACACACACACACACACACACCACACACACACACACACACACACACCACACACACACACTCGACTAAATTAAAAACTTTAATTAATCATGTTACAATTTTTGTTAAAGAGGCAAAAGAACATTCTTTCATTGAGCCAGGTGTCCATTCTCAGACACGCAACATTGGGAAAACAATGTTATGTGAATACATTTGTGTTAAAACTCACAGTTAAGATAAGGTATAAAAGGGTTTTTTGTGCGTGTTTTTTATTTTTTTATATATGAACAGACAATAGAAATTTCTGTTTTTAGATTTGTGTTATCACTTTTCTTCTTACCATTATTCTTTTTTTCTCTTCTTTATTTCTTCTTTGTTTATTGTTGTCTGATTTTTATTTATTCCTTTTTTCCCCAGATCAAACCCACTTGGCGAGGGAGAAGGCAAAGGCCGATGCCGAATTTTACAGAATCATGAAAGATTCTGAGGCAAACAAGGTACAGTGCAAGTAGTGCTTTTACATTTTTTCTTTTTCAATTCTTTTCTTCGTCTGTATCTCTCTCACCCACTCTCTCTCTCTCTGTGTCTCTCTGTGTGTGCACCACTCTCTTTCTAATCCTCCACCATCTTCCCTTTCTACATCCCTTCTCTGTACCTTTTTGATTTTGAGTATACAGAGGTTAGTCCTATAGGTAAATATATTTGGGCTCAGGGAGTTAAGTACTGAAGTGTGTGTGTGTGTGTGTGTGTGTGTGTGTGTGTGTGTGTGTGTGTGTGTGTGTGTGGTTGGGCTTTTTTTTCTTGTATTTCATAGCATTGACTGACTTTCTTTCATCAGTAATTTGCTTTCTTATTTGGCTTTTCAACACTATGAATAATGATAATCTCAGAATTGGTAGACTGAGACTTGTTCTTTCTTTTTTTTTTTTTTTTTTTTTATCTGGTCTGTTAAGCTAATGTTGATTATTTTAGACTCTAAATCAGTTTGGATATTACTGTATTGCCATCAGAACAAAGGTTATCAAGAAAGAGAGAGAGGGGGAGGCAGGGACATATGGAGGGAGAGAGGGTTTGGAGGGAAAGGAGAGGGAATAATTGCAGACAGGAGGGGGGGGAGTGGTGGGGAGGGGGGGGGGAGGAGGAAAAACACAAGAGAGAGAAGAGGGAGGTACAATTTTATTGATAGACTTCAGGATAGTTTTTAGGAAGGTTCTAGTTCTCACTGTTTGTTTCTCTTAAATTCACCCATCCTTCATCCCAAGAGAGCTGTTTACATAGTTTGTTGCTGTTTATATTTTCAGATGAAACTGTCCAAGGAGTTCTTGGAGTACTCCAAATACCAGGCTTTGGCCAGTAACACCAAGATTTACTTTGGCACCCACATACCCAACATCTTCATTGACCCCTCTGTCATGAGTGGGGTAGGAATGCCAAGTACAGAAGAGCAGACACAGCAAACAAAAAAGGTATTTGTGTGTGTGTGTGTGTGTGTGTGTGTGTGTGTGTGTGGTGTGTGTGTGTGTGTGTGTGTGTAGTGTGTGTGTGTGTGTGTGTGTGTGTGTGTGTGTGTGTGTATGTCTCTGTGTGTGTGTAGTGTGTAGTGTGTGTGTGTGTGTGTGTAAGAGAGAGAGAGAAAGAGAAAAATGTCGACTTTCTTTTCAAAATGTTTTCTTAAATGTCAGTACAACTATGAGTTAATCTGACAATAAATTGGTTACAGTTCAGTTCAGTGTGTGTGTGTGTGTGTGTGTGTGTGTGTGTGTGTGTGTGTGTGTGTGTGTGTGTGTTTGAATGTTCTATTGATCATTCTTGATTGATGTGCGAAGGTAAACTTGATCATTCATTCACAGAGCATATAAAAGAAGCAAATTTCATATCAAAGGAATATGAATCAGTGAGATTGCAGGTCAGTGTTTTGTTTTGAATTTGACTGGCTGCCAGGAAAAATAGTTTAGTTTGTAAATCATGAAGTTATGTTTGTAATTCTTTCATTCACGGATGGAGCGAAACAAACCAAATCAAACCAATCAAACAAGAGACAAACAACCAAGCAAACTTAATAAGTCATCTGTACACGTTAAGATTTGTGGTTATATGGTGTTGATAAGTAAAAGCAGAGGATGAACTTACCGTGAGGCTTTTCATCCAGTACTTTCTTTGCACATGGTCGCCTGTCACTGCTTTCCTCCATTGTCCTGGCTCTGGTTACACTGTTGTGACAAACAAGCTTGTGTTTCAGGGTAAACTTTAGTTTTCAAGGAAAGGGACTGAACTGCAGCAGCATGCCGGGACATTCCAGACCATCTCATCCTTTGCAGCGCCAGACTTCAGGGTGCTCTTTCAGATTGACATGTATTCCCAGCTTTGAAATATCTGTGATGAAATGACTCCTTTTCTGTGATCCACTTTGAGTGACTTTATCTTCCTCTGTGATCACACCCTGTTCTTTTTTTTTCTGGCTTTATGACTCGTTCATTGGTTTTTGGTCTGGAAAGTGTGTGTGTGTGCGTGTGCGTGTGTGTGCATGTGCGTGTGTGTGTGTGTGTGTGTGTGTGTGTGCGTGTGTGTGTGTGAATGTGTGTGTTTGTGTGTGTGTGTGTGTGTGTGTGTGTGTGTGTGTGTGTACTTGGCTTTGCTGTTGTTGTTTTTTTTGTTCTCTTGTTACTGTTTATAACATGTGCATTAGCTGCTGTAAACAGCCAAACAGGTGGTGATATTTTGAATGCTGGAATGGGCACTCACCGACCATTCTGCAGTAATCTTAGCCAAGACAGCATTAGGAAGTATTTTTGTGTTACTAGTGTATTTTTTTTGGTTGATTTTTTTAACAATTTGAAATGAGTGTCATAAGTTAAAAGTTTCAAAGAGAGGCGACTTAAAGGTGGAAATTGAAGTAAATTTTAAAAAGAAAAGTTATCGTTTCTGTAGGACGATCTAGCCTAAACAGATTACAGGACAAAACACATAATCTGTGATCTGTTTGTCAAGACCATCCAGCCGAGCCAATAACTTTTCTTTTTAAAGTTTGAGCGTGATAAATCAAACAGAAATGATATAGACGCATACAGCTCGCTCTGCTGTCAGTATTACTGGAACGATGCTGTCAAGTAAACAAACCATGGCACAAGAAACAGTGGAGTTTTGTGACTAAAGATGAAGCATTTCCAGCTGATTTCAGTTATGGAGCAATTTTTGCAAGTATGGAAATTTCTTGGTTTCGTTTCTCATAGAAATTTCTCTTACTGCCTCCCCCCCCCCCTCCCCCTCTCCTTCACCCCTCCCTCTTACCTCAACCCCCTTCACTTTTCCATCTTCTTAATATGCCATTGCAGTAAGGGTACTATGTTATGAATTTCTATACTTACACTTTCATCTGCTTACAGCCCTGTGTGTGTGTGTGTGTGTGTGTGTGTGTGTGTGTGTGTGTGTGTATGTGTGTTTGCATGCGTTTGTGTGTGTGTGTGTGTGTGTGTGTGAGAGGGATAGAGAGAGAGAGAAAATTTTCTCCCTCATGTTTGTGTGTGTGCGTGTGTGTGTGTGTGTGTGTGTGTGTGTGTGTGTGTGTGTGTGTGCATACAGATTGATGTGCATCGTTATGAATTAGTATTTGTGAGTTGTAGATTTGTCTTCTTACTATCATGTGCTTGTAAATACAGAAAAAAAGGGTACAGAACTGAAGACCAAAATGCATGTTTACATTGTATCGTTTTCCCTTCTGGTCAGACCCTTTGTTCTTAGCTTACTAATTATGTGGATGGTATTTGTTTTTGTGTTACTAATTGTGACATATTGAGGTGGTTGTGCCTGCACAGTGGAATGATTTTCTACTTCCATTATTGTTGTTGTACATAGCTTGTTTGAACTTTAGTTGTGAGTGCAATTTTCATTATATTTGGTTAAAGTAGAAGCATATGAATTTGAATGCTATTATTTGATAGCTCCTATGCATGCTCTGTCTGTCTTTCTCTCTGTCTGTCTTTGTGTCTCTCTCTTTTGCTATCTCTGTCTTGCTGTCCCTTTCTTTTCTCTGTCTGTGTCTCTGTCTTGCTCTCTCTCTCTCGCTCTCCCTTGGTCTGTCTGTCTGTAATTCTCGCTCTCTCTCTGTCTCCCTCTTTGTCTGTCTATGTCTGTCTCTCTTAAGGCTGATCGTCTTTTCCCAACTGCAGAACATTACACTGATGCCAGTGACACTGTTTTAGTTTGTGTTTTGATATTTTTTCTACCATTGCCTCATTCTAGTGTGGATGACTGATAAAAACAAATAAAAAGTTGTCGTGTGTGTGTGTGTGTGTGTGTGTGTGTGTGTGTGTGTGTGTGTGTGTGTGTGTTTGGAACTCAGACTAAAGTGATGATCACTAGATGACCTGTATTCATCACCTGACACACTGACATTGATGACTCACATTGATGACTCACTGACATTGGTGACACACTGACATTGGTGACACACTAACATTGGTGACACACTAGCATTGGTGACACACTAGCATTGGTGACCAAACATGATACAGACAAGATAAGACCAACAGCAGGTCTTTATAACAAGACTTCATAAATTCAAAAAGCGTCGGTTATAATGACTCAATGAACTGTGTGCTGGAATTATTATCAGTATTATTAAGTGTACTTACATAGCCTTATCCTCAATTAGAGACCAAGCTCTAAGTGCTTTACAGTCCACACTCTTGTTAACACAAAGGGCTGCCCTCCTGAGTAGAGCTGACTAAAGAGCTACCCACTGGAACTATATTCAGTCTTCTTCTTCTTCTTCTGCGTACGCAGGCTGATACTCCTGCGGACACTCCCTGTATGGACAGGCGAGGATTAATCCCATCTACCCAACAAAGGGAGTGGAGCTTTGTATGTATGACTGTTTTTTATTCTGCCATTAAGGCAGCCATACTCCAACTTTGGGGAAGGTGCATGCTATGTATAACGTGTCATCCATACCAATGGCCAAATTGGCCTTCTCTTCCGAACGTTGGTGATGGGATTTTACGTGTGTGCAAGATGTTATATGTGCGTTCACACACAGAACCTCGGTTTATAGTCTCATTCGAAGGACTGTATGGGGAATGGAGTCAGAACCAACGTTAACTCTGAGGGAAAAATCCTCCTGTACCGACACGGCCCGGTGGAGATTCGAACCCACAACCCCAAGATTACGAGTCCGGTGCTCTACCACTGAGCTCTTCCGGCCCCCACCATATTCAGTTGTTTCCCTGTGCCGTTTAGTTAATTTTAGTCACTCTTTTTTTTTTTTAACTTCTATTCTTTTGATCTTTCATGCAGGGTGAATTCTTGGTGTAAAGTGTGATCCAAAACAACATCCAAACTGGCCTTCTCCTCCAAATGTTACTAACAGGATTTTACATGTGTGCAAAAGCATTATACCTTCGCATGTGGAACCGTGGTTTACAGCCTCATCTGAGGAACTTGTCAGGAAACCAATATTAACTCCAAGGGAAAAAAACAAAACAGCCTGGTGAAGATTCGAACCTGCAACCCCAAAATTACCAAGATTACAAATCCTGTGCTCTACCAACTGAGCTATTCTGGTAATGTTCTTGAATAAATGATAATTTGAAAATATCTTGTAAAAGATGCGTGGTTTGCTTTGGAACTATTGCTTAACAGATCTTAACACCAACAAAAATGAAATCAAATAATTGAACCGAAAGTTTTTTTTTTCCTTCATGTGTGTGTGCACATCCCAGATACCCCATACTCCATGTCTCACTCCCCTACCCCTCTCACCTTGCCACTCTCTTGCTCATCATTTTCTCAAAGTACCTGATCTACTTCAACTCTTGACTTGCGTCTCGTAGACTTTATTTCATTCTGTTCCATTTTCTGTGCCACATCGGTGGCACTGCACTCATGCCACACATTCCAATCACCCGCCCCTCCCCCCCCCCCCCACCCCCCACCTCATCCACAGCCACAGCCTGGCCCAGCCCGCTGCAGTCCCAGCATTGGTAATCCGCAGGGAGCAGTCAATGTCTGGTCGTCAAGAGGCAACCCACTAGAGGAGACACTGCACAGCTCTGATTCAATATATGTTGGACAATACTTACTAAGTCCACAACTGACAATAATTGTTTTGTCATGGAGCCAGAGTGAATGAGCTACATTTTTATCTTCTGTGGCATCTTAGTCTAGGCTTTGATTATTACATCTCACAACAGCGTGCATGCCTGATGTTTATTGATTTTTATATCAAAGGTGTGCTGATAAAACGTCTTACTCTCCATAGAATTACATTTCTAGCTCCTCTCTCCCCTAGCAGTCGCCATTATGAAGTTGAAAGATTGCTGTGCTGTTGAAATCCAAATCACAATGACCAGAAACATGGACCTTGTAACTGCCCCCAAGAGTGACACCTTTGCTGACGTTATGATGTGTCACAGTAACATCAATAACTCACAGGATCAGAAGCTTCAGGATGACCTGGAGAAACTTGAATTCTGGGAATAAAAGTGGAGATTATGTCATTCCACCAAAATAAATGTTACACCCTGTACACACTTTGAAAAGTATTTATAAAACTCCACTGAAAAACATAGACAAAACGAATCACAAGATAAAACATGACGTTTCAACCTCCTAGGTCTGTTTTAGGCAAGATTCACAACACTCAGGACAACGCAAATGAACAAGCAATACCTTATCTTCATCCAGTTCGGCACAAGATGGGTGTTGAATGCAACTCACAGCAAATGGTCGTTGAATAAATGCCCTTCTTGCACCGAATTGGATGAAGATAAGTGATTGCTTGTTTATTTTTGTTGTCCTGAGTGTTGTGTTTCTTGCTTGAAGAAGACCTAAGAGGTCAAAACGTGTCATGTTTCGTCTGTGATTTGTTTGCATATGCTTTTCGGCAGAGCCTTATAAATACTTTTTAAAATGTGTTTAGATTTCTGCCTGCAGTCGGCTCACTTTGCAACTAGATCTAACCCTCTACATGGCAAGGAGCAGAAACACCCTGGATACAGCTTACACCTTTCATGGACACCCACTCCGGACATGATGGAGCAAAGTACCTTGGTATCAACATCACTGGTGGCTTGAACTAGGATGCCTATGTCAATAATGTGGTGACCTAGGTCAACAAGACTCTGGGTTTCCTGTGAAGGAACTTAAGAGATATGCAATAAGAAACCCAAACAAGTGTACATCACACTGATCCCGCCATTACTGAAATGCACAAGTCCAGTCTGGGATTCCTACACTAATATACCAGCATTGACTCCATAGAAAAAAGTTCAGAGGTGTACTGCTTGATGCCATTAACCAGAACTACTGTCAGCCCACAAGATCTGAGGACTGGCTCGTCCAGCTCAAGTAGCCCCTAGTGGAGACATTGTGTATGGGGGCCTGCCCCGCCTCCATATATAAATATCACCATGGGCCTGGCCACATCCCAACCAAACATCTCCAGAAGAGTTGCCACCAGTGTAGTTCCTGCCACTGCACTCAGTACAGAAGTCTACTTTCTTCTGCTAGGCCTACATGACTCTTCTGTGGAGCTTTCTCCTGGAGGAGTTTGTCACAGCACCTTTGTTGGACTCCTTCAAAGAAGAGCACACACACACACACACACACACACACACACACACACACACACACAAAATAATAATATAAGATCTGTACTTCCCTCTCCACCTTCCCAAACTCTATCAGATTTCCCAGGTGTAGTCGCCTTCCCAATTAGTGGTGGGCCTGATCTCGTATTGGACAAGATTGGGTGTTGTCTTACCTTTTCACAGAGGGACAAGCATTGCGCCTGGTAACTATATCCATCACCTGCCCCCCCACCCCCACCCCCCACCCCTCCCCCGCTCCATTATCTCAACCCTTCTTTACTTCTCACTCTCTCTCTCTCTCTCTCTGCATCTCTCTCCCTCTTTTTGTACTCCCAGTTCTTATAGAACAGGGAGTACTTTAGAATGGGAACGAAGAAATGCTGTCTGTGTGTCTGTCCGTCTGTCTGTCCGTCCGTCCATCCGTCCGTGGTCAAAATGTGTTCCACTCGCTCCAGACAAACTACTGGGCCGATCTTTCTGAAAATTTGTAGGCATGTTCATTATGAGTCAAGGATGATGCCCGATGTTTTAGTTTACCGCTATAGCCGTTACTAACGGCTGTGACGGCCTGTAACGGGTTTTCTTCTTTATAGAATATTTCCGAAAGTACTTGGCCGGTCTTTGTGAAAATTAGCAGGTATGTTCAGTATGGGTCAAGGATGATGCCCGATGTTTTAGTTTACCCCGTTATAGCCGTTACTAACGGCTGTAACGGCCTATAACGGTTTTTCTTCTTTATGGAATATCTCAAAAAGTACTTGGCCGATCTTTCTGAAAATTTGTAGGTATGTTCATTATGGGTCACAAATAATGCCCGATGTTTTAGTTTACCGTTATAGCCGTTACTAACAGCTGTAACGGCCTGTAACGGTTTTTCTTCTTCATGGAATATCTCCGAAAGTACTTGGCCGATGTTTATGAAAATTAGCATGTATGTTCATTATGGGTCACGGATGATACCCGATGTTTTAGTTTAGCCCGTTATAAGCCGTTACTAACGGCTGTAACGGCCTGTAACGGTTTTTCTTCTTTATGGAATATCATGTAAACGTACTCCCAGTTTATCCTGAATACACGTGATATATTCCATAAAGAGGAAAAACCGTCTTGGGCTGGTATAACCGTTAGTAATGGCTATTCTGGTAAATATCAGCCATCATCTGTGCCCTATAATGAACATACTTACAAATTTTAAGAAAGATCGGCCAAGAACTTTCTGAGATTTTCCATCAAGAAGAAAACCATTATGGGTCATTAGTAAAAGCTATAACGGTAAACTTAAACATCGGGCATCATCCGTGACCCATAATGAACATAACTACAAATTTTCAGAAATATCGGCCAGGTACTTCCTGAGATATTCCATTATGAAGAAAAACCGTTAGGGGCCGTTATAGCCGTTAGTAACAGATATAAGAGTAAACTAAAACATCGGGCATCATCCGTGAACCATAACGAACATACCTACAAATTTTCAGAAAGATCGGCCAAGTACTTTCTGAGACATTCCATAAAAAATACATTATGCGCCGTTACAGCCTTTAGGAACGGTACAACGGTAAACTAAAACATCGGGCATCATCCGTCGCCCATAATGAACATACCTACAAATTTTCAGAAAGATCGGCCGAGAACTTTCTGAGATATTCCATAAAGAAGAAAAACCGTTACAGGCCATCACAGCCGTTAGTAACGGCTATAACCTTAAACTAAAACAACGGGCATTATTACTAAGCCAAAATGAACATACATGCTAATTTTCGCATTAAGCTGGGAGTACGTTTATATGCTTTGCATCTTTTTTTTTTCTCTTCCCAGACCAGGGTTTGCTAACCCTACATGCAGCATGATCTTCAGCCTGATGAAGGTTTTTTTTGTGTGTGTGTGTGCCCCCCCCCCCCCCCCCCCCCCCCCCCCCAGTTTTCTTCTGCTGACCAACATCAACATTTTGATGGTTCTGTTTTTTGTTTTTGTTTTTGTACTCCCAATTCTTATAGAACAGGGAGTACTTTAGAATGGGAACGAAGAAATGCTGTCTGTGTGTCCGTGTGTCTGTGTGTCTGTGTGTGTGTCCGTGGTCAAAATGTGTTCCACTCGCTCCAGACAAAACTACTGGGCCGATCTTTCTGAAAATGTGTAGGTATGTTCATTATGGGCCACGGATGATGCCCGATGTTTTAGTTTACCGCTATAGCCGTTACTAACGGCTGTAACGGCATACTTGGCCAATTTATAAGCGGTTTGGATGATCTTGTGACAAATCGGAGCCTCTGTCCATATGTAAGTCATGTAATGCTGAAAATGGATTAAACAACCGTTAAAAACCGTTACTCTGCCGTTATTTCTTATATATAGGTGGATTTTAATGAAATTTGGTATATAGAAAGGTTATCACACACAAATGGCACTTCTATATAGTGTTTCAAAATTTGACCGTTAAAAACCGTTATTTTTGACATATTGTCCGATTTGGATGAAATTTGATATGTACACAGGCTTTAGCCCAGTGAGGACTAAAATACCGGTTTCAAAAGTGTATATTGGTTATATAACCGTTAAACCGTTATTTTGCCGTTATTTTTTTTTATTTATTTTTTTTTTATATTGGTGGATTTTAATAAAATTTTGTATATAGAAAGGTTATCACACACAAATGGCACTTCCATGTAGTGTTTCAAAATCTGACCGTTAATAACCGTTATTCTTGACATATTGTCCGATTTGGATGAAATTTGGTATGTACACAGACTTTAGCCCAGTGAGGACTAAAATACCAGTTTCAAACGTGTACATCGGTTAAATAACCGTTAAAACCGTTATTTTGCCTTTATTTCTTATCTCACAAAGCACTTGGCCGATTTATAAGCGGTTAGGAAAACTGGGAGTACGTTTATATGCTTCGCATCTTGTTTTCGAGGTTGCAAAGTTGGAGCACAGTTTAATCCATGCAACATTGAGAGGGGGGAAAGTTGTCTGCCTAACATCAGGAAGACAATATTTGTTCTAAATAAAATACCAACTGAAACATAGGAAAACTTTCTCTGGCAAATGCAAGCTGAAGATATAGCAAAGAGCGAGAAATTTTTGGGGAGAATGTCTGTCATTATTTCCTAGAGAACGGGAAACCGAAACCATTTATAGTCTAGGGGAAACAACCTAGCACGAATTCAACTTCGAATGGATCGAGAGTAGTCTTCCTTTTTGTATACGAAAACACGCCTCGACCATTGCTACCAACTTTGTGCGAAAGGGGCCTCTGCGCCTGCGCATTTCCGAAAAACACATTCGTGAGGTAAAATGGCGCTTGCCATAGTTGTTTCAGACGCTTTGTGAACAAACCTTGCTTGAATGCAGACAATCAGAGATAAATTGCAAGTTGAAGACGGATTACAGGTAAACTTTTTGTTGATTTGTTATGGAGGTAAGAGTTTAATGAGCAATTCAACGTTTAATTGCTACAGTTGTCACGTGTAAAAGCTGTAAACATGCTAACACTGTTGCAGTGACGGAACACACAAACACGAGCGTCACACGATGATTGACTTACGCGTCCTTAACAGATCTTGATTGTGCATCATAATGAGTGCCTGAAAAAGTGACTCATTTTGGACACTTTCATAAGAACTACAATTACAGCATTGTGAACGTAAACGTTTTTGCTAATTTGAAAGTTGAATCAAAGTTAACTGACATTTTGTAGTGTGTTCGATTAGAGTGACATATAGCGTTGCGTTGGTAGGAGACAAAAATGTTTGCTTTAACCCTATCAAAATAAATACCAGTATTATAAAGAGTACCCCCCCAAAAAAAAAATAATAATAAAATAAAAAAAAAACAACAAAAATTAAAAAAAAAACAGAAAAAGAAAAAAAGGATTGTCACAAAATGTGTGTCGGTCAGATATCTGAGACTAGGTTATGCTTTTTCAAGTGATTTCAATTTACCATTAAAAATCTGCAGCAGAAATGCATTCAAGGCTCATTACCCTTCTTTCTTTGAGTGTCCACCTTCATCAAGTTGAAGATTCAGACACTTTTGTGTGTATGACCGTTTTTTTTATCCCGCCATTAAGGCAGCCATACTCCAACTTAGGGGAAGGTGCATGCTGTGTGTAACGTGTCATCCATACCAATGGCTAAACTGGCCTTCTCTTCCAAAAGTTGGTGATGGGATTTAACGTGTGTGCAAGATGTGTGTGCATTCACCCACAGAACCTCGGTTTATAGTCTCATTCGAAGGACTGAAGCATGTGATTATCATTATGAAACAAGATCAGGTGCCCTTAGGAACGAGGTCAGGAAGGTAACACGAGGTCATATCACAGAGAATGTTGCAGGTCACTACTACATTTCGAATTTATCAGATACATCAGAAGATGTGATCAAATTAACTAATTTGCGTGAATTTTACTAACAGTCAGAAAACTGCTAAATGTAGGATTAACATGGGTAAAGGAACTGATTAGGTACCTTTCAATTGGGCTGTGGAGGTGAATGCATGAATCTAAGAGTATTGTAGCATACCTACACAAAAGGAATATTAGCCAATAGGTGAGCAGGAATATAACTGCACTGCATCATACTATCAACATGTGGTTAAGACTCATGTATTACGAGTAAACGACACTCTTTCAGAACTGCCCTTGCGAAGGCTGGATAGAGCCTGCACATTGCAGTGTGTGAGACTATCAGTGGAGCGGGCCAGATGATTGTCACATTGCTATCAAGAAGTAGGTGTAGCCAGCTGTGACAGTTTGCTTTCCTTTCAGTTAAATATTCTCTTTGATTAAACAGAACAAATAAAGACCACAATCTGGTAGCAGTAAGATCCTGCTGGAAGCGTAACACTGATGACATGTTCAATGATTTATTTTTGCTGTGCGTTTTACTGTGCTGTTTCTTCATAGTCATACTGTGAGCCTGCCTGCAATGCTAAGATCTTGTGACACATCTCAGAGATAATTATTTCCATAAACATAGTGGGTCACACTTGGTGCGAAAAACTCATTTCCAGATTTTCAGGAGGTCACAGAAATATTTAGGGGGGCATCATTTATAACTGCTATTGTCACATCAGACAAGCGCACAAGCATGCTCTCATTAGCTTACACACATACACAAAGAGACAGAAACTTTTTTATAGAAAAGCATAGAGGTGCTAAAATAAAGTTAATAAAACATTCCAGATTGTGCTAAATTATTATTTGATTTAAAATTCCTGTCCCAGTATTAAGAAAGTATTATCAACTAATATGAATGAATGCGAGTACCTACACATCAGGATTTTAACAGTGAAACTTGATTTGTTGGATGTCCTCTTTGCTTATCATCACAGAATTTCCACTACATGAGCCATTTCCATCAATGCTGGAATAATTTATTGATTGACCATATTCCAGTCTTAATGCAGTGATCATTGGAAGCCTGGAGACACAGGCACATGATGAATATTTGTGGAACCTTCGACCAAACCATGTAGACTGTCCACTCTTGCACAGTGCGCAACACATTCGTACATGTATCCGTAATGGAGCCATTTTAATCATCCGTGATGCATGCATAGTTCTCGCGACTTTTGTTCCATTGGCTGGATTATCACCCGCAAGCCACAGCTGACCTGTCGATTTGATTCTGAAAAGCTGAACTTCATATGGTTTTCCATGGTTTTTGCGCTTAGCTGAATCACGCGATCTTATGGTCCAATCATAGACTGGGTGGTCTATTTTGACGACTCTTGTTGGTTTTCAGTAGAGGAGAGTTTTCAAGCAGAAGTTGTTTGTTGATTCAGAATGTTCTAAAATGCTGAGGAAAGCTATGTTTCTAACAACGTCAATTGTGGCAGATAGGACGAAAGCACTTTTGCATGATGCACTGCTCAGAGTTATAATGCCTGCAAGAGAAAATTGGTGCATCACGATAAATTTTGGTAATCTTTGTGACGCACTAGCCTAACTTCCAGTGCATCAGATGGGATTTTTATGCATCAGAGATGCACATTGCTGCATAAGAATTGTTACTGCATCTACACTTACCTACTTTAACCTCCTGATTAGTTGTGTTATTCAATTGTTTCTGGTGTTTATATCACTCACACACACACACACACACACACACACACACACACACACAACACACACACACACACACACACACAAACACACACACACACACACTCACACACACAGATGGGCACACATACATGCAAATTCACAAGGAAGATAAGCATCATAAGTATCTTAGATCATGTAGAAGTGGGGATTTAGAACACTTCTGATCTGAAAATCATCAAAACGGTAAGGGTAAGAGTAAGTGACATATTCCTCAGAGTTGTCAATCCACACTCTTATTGTGGATTTACCTATGATATTGTTTGATCTCACAAGGTGTAAATTGTTCGCCACAAGCCACAAAACTGGCTGTCAGACATTAAGGAATGCAAACACTCAATTGCTAAATTGGCCTCAGCTCTTTACACGAAATGGAAGTAACCAGTACCATGACAGAGCAGTTCTCTTTGAAAGTTTGCTGCTAGTTACAAAGTCATTATCATCTGAAAGTGAAAGTGCATAATGGCGAAGCAAGTGAAGCATTCAGCGCTTTGAATTAAAGATTTACCCATTTCGCTTTAATCTGCACCCTGAAAATTCTTGCTTGATGTGTAATGACCCCATAGTTTTCTAGAAAAGGATATGAATACACCAGCTATCAGTTGGATCTGAAGCACTTGGAGTAGTATATGCACACACAAGCAGACACATATAACTCATAAGCACATTCTAGACAGTTACACACACTCTCTCTCTCACATGTACACACCACGTGCATACACACACACACACACACACACACACACACACACACATATACATGCACACACACCAGACGCACAGAAACACACATGCACCATCAGGCTTATGCGTTCTTTTTTGTGTACTCTTGACATCCTGTTCATGTAATTGTTCATGGAGACCCCACTTGTTCCTCAGATGGCATGAATACCATCACTACATAGTACATATGTATCCCCAAGAGGGCTTTACTATATTCATCTAACAGAAAGTGGATCATATATCAAGGGAAAACGGCGCACCATTCCTACGAGCTGTATCTATCATACTCGACTTATAAAGGCCATGCCGCGTCTTCATCTGATACTGACTGGATTGGTCGCAGATGCGTACATCTATGTATCTCAGCAGCCTTCAGCAGTTGGCTTGCTCACTGTTGAGAGCATTCTTTTATACAGTGCACTCTTTTCAACTTATGGGCGTGGGGAGGGGGGGGGGAGAGGGAGGAGGGGGAGGGAGGGGGGCGCTGATGTCATCCATCATCAGGAATTCTAGATTGAGACAGACAGACATGTTCTGCGACAGAACTCTACATCAAGGCAGACAGAGCCATTCTCTTCAAACAAGTTCTAAGTATAAAACAGGGGAAAGTTGTTCCCATTTAAAAGAAAAAAAAAAGAAGAAAAAACTGTGTTGTGCCCATTGACAGTGACATTTTGTGAGTGACATTTACACCATCACACACATACATACATGCATGACACACATGCAGATGTGTACACACACACACACACACACACACACACACACACACACACACACACACACACACACACACACAGAACACACTCACACACACACACACACACACACACACACACACACACATAGAACACCCTCACACACACACACACTCACACACACACACACACACACACACACACACACACACACACACACACACACACACACACACACACGCACGCACGCACGCACGCACGCATACTCTCTCTCTCTCTCTCCTCTCTCTCTCTCTCTCTCTCTCTCTCCTCTCTCTCTCTCTGTTTCACACAAGCTTAAATATGAAAAGGAAAAAAGCATTTGATTTCTTCAGGGCTGGAGAAGATAGATTTCTTCAAGTGCTAGCCAGCTGGGCTAATGCATCTAGCTGGCCAAAGTTCAGCAGAATTGCGCACTAACAGGAAATCTTGCCTAAGAGTAAGAAACCTCGTTTTGATACAGTGCTGTTGTTAGAAATCTAAGAATGATAACATTATAACTGTTTTCGATGCAGACGACAATACTTCGCATCTCTATTTTTTTTGCCATTTATTGATTAATTCCTTCCCACATGTTTGCTTATTGTTTTGAAACCAGAGAACTAGTAAATCTTCGTTCTGGCTCACCCACCTCCGCCAGCTCCAACCGGCTGAAGCCGGTTTGGCTGTTGCTCCGCCGGCTTACCCAGAACGAAGATTTACTAGTTCTCTAATAGTAAACACTTTACAAACATACATAATGTGTAGGATTATCTGTTTTTAATACTAATTTACAAAACTTTTGAGACTTCAGTTTTTGCTTAATCCTTCGTTTTTCTTGATCGTCTTCAATAACATCATTTTCTCGCATACATTCATCAAATGCGTCTCTATCTTTCATGTGAAATAAAACTACAGTCTTTAATTGCTCTCTAAAGTCTTTTAAAACTGAGTTATATTTCTGACATAAAATCCACACACTTATCCCAGCATGTCTTCCACTGAAAGCCAGTTTCGACAAAGATTTTCTTTTTTTGACTATATCCTTTTCTGCTGAACAATCATCTATAATAAATAATGTCTGAGTTCCTTCAAACTGTCTAAAGAAATGTTCTAAACACTCACTCAGTTTATTGCTAGGATCAACTAAATAGATTTCATCATCCGTCCATATAAACCTTCTGTTGTGATATGCTTTGTTCCATTTGAGTGTTGGACAGAAAATTACAATATGATCAAAATTATAACTATAAACTGTTTGTAATAGGTCGAGGACAAATATTGTTTTTCCACAACCAGTCTGTCCACAAATCAATGAACAATGAGGGGTTTTTGTCATAAAGTTTAACATCGGCATTGACACCAAGGCCGTCTGCTCCATAGTTTTAAAACAGAATTTAATCTAATCCAGTTATTGTTTTTATCATACTCTCTGTCAAAACTTGTTCAGTATAATAAAAACCTATAAGGTCTAAATGTGTAAGATTAATCCAGTTCAGTTCTGTAAGATCGTTTCTATTTAGACTAATATCAATTTTGTTGCTTGTTGTTATGACCTTAATATCCTCGCCATTGTAAAGAACAACGACAGTAACTTTAAGTTTGTCAACGTCTAAGTTTTGCCAGCTAATAAGAATTCCTTTCATAAGATTGTCACTGACGCCCAGAGCTCCATTTCTCGCCTCATCTTTTAAGACAGAAATTTTAAATATCATTGTGAACGTGTCTCCTAATTTTGTGCGTGGAATGAACTGTAATTTTGTAGAAGCTTTCTTTAAAACCGATTCTCTTCTGTGGAGGATGTACTGTTTGTCCCCAAACGGCTTTATTTCGATCTCTTTCCGACTGTTGTCCTCTGGCATAAGACTTACATGTAAAGGGCCAGAGTTCAATGCTTTTCTGAAACTTTTTTGACGGTCAAAAAATGTAAATGGGCTTAAGAATTCAAATTTTATGTCCCATTCTAAATATGGTTCTAAGTGCCATTTGTTGTCAGTTTTTCGAACTATTTTATATTCATACTGACCCGCATTATTTGCTTCTAGATTGCGTAGTTGTTCTAGTTTAGGAAACTTTTTGTTGTCGCCAACCTCTTTGCGCTTATAATAACCATCTTTACTGTACTCAAAACCATACAAAGTGCCTATCTCACCGTTTTGTTCAAAGTCCTCAACGTCGGCAAGGTCTTTTAATTCTAAAGTTACACACCTCTCAGGCGCTAATGTAACTCCTGATTCTTCTGGTCCACGTGACATTTTTTAAAACAACGTATTATTTTATTTCTAAAACAATGTGCAGGTTATCACATTTTACGACTTTCCCTGTTTTATCTGTGATCTTTATATTAAATGATCTGACACTCCCACAAGCTAATCTTTTAAACTGTAAATTAGGGAATTGTATAATTTCATAATCGCAATATGCAGCTTTTCCTGACGGAAGAGCTCTTAAAACAGTTGAGGGCCTTCCATCATATAAGTTTTCATCAGTGCTCAGCTCGTCCAAATGAACATAGAGTAATGAATGTAATGCAAGATCGAGCGGATATTTTCCCTCATAAGTAGTTTTGTCTGATGTAACTATAAAACTATGAATGGCTCGATTGTCAGTTGCAAAGCCTAACATTTTAGCTAGCTCTCCATCAAAATAGTAACCTACTTCTTCTTCTTCAGGTTTGAATGTCAACATTATTTTCAAATTTGCATTGTTAAGTTTGAGAGTAATGTCGAAGTTACTCATTGCTTCTTTTAGCGAGCAAAACCCGTAATAACCATCAGGTATGGTTAACTGGCTAACTAAGTTTCCTCTTTTGTCAAATTTTTTAATCTTATTATTCTCCATGGATTCAGTTATATTAAACCATACGACTTTGTAAAAAATTTCATGGAGTGCAACCCTTCGGGTTCTGCATTCATTATCAATAGCATATTCTAAAAACGAAGGACTGTCTTGAGTTGTTATTGTTACAAACATTTTAAAAACAATTTAAAAATGAGTGCATTCAAATATACTAACGCAAAATATTCTGTTGGGCCGCACTACAGTCCTAAAGATATAACAACTGATACCCTCGACATTTCTGTGACTCGGTCTGACGCCTTTCAAGTAAAGGTTAGTACTCCATTGAACAGATATCTTAACCCTCCTATTAAAAAAGACCACATCAAGAAAGTGTGGTTCAGTCATCCGATGCAGTTTTATCAGAACCAGTTAAACTTTGCTGTGTTTTGTGCATCAACTGGGTGTGGAGTGTCGTATGCTGATCATTTAAATCATCCTGATCCTTTGGTGAGGTCAGTGTATAGATTTCATTTTTATTACACCTTCAGACGTATTTTATCTGAACTGCAAGCACCATTACCAAATGACAAAACGTTTAATCCATTCAGCAACAGAATAGATTACAAGGCTTTTGAAAGGATCTGTAACGAATTTGATATTGACCCAAAGACAGACTTTAGACAAAAGTTGGATCTTAATCATGGTTTAGGCACCCTTTATTTTTGGGGCGTGCACAGAAAGTATAACTATGATTGGAATCCTCCTTACACATCTTTTTCTTCAGGCACAACTGTTCACCTCGGGTCCATAGAGCAAGAGCATAAAACAGCATGGACAACATTTATTTTGGATACTTCTAAGGGCCTAACTAGAGCGGGAATAGAACGAATAAACGACTCTATTCGTACTTATGTTTGGTGTTTGCTAGGTTCGCAAGCACAGGCAAGATCTAACATAACTGATCCTTCTACTGGCTTTGATGCACAAAAACAGTATTTAGCAAATTTAGAGGATTCTATTAATTCTGCAATTGATTTGCCTTCAAGTATTAAAAGGTACCAAAATGTTTTGCAATACGCAAGATCGAAAGTAGACTTTGCTGTTGGCACTGGTTTATACATGCTGCCTTCTGACCTCAGACTTCAGATGGGAACAATAATAAACTATAATAATGAAATCCTTGTGGCTGGCAGTGAAGAGAAGGTTGGACAAAACGACATAAATTCTGAGCCAGTAATATTACAAACAATGAAAAAACAAGCCGACCCCCCAAGAATAAGTCATCCAATCCCCAAGGCCCAAAGCCCAAAGGCCATTGAAGACTCGGACTTTGTTCGTGATGACCATGAATATGAAAAGACGGCACTTGTTATTGGATTAACTGCCCTAGGATTACTTGGTCTTTATCTTACTAAAGAGTAACCCAACTATTAAGACAACTAATGCCCATAAGTGCTCAGCCATAAAGCCAACTACTTTACTTGCGGCAGACAAAAGCCAGCTAACGGTCCCCCCTATTATACCAGGCAAAGAATCTATTGCCTTACTGGCTAATTTTTTTAGTAAGTTTGCAAGGTGATCGAGTTGTTTTTTTACCCATGATTTATCTGACGACGGAGTTGGCGGGCCTGGTGGCACTGCCCCCCCACCACCACCGCCTGTAATAGCCAACACCAGTGTACTTATTGCAAATCCTAAGGCTGTTATAACACTTGCTAATGTGACACCTTGCTCTCTAAACAGTGTTCTTATTCGTTCTGCTAACGTTGTGTCTTCATATAAAATTCTTTGAATAGTTTCTCTTATTCTGCTCACTTGAGTTCGTAATTGTTCTCGGTTAGTAGACAACACTTCTAGTCTTGCTGATCTCTCTTGTTCAAGATCTTTTAGTCTTTGTGTTATTCTTTCTTTAACACCAGGTCCTAAGTTGTGGTCATCAGCCTCAACTAGTTTTTCTTTTTCTCTTTTTATATGCTCATCTAGTTCACCCAGTTTTGCTAAATTGTTTGTTAATTCGCCTCTGATGCTTCTCAAAGCATGATCAAGGGCCGTTATTTCTCTCATAGGTAGCGGCGAATCCTGCATAGTTTTTAATACTGTTTCTTCTGAAAAACTGGTTTCTGCTTGTATTATTTCGTCTGCTGTTGGGCTTAAATCTTTAAGTTCCATGTTTTGTATTTGGTTATCTGTTGGGAGTTCTTGTAGTGTGTTTTGAAGTTTAGCAACTGCTTTCCTATCTAATTTTGGTTTAGCAATGCCAAGGCGATTTTGATCGCGCACACTGAATCTTTGTCTAAGTGTACTCTCAGCTAAAAACTTTAATGGGTCTGATTTAGTTGTAAGCTGAACAAGTTGCCCATGCTCGTTTATAAATTTTAAATGTTTATCTTCTACTTCAAAATCATTAGGGTCTATAACATCGGGAGGTTCTGGGTCTAAACTTTTGTAAAATGCTCTGATCCTTTCTTCTTTTACTTCATCCCACACTGATGGTTGTGTCAAAGGTGTCCTTTCACTCATGTCGGCTTCAGGATCAGGAACATCATAATCTTCAATGCCTGCCATGGTTTTAAATAATTAACTTTTTATTTTGTTTTATAAAAAAATGTCACAAGCATATGGTTCATTTCTTGACCCACATAGAAGCCTGAAAAAGCCCTTTGGCGTGAAGGGAAATAAACAGAATATTATTGTTCCAAATAATCCATCTACTATTGATTCAGATCAAATTCTTACTGTTAAATTTCCAGACCTAGGGGCAGATGAAGTGATTGTGCCGGGATCTGCACGGCTTACTTTTAAAATAGAACTTGATTCAGCAACAGACCCAAACAGGACAGTTGTACAGAATCTGGGACGGGCAATCGTTAAGAAAATTTCTATAAAACTTGAGGGGCAGGAAATATTTTCTTTACACAATGCAGACATATTTCTAATCTATTGTGATCTATGGCTAACCGATAATGAAAGGGCTGACCTCGCGTTTCAAGGAATCGAAAATAACGAAGCACTAAAACACAGAATAGGCGCCGAAGATGCTAAAGACAGTAACAAGACTAAAGCTGTAAGTTATGCGTTTGGAAATCGCTTTTCTATACCCTTGGATTTTGAGTTGTTAAAAGCGCATGCGCCATACTTTCAAGGAGCATTAAAAGACAGATTGTCATATGAACTAACTTTTAATGAATACAAACGGGTCATTGGATCTACAGACACTGATTCCAAGTACAGCATTTTCGACATCTCGTTAGAGTTTGACATTGTTAGCAACCCTAACTTAGCAAGGCTGATTGAGCAACAATATCAGTCACAATTAGCAATACATTACGAAAGAGTGATTCATCATTCAAAATATCCTAAAAGCAGGGCAGACACTATATGGAATTTTAGTTTTAGCGCCACAGCAAGATCCCTTAAAGGTATTTTATTGCTGTGTGAAGATGAAGAACCATACCAAAGACAAAGTGAAAAGTTTATCAATCCTAAAATAACGAAAGTACAATGTTCAATTGAGGGGAGCCCTAACCAAGTCTACAGTAGTGGGCTTAAACCTTATCAGCATTTTGACGAAATAAGAAAATATTTTGGAGGCGGGAGGGGTAGAAATCCAACAGTAGACCTTGTGTCTAAAGATCTACACCTTCACAGTGTTAGACTTGATGATTATTTAACAACGAAATACGGTTTATGGATTGACCTAAAGTCGTCAGAGGATAATCAGTTGCATGGAAGTGGGAGAACTGTTAAAGACGGAATAACCATTCAAATTGATAAAGAAAAAGAGAGTGATAAACCACTTAATGTATATTTGTTTTTAATATATGATGCGCAGCTGAATATTAAAGATAACAGATTAAAAGATATCCAATACTAAATTATTTTTATTTTTAAAAAAGCATGTCTGTTCAGGTTTATCCAAAAGTGCCCAAAGAAGAGAACTCTGTTGCTGTAGACATAAAAACTTTCAGATTAACAAACATAACACAAATGCAAACCCAACTAGAGCAGGACCTTTCAAAATACAGTAAAACCAAACGAAGGTATTCTGCTGTCTTTAATGCTGTTACATATGTTAATACTGGAGCATCGATCACTAGTGCTCTATCAGCAGGAACAAGTGTAGGTCTCTTAGCAACAGGCGTAGGTGCGCCGGCAGCTTTACCTCTAGGTGGTTTGTCTTTAACTCTTGGCCTGTGTTCATTAGCTGTAAGTGCTGTCAGCAAAAAAATAAAAGCTAAACTCCAAAAGCACACAGCTATAGTTCAACTAATAACAGCTAAACTTAGTTCCTTCAAACTGACAATAAATAAAGCACTTGCTGACTCGAACATCACGGATGAAGAATTTAGTCGCCTACAGGCTGATTTTGAGGACTACAAAAGACAAAAGTTTGATCTTCAAAGAAAGGCAAGGGCAACTTTTTCTCAACAACCAGACACCGATCAGATAAAAAAAGAATGCTTAAAAAAAGTAAACGAAACATTAAACTCTGTTCTAAACAGCTCACATTAACAACACCAAAGGGCGTTTATACTTTAGTTTACGAGTCCAAGCACAAAAAGACCGTTGATATTGATTCTGATTAAGACGACTTTGGAGTCGATGTATTTTTTTTAATTTAAATAAATATGTTGAGTTAGAAAAGAAACTCAGCATGGATAAGATATATGACAGTTTTGACTCTTGGTTAGATGCAATGGAAGAGGAAGAGCGTTTGTCAAAAGCTTTAAATGAGGTCGTTTTAGAAGTTATTGATCCAACAAACGTGCAGGCAAGCGTTGTACATGCTATTTCTCAAGTTCCAAGTAAACTAACAATAAACCCTCCAGTTAAAGTAAGGTTAGTTGTTTTAATCGACTATATAACAATAAACGAAGAAAATCTAGAAGTCTGGGTCTCAACTAAACAGCAGACTATTCTTTCTTATAATGACTTAACACCCGGTTGGGCAGATCAACTTCTTACACAGTTTAATGAAGCCTCTGAAGCAGCTAAAATGAGAGGCTCTGGTTGGTCAGAGGGTGAAGTCCTAGACATCAGATTAAGACAGGCTAAGTATGAGCCGATTGTAGGCAAGTCTTACATTCCACTGCCTCCAACATTGGTTGCAAAGAAAGCAGTTCTGAACATAAAGAATTCAGACGACAAATGTTTTATGTGGTGCGTTCTTGCTAGGCTGCATCACGTTGCCAAAAATGCAGAGAGAGTATCTAACTATCAACCTTGGGTCAATGATCTTAATTTCAGTGGAATATCCTTTCCTGTTAGCTTAGACAAAATTGATCAGTTTGAAGAACAGAATCACCCAATAACTGTTAACGTATACACATGGTCTGAGGAAACAAATTTGGTGCCTATCAGAGTGTCTAAGAATAGTCCGTCAATTGGTGAACCAGACAAAAATCATGTAGACTTACTCCTGATGTCTTCACTGGCAGGGCTACCGCACTACACATTGATACGAACAATGAGTAGATTATTGGCGCATACTACAACAGATCATGGCAAACAAGAATTCTGCAGAAAATGTTTAACAAGAATTCCATCTGTTCAAGCTGCGAGTGAACATGTAAAACATTGTCTTAGTCCAGTTGACTGCAATACAGAACTAATTATGCCAAGAGAAGGCAGTAAGGTTAGTTTTAAGAATTGCAAAAAACTCCAGAGGTCTCCATACGTTGTTTACGCAGACTTTGAATCGCTTATTGTTCCTTATGAAGGGCCAACCCCGCAGAAACTTCCAAAAACAGTTTTAATGAGTAATCATCAGATTTGTTCGTTTGCTTTCATCATTGTCAGGTCAGATGGCGCCCATTCAGAGCCAGAATTATATAGAGGACCTAATGCGGCTAGTAGATTTTTACAGCGCATGCAGCAAGTGCGTAATGCTTGTTCTAATAATCTGAATTTATCTGAAATCATGATGACGCCCGAAGACCAAGAACAGTATGAATCAGCCACTCACTGTTGGATTTGTGGTTTAGAGCTAACACCTAAAAGTTTAAACCCAACAGTAAGAGATCATGATCACATTAGCGGAGAATTTAGAGGAGCAGCGCATAACAATTGCAATCTTCAACTAAAGTTTGATCCTAGGACTTGGAGACTTCCTATATTCTTTCATAACTTGCGAGGTTACGACTCTCACCTTATAATGCAAGCAGTAACCAGCGCCTTTAGGGCGTCATGCATTGCGCAGTCATCAGAAAAGTACATGTGTTTCACTTTAAATAATTTATCTTTTTATGACTCTATGCAACACCTGATGGGATCATTAGAGTCACTAGCAGGATCATTAAAGTCCTGCCCAATAACAGAACACTATTTTGACCCAACTCTTGTTAGAAAGGGCGTTTATCCTTATGAGTACATGAACAGCTGGGAAAGGTTTGACGAAGATACACTTCCGCCTAAAGGCGCGTTCTTTTCTAGTCTTAGAGGAAAGGACATCAGTGATTCTGATTACCAGCATGCTCAAGATGCGTGGCAGAAGTTAGAGTGTAAAACGATGGGAGACTATCATGATTCTTATTTAATGGCGGATACCTGTTTGTTGGCGGACGTCTTTGAAAATTATAGGAAGACCTGCATGAAACATTATAGTCTAGATCCTGCGCATTATATTTCTGCGCCTGGAATGAGCTGGGACGCTTTCTTAAAATTTACTGGTGTACAGATTGACCTGTTGTCTGACCTGCCAATGCTTCAGATGATTGAAACCGGATTGCGTGGCGGAATTAGTATGGTGTCTCACCATTACTGTAAAGCAAACAACAAATACTTGGACGACTATGATCCAAGTAAAAGGTCTAACTATCTTATGTATTTAGATGCAAACAATCTGTATGGTTGGGCTATGAGTCAATCACTTCCATTACGTAACTTTAAAATGTACACAGGACTCAAAGACATTCAAAAGTTTTTAAAATGGCTACCTACTCTAGAAGCTGATCGTAAAAGAGGTCTCATTCTAGAAGTTGATTTAGAATATCCTCATGAACTTCATGATTACCATAATGATTACCCATTAGCAGCAGAAACCCTAAAAGTGTCAATGACAGAACCACCTAAACTTGTGCCTAATCTTCGTGACAAAAAAAATTATGTCTGTCATTACAGACTTCTCCAATTTTATTTAAGACATGGTTTAAAGTTGACAGCAGTTCATCGTATAATTGCATTTGATCAAGAACAGTTCATGAAACCATACATCATGAAGAACACTGATCTCAGAACTAAATCCACAGATGCTTCAGAAAAAGACTTTTTCAAGTTGATGAACAACAGCTGTTTTGGAAAGACTATGGAGAATCCGCACAAGCGTAAAGATGTTAGATTGGTCACCAGAGAGAACGATGCAATTAAGCTAACTTCTAAACCTAATTATCAGGACTTAAGAAGATTTCATGATCAGCTTTTTGGCATAATGATGAAAAAAAAGAAAGTCAAATTGGATAAGCCCGTTTTTATTGGGTTTACTGTTTTAGAATTATCAAAGCTTTTGATGTTAGAATTTCTTTACGACTACTTTAAGCCCTTGTATCCAGAGTCCAGAGTTCTGTACACAGATACAGATTCTTTTGTAATCGACATCCCTACTGAAGATATCTATAAAGACATGGAATTAGAAGTAGCTAAAGGGCATGCTGGATGGTACGACACATCTGATTACCCTAAAGATTCGCCTTTGCATTCAACTGTTAACAAAAAGGTTTTAGGTAAGATGAAGGATGAATTATCTGGAGATGTGATCAAGGAGTTTGTTGGTTTGAGGTCGAAAATGTACAGTCTTTCAAGCCAAAAAAAAGTTGTTAAAAAAGCAAAGGGAATATCTCGTAGTGTTGTGCAATCAAGCATATCCCATGACAACTACAAAGAAGCATTGTTTGGCAATAAGACTTTTCATCATGACAATTACAAGCTGCGATCTAATCTGCATGAGATTAACACAACAGTTGTAACAAAACGGTCTCTTGACCGCACTAACACAAAAAGAGTATTTGTTAATCCAGAGTTTTCATATGCAATTGGCCATTGGAGAATAGTATAATCATATGTCTTTAGGCTTATATTTTTCAGCAATCGCACGTTCAATTATATCATCATCTGATTTAGCAAAATTAATATTATTTATTAATGCTAGATGTGCTTTAATTTTTTTTGTCATTTCACAATATTCATGTTTCCATAAATCAAAATCAAAATAAAAGCTTTGGGGTTTAAAGCGATTGTCTGGCGATTGTTCTAGCCAGGGATTGTCAATCTTCTCAAATACTTCTTTAATGATATACTGATACTCAAATAAATCTTGCATTAATTTTAAAGACTTTTCCTTTGCCATTTCTGCCATTTCCCTTTGAGCTTCCATTTTAAACCCAAATGTATTTGCGTAGATTAAAACAGTTCGTTAAGCTTAACTATATCACCACCCAATTCAACCAAATTATTATCCATTACTGCTAAATGCGCTCAAATTTTTTTTATCTTTTTAATATATTCTTGCTCCCAATCAAAATTTGAGGTTTTGTCTAGCATGGCATGATCAATCTTCTTAAATATTAGTCTAATAGCAAGATTATAATCAAATATTTCTCGCATTATTTCTAAGGACTCTTCCTTCACCATTCTTGCTTCCAGTGCCATTTTACGTAAGGATTCTTCCTTTTCCATTCTTGCCGCCATTTTAATTTAAATTAAAAAATAATTAAGCGACTGGAACTGTGCCTGGAGGGATTATCTGCAGTTCTTCCTTCACAAAAGATCTTCGGGGGGCTGGTCGTTTTGTTGTGTCAGTTTCTCGTAAATAATACACGGGCGGATTCATTTTCACAATTTTTTTTTATCTCATATGGATCAACACTCCAAACGGGATCTGTTGCCCTGATGCGAGTGTCCCCTTCCGCTTCTCCCGGTAAATAAAGGTATCTCACTTTCAAACCAAATGGTAATAGTTTGCTTGATGAAGACTCTCCTTCAACAACATTTATTGTTTGTTTTCTGATTGCTTGTACTGGTTTTAGACCTTTAAATTCTTCATTATTCATTGCGCGCAAAACTGAGGGCAGTCTTCTAACCCATTCTGTGTTGCGAGAATTGTCAATCAGCTCTCTGTGATACTGGTAGGAGAAAAGTCTTTCAGATAACTGTTTGTTAAAGTTTTCAACCAACCCCTGTGATCTGTGAACACCCGGAATGCCTCTTTTAATGGTAACTCTATGTTTTAACAATAATTGATTTACTTGACCTTTAAATTCTTTTCCATCATCGACTTGAATCATGCGAGGATAAGTTAAGGGTCCTCGTTGATATATCAGTTGTATAGCGACAGCAACAGCAGAAGCACTCTTTTGTGTTAATGGTTCCGCATCTTTGTATCTTGAAGCTATGTCAATGACTGTAAGTGCGTGCTTAAATCTTTTTCGTCTAATCGTATCATGGGGTAAATATAGAAGGTCCATTTGATGGGTGTCGTTTGGAGTTATATTCACAAAGTGGGGTCTCTGTATTCGTTTAGGCGCAGGTAAATAAATTTGCCAAATCGCTTGTTTAGATAACCATTCCTTTGCTGTTTGTTCACTGACTCCAGCTGCTTGGCTTAGCTTTTTAATTGCTGTTATTCCCTTCCAATATCCTTTTGGCGAATAATAGATTTTGTTCATTTTTTATTCAGCCAATATTATGTGCAACAAAATACACAACGGTCATACCAAAGGCAATAAACAATATTTCTTGCATCTTTTGTTTTTCTGATGGTTGATAAAAATCGCTGAATTTTGGTGGAGGCAATGTCTCGATTGGCTTGCCTGTTACAAGATAATATTCTTTTATTGCTTGATCAACATCTTTAAATGTGTAAGCTGCATGTCCCTGTTCTTTCAGTTCATCGTTAATAAAATCTAACTGCTCAATTCTCTGCTTTTCATACGCAGCTTGTGCTGCGGCTAGTTGCTCCATAGCTTTGTTATGTCTTTTTCTCTCGCCGTCATCCCGTAGTTTACTAAATGCGTAATTACTTCCGCTAAAAGCAAGCGCATTAACCACAGCGCCACCAATCATCATTACGAGTGAAGCCATTTTTATAAATGTATTTTTTTAATTTTACATATTGATACTGTCTGGAATTATTCCTTGCTTAACTAGAAAATCTTTCGTAGCAAATGAAGCTGTAATAACAGCAACCAGTTTTGCTGAGTCTTCAAAGTCTAGTTTGCCAAGATCTGCTGGTTTTATTTTTAACAAGTTTTTACCAAGCATCGTGTATCCTACACTTAGGCCCCCAATAACAGCAGAATGGTATACAAGGGTAGTAATAGTTTTTTTCGGCGCTCATTTTTAAAAAATAAAATAATTATAATTAATAAAAACATGAACAGCGATGATCTACTACAGCTTCAGGGCAGCCTAAACGTTCCTGAACTTATGATTACAAATGATCAAGTTGATGACCAAGCTATTATGCCTAAAAAGGAAAGGCTGTATTCTTTGGCGGCGTGTGGAAAAACAAAACAGTACCTTGGAAATGAATTCAGCATAGAACAGATTCAACAAATGTCGCCACAAGACATTGTAAAGTATCACAACAGGTATGAAGCGCAACTGGGGTCAAGAATGGTAAAAAGTGTTGGGCAAACGGTTCTTAGTTTGTACACTAAACTAGTTAGTAGATTTGCTCCCATTGATTCTGAACAAGATTTTATGTATGATTTAACGCAGGATCCAGTTTTAACAAAGTCATTAGAGTCTCTAGGATGTGATCTATATTACAGATTTGGAACATTGTTATCGCCATTAATCATGGGATTAATTACTTTTAATCATATAGATTTTGTTTCCCTTCAAAATGACCGAGCCAGAAAATCAGCAGAATCAGAAAACATTGAATCAGGTGGAGAAAGTGACCAGTAAAAAGCCTCCTCATCCTGGGCGCGTTGCAGCAGGGAAAAAATTAGCAGAGTGGAACAAACAAAAAAAATTAATGTTCCGAGCACAGAATGTAACTCATAATGAAAACATAACACCGCCAACGCCAACAGTTGTTTCAATGCCAGCTGTAAATACACAAGAACAAGTTGATTCAAGACCTACAACAACAGGGTTGCCTACAACACCAAAGTCGTCATGGAATATTGAATTTAAAACAGTTGTCATTTTTGGCGTCATTGCTGCTGGGGGTGGTTATTACGGTTATAAAATATATAAACAACGCCAGCAAAAACCAAAGCAGTCCAAAAAATCTCAGCCACTAAATACAGAAGCCGAACAAAAAAGCATGCCAGAACTGCCAACAACAAAATCTCATTTTGATCCATTTGATATGCAGTAATATTTCAAGAACTTAATAAATAATTATAAGTGACTTGAATAAGAACTTGATAACGACTTGATGACGACTTGATGAAAACTTAAATAAGAACTTGATAAGAACTTGATGACGACTTGATAAGAACTTAATGACGACTTGATAAGAACTTAATGACGACTTGATGACGACTTGTTAAGAACTTAAATAAGTACTTGAATAAGTACTTGAATAAGAACTTGTTAAGAACTTGATGATGACTTGTTAAGAACTTGATGTTGACTTGTTAAGAACTTAAATAAGAACTTAAATAAGAACTTGAATAAAAACTTGTTAAGAACTTAAATAAGAACTTGAATAAGAACGTGATGCCGACTTGAATAAGAACCTAGAACGACTTAATGACGATTTTTTTCATAAAACACAATTAATTGTTACATTCTTTTCCGGGAGCCAACTCCTCTTCACTTCTGAAGGGTTTGCTGCCTTTATGTAGTACTCTAGGTCAGACATGTCTGGCCACGGCTTACCCAACTGCATAATTGCCGAGTCGAAGCGTCGCACTGTTTGCTGGTTCGTGTCAAGTTACACATAAGGGCGTCGTTTACTGCAGGCCGTCACGCGGCATTGTATAAATTTAGGCGGCTAAATTCCCCACCGGCGTCGTTTAGTGCAGGCGTTAGCCGTCACGCGGCATTGTATAAATTTAGGCGGCTAAATTCCCCACCTCAAAATAATCTTTTCCCAATTTTATGTATTAAAAGCAGCATTTTTATATTCAATCTAATAAAGTATTTAAAATAAATATTTATTAAAAAGTAGTAGCTAAAAAGTAATGTAAGATACACTTTGTTATTTAGCTTTTGGTGTT
This sequence comes from Conus canariensis, assembly GCA_033310375.1. Taxonomy (NCBI): domain Eukaryota; kingdom Metazoa; phylum Mollusca; class Gastropoda; order Neogastropoda; family Conidae; genus Conus; species Conus canariensis. The sequence continues at coordinate 141,531,444 of CM065714.1, forward strand.
GTTTTAACAAAATAAAAAACAACTTTACTCTAGGCAAGTAGACACCATGTAATTGTAAAGCGTTTGTTTGTGTACAGTATATATATAAATCTTGAAGATAACAACATTGAGGATATGCCTGCGGTAGTTTTAAATACTTGGTTGTCATGGCATTGAAAAGTCTAAATTTGCCCTCTTCCCTGCCCTCAAGTGATCCTTCCCACTTTCGTATTGGGTCACTGGCGCGGCTATGAACGCCCGTAAACCCAGAATATGGTCACTGGCGCGGCTATGAACGCCCGTAAACCTATGGGAAAGACTACTAAAATGGGGGTGAGGGGATTGCCCAAATTAGACAAATAGAAAGCAGGCAAACAAGTATAAAAGTATACTACTGTTGGAGGCATATTCTCAAAACCCTTCACATCTGGCCGTGTTATATGTGACCCTCTGGGTCTGGCTTGGGGCCCTAGGGCGCCATAGGGTCTCAAGTGAGATCCAGAGGTGATCAGTAATGTGGCCAGATGTGAAGAGTTTTGCAGAAATTTATTTTACATTTGATGAATGTATGCGTGAAAATGATGTTATTGATCAAGAAAAACGAAGGATTAAGCAAAAACTTAAGTCTCAAAAGTTTTCTAAATTAGTGTTAAAAACAGATAATCCTACACATTATGTATGTTTGTAAAGTGTTTACTATTAGAGAACTAGTCTTCGTTCTGGGTAAGCCGGCGGAGCAACAGCGAAACCGGCTTCAGCCGGTTGGAGCTGGCGGAGGTGGGTGAGCCAGAACGAAGATTTACTAGTTCTCTAAACCTCTTCTTTTTTTTATGATTGTGGAGCTGTGTTTATGATTCTTTATTGGAATGAAGACTTTAGTAGCAAAGTGAAATACAGCAACAACGTAGCAACGAAAATCACAGGTTGATAAAGAGTTGGCCTGATAACATCAACTAGAGGCTGAAGAAAATGGTGGAAGAGTGCACTCACCAGGGTTTGAGTATGGTGATCAGGGGAACAAGAAGGAAACCAAGCAAGCTTTCTGCTCATAGAGCTGTCATCAGGCTTAGAGTTAGTGGGTGACAGAGACAGATCTTATATGAGGACTGACAATAAAAAGAAGGAATGAACAGAGCTCAGAGACAAAAGGAAGTTAATTGGGGTTAAGCAGTGAGTAGGAATCATGAACAAGTCAAAGTGGAAAGCAAGAAGGCCTGTTCAAAAAGAAGAGAGAAAAAAAAAAGGGGGGGGGGGGTAAGGGGTTAGTAGAGAAGGGGGAGGGGGTGCCTGAAGCTCAGCTGCTGTCACTCTCTGGTGTTCAGGCCGGCAGGGGGTGACTAGAGACCTCAACTACACGCTGTTGCATCTAAAACTAAATGTGTCTGTGGCGTTAGTGGGATCATCGGCTCAGTACACAAAGAGTTAATCAACTGAAATCCAGAAGCAAAAGTAAAGCTCTAACTTTTCTAAAATTTTCGGAGAAAGTGATTAGTGCAGATAACAGATTTTCGATTCGCCTTTTGTCTTGAAACCCACTCACCCCTGCATACATACAAACAAATGATGATTTGTATCTCAGTCTATCTATCTATATTTGCACTCGCCTTGGGGAGCTGGGGACTGAAATTGTCCAGCCCTTACATGTTAAAGAAAGAAAAGGATAATTGTTTCCATTTTAAGACTTTTTTTTTCTTTTTTACTCATAATGTCATTTTTAAGTTGCTAGAATTAACCTGTTCCCCTGTGCAGGGATGTTAAATCTATCATTTTAACTTTGAAAAAGCACAAACACATACACTTCTGCTTTGCACTGCTGTCGACAGTGACCACATACGTTCAGCAAGCAAGGCTCCTACTGACGCGTTGTGTTCTCCAAATAGCCTTTCAAACCCTTTAAAACTTAGCAGTTTGCATGACCACAGCAAATCAGTTTGCTGCACATACCGAAAAAAAAACAAACTTGTATGGGATATTCCCAGCCAGTGTAAAATTGAAAGAGATGCCTTTTATATCTTATCACAAGCAAACATAACAGACAACCATGTGCACAGTGCTTCTCATGGAAGGCAAACTAAAAATAGAATGTGCATGACAAATTATGTGCCAGACTCATCGATGACAAAATGGTAACGTCGGACAGGTGATGGAAAGGAAACGATTCAGATGTCCATTGATGGCCTCATAGAATTCTGTTCCGGGGGTCAGGAGTCTGCCTACAAACAAAAGCCTGTGGGAACCCTGGGCTGGGCTACGTATAGTCAACTGCAAAGAATGTGAACCACTGAACCCCAACAGCAGGAACTGGATTTTTCTTCCAGACCCTCCTCACCTTTCTGCCATTATTGTCCTTGTTGATGTAATTCAGAGGAGAACATTAAGAAAATCCTGTTGGAATGTTTTGTGTTTCATGGATGTTTTTTTGTTATTTGATTTAATTTTATTTTTTTGCTTGTGTGTTTTGTTTTGTTGCTGTCATCTGGCTTTTCAGGGCATGATTCCCATGCTGCTTGTTTTGATCACCCCATACACAACCACATGCAGGTTCATCCTGTTGCGTCCCTGGCACCAGTGGCCCGCAGGGAGCAATCAGTATCAGGTCCTCACGAGGCAGTCCAGCAGAGGAGATACTTGGTCAGTGCAGTGCTCTCGAGTCAGTTCAGCGGTGTCTGTGGTGCCGGTTCTGATCCAGCCAATGCAGGGCAACACCTTTTAATTAAGCCCTTCATGACAAAGATAATTTCTGAGCCAGTGTGATAGTGTTTGTTCAAAGGGTTCACCATCTTTATTTGTATGTGTGTGTGCAGCCATGAGCACTTCAAGTACAGTAAGGCGTTTTGGTACTACCAGAACATACGGAAGAACAAGAGGAAACAATTCCAGTACTTCCTATGATGAAAAGACGGTGCCAATCAAGGCTTCTCCTGGTCAAACAAAATGGGGCAGAACAAACTTTGTTGCCATTCGTCAAGACAAAAAGTCTGTGTTTGAGCCTCCACCAGAACCAGAAAAGAAAGAAACAAAGCCTGAGGATCCGTTTAGTTTTGACACTGAAGATAAACGAAAGGTAGGCACTAGATCCCAGCGCAATGTGGTAGTGGTTGAACCACAAAAGACTTCAACACGTCTGCCAGCATCCAGAATTGTGACACAGGGAAAGAAAGGCCTGAATGTTGAAGCAAAAGATTTTGTGGGTGCTGAAAATGATGAGTCTGCAGTCACTCGAAAAGGCAGAACCTACAGTAAGTTGCAGGAAGGACGCTCAACTTCAGGCGCTGCTGTCCCTTCATCGCAGCTGATCTTGGACCAGTTTGTTGAAGTGGGAAAGACTGTGAAGACAGATTCTGGCTATGAGGTGGTGTATTCCATTGAACCGCATGAACCGGCTACCACAAGCCAGGTTCCTGTGGCTATTGGATCTGAACCATCCAGTCCACCAGAGAAACCCTCACCTAAGAAGACCAAACCAGACGATCTTCCTCCTCCTGACAGTGAGGATGTGGTCACTCCAAAATGTGTTCCAAAGGATGAGGATGAGGATGATGATGACATCTTTCCTGCCACTTTTAAGAGGACACCCTTGAAGACATACACCGGGGAGATAATCACACCTATTATCGATATTCCAGATGATCCACCTCTGAAGAAGAGAAAGAGGGGGCCCACTGGCTTACCTCGAGGGCGCAGACCATCACGTTACACGGACCCAAACCTAATAGAGGAATACCGAAAGAGATATGAAGCGACTCATGGAAAGAGAGAACCTACTGCTGGCATGTTCAACAGCACTGTGGTCTCCAGTAAAGAACTCAAAGGAAAACAAGGTACAACATTAGTTGTTGTTTGTAAACCCAAGGTTGAAGTGTCAGAAAAGAAAGATGATGTGCAAACCAAGTACTTTAAAAATGTGAAAAAAGAGCTCGATAAAGCTGGCAAGAATTTGGAAAGTGTTTCCAAGGAGAATGCTGACACGGAATCATCTGCAGCCTCAGAGCCAGCTGTGTCAGCAACTCCGTCTCCCATTATCAAAAAAACACCTGCAACCAATCAGGACACTAACTCAGATAACAGCACACCAACTCGTGTGTTGAAGGTCCGTTTTGCTGATGAAGAAACTTGCTCTGCAGCTAACACGTTAACTTCATTATCATCCGTAGTTCAGAAACAGTCTTCAGGAAGTGCCACAACCCTCAGTAGGAAGAGACCTACAAGCTGCCAGGAATTGGTTTCTTCAGATTTGAGTAAAACTTCAAATGGTGCCACTAACAGTGTATCTAATAAAAGTGAATCAAGTATTGCTTCACGGACACGTTCAGGTGGCAGGCAATACAGGATTTTCAAGTCAAGAGGTCCACCACAGCCAGCAGCAAAAGGAACTGGTAAAGAGGGTGAGTCTGTCAAACCAGACGACAGTGCCTCAAAGCCTGACTCACCACCAATGCCAGAGCTGACTCCTGAAGTTACTGAACTTTCAAACAGCGAAGACAGGTCAAGCCAAGGTCAGAATCCTCCCAACATCATCGATGAAGAAGAAAGTGTAGTTGCTGGTGAAACAGGAGCAGAATCGGCAGCAGAATCTCCCCAGGTGTCTCAGGAAAAAGAGGCACCGTTAACTGATTCTCAGGTGTCTCAGCAGAGTGCGGAAGACTCAGCAGAAAGAGCAGAAGAATCTTCAGAAGTGTCTTCTAGTTCTCAGGTGAGATCGTCAGACTCTCAAGAGACACCTTCTCCATCAGCTTCTGATGAATGTCAGGAACTGTCACAAGAGATTTCATCGTCTGCAGAAGGTGGTCAGAATGAAGACAACATGCCTGCTACTCCTCGTCGCTTCTTCAAATCCAAAAAATCATCCAGTGCCTCAAATTTGCAGCGCAAAGTGTTCGAAAAGGTATGGTTGTTGTCTTGAAGTACTGTATTTGACTGAGTGGTCTGTTTTACTTTAAAATATAGTTTGCAACGTCAAAGTGTTCAACAGATGTTTAATTCAATTGTGTTATTGATCTAATTGTACTCTGCAATATTGGTGCAATGTATCAATTTGTAATCATGTAAATGGCATTGTTGGCTTAACTTTTTCCTCTGGACTTACCAGTTTCACTCTGTCTGAAAAAGAGTGAAGATATTTGACAAAAAAAGAAAAACAAACAAACCGAAAAAAAACCCTGGAAAATAATTTCCTGAAGTGACATTTCAGTTTCAGCGACTGTCTTTTTAGAACTGATCATTTGTTTTCCATGTTAACAAAATGGTGTGTCGAGTAAATTAATGCACACCTGTAGGGCTCAAGTTTTGAGATCAAGTCTTTTGAAAAAGTTTATTTAAGTGTGCATGTGTAAACGTAGAAGCTTGCATTTCTCATATACACCAGTTAAGTTTACTCAGGAACTTACACTTAAGTCACTCGAATGAAATTTTTTCACTTTGGGAAATGAAGATTTTTTTTCTCACATATATCTGATATTTTGTGCTTTCAGTATGCATGCGCCTGTTGTTTGATTTATGTATTGTATTGACTTTTAAATAAATTCATTTAATGTACTATTTATGTTTTATTTGAAATTTGTAACTTTATATAAGTATTAATGCTGTTTTCACTCACTGTTTGTTATTCACCCATCTTTATTCATTACAGGTTTATCATTGTCAAATTCATTTAAAAAACAAACAAACAAACAAAAAAACTGGTATGTGCTCAACTGCTCTCCAGAACTGAACGGAAGACCTGGATTGATCAGTAGAAGTGCGTTTTGTGTGTCTGTTTGAATCTGTGTTTGCGCGCATGTTTCATTTGTTTGCATACTATGTTTCCGTTCTAGTCACCACATGCTAAATATTCAGATTTTCTGATTTGGAAAAGTCCTACACAGGGACTCAACTCACCTCGATTTTTCCCCTCAGAATCATATCTGTCATGTTGGGAGAGAATTGAAGTCCCAGGTCAGCAGAGGTTGAGCATGACTGAAGTGAAAATCAGGACATGTTAGGGAGGTTGTGCTCCCGTCATAATTTTACACTGGCACACATTTCAGTGAGAAATTCTTACCCTGCAAAAATATGTTGGGAGCCTGCTAGTGCTACAGTGACAGTGACTGACATCCTCAATTCTGATCAGATGTACTGTGTTGTCAGCCATGTAGAAATCCTTTGCAGCTAAAAATCACACAGAGAAAAATCAAGGTAAGGGTAAGAACACATACTTTATTATTTCTCTGAGGGCTAATCATGTACGTTGATGATTGGCTTTGGAAGTGTGTGGTTTGAACAAAATTAATTCCATTAGACTTTTTAAAAACATTTTGTTTACCAAGAGCCACAAAGCTCTCAGTCAGTGAACCGTTAATGAACACAAACACTTTCTTGATGAAAATAAGTGGCAGTTGTCTCTTTTACATTGACTGAATGTGTCCAGTACCATGAGAGTGCACTCCCTTTGTCTTTGCCAAGTTGCACTTGGCTGAGAGTGTGAACTGTGATTGTCCGTAACAACGAAACAAATGAACCTTTCCGAATTTAGCAGAAAAATACTCAGTTTAGGATGTACTAAGAAAATCGTCCTTTAGGTGTTATTACCCGTAGACTATAGTCTAATAGAAAAGGGTATTAATAAACTTTGCTTTGTGATGGGACTGAAGCACTGGGTACATGGTGTTATTGTTATCTGTTGCAAGGCGCAGATGATTATTCACAGTTCATGGGATGTGACTTTGGCTTCTCATGGTCAGATCAGCTTCTGCAAAAGAGATTGGTCAAGTGTGCTGTCCTCTTTGGAAAAATCTGTCGGCAACTTCATTGTCATTAACATTTTACTGATGGGACCTATTGTAGGACCAAGGTCATTCTGGAATTGAGCTAATTCCCATTCGGATGCATGTTAGCACCTTGTATATCTCTGCATCCAGTGCATGCTGTCCAGACTCTTGAGTGGGGATTTACATGTTCTCATGAAGTCAGCCAATGGGGCTTCCATGATTAAGAGTGCTGACAATAGAACTAGAAGCGTCAAGAACAACACAGACTGCAGCATACCTTTACCCTTCTCACCCATCCTTAATAGTACACACACACACTCTCCAAAGCCGCCAGTACAGACATGGGTTCAGACATATTTTGGAATTCGTTGTCTAGGGTTTGTGAAAGAGATCAGTTCAGCCTGAGACAGCTCCTGAAGTTCAAACTTTGTTTGAATTATTCAGAGAGGTCATGAGCAATGTAGAGCTTTTAATGTTTCTCTTTTTATTTTTGTTTTGTTTATAAAACTAGTGTCATGAAGAAGTTAGATAGAGTGTGCACTGTGCAGACTGTGATCAGGCAGGACATCAGTGTTGTGATTGACTCAAGACTTTTCTGTCAATTTCTTTGTTTTGTTTTCAGTTTCATACATGTTCCTGCAGTCTATGGTTGAACAGATTGAAGAGGATCCTTAGTTTTAGATTTGCATTTTGTTCAGGCTAGGCATTGTTTTTTCTAAGATAGGTTTTCATCTGGGGAATGGAGTTTTGCTCTGTGTTTTCAGGGTTCCATTTACTGCAGTTTACTTCTTCGTTAAAGAAGGGAGGAAAAGATCTAGGACAGAATGAAAAATGTGTGTGTGTGTGTGTGTGTGTGTGTGTGTGTGTGTGTGTGCGTGCGTGTGTTTCAACTGTTTGTGTGTGACCTGGGGTGTGTGTGTGTGTGTGTGTGTGTGTGTGTGTGTGTGTGTGTGTGAATGTGACTCTGTGTATGTGTTTGCGTGTGTATGTGTGTGTGTGTGACTCTGTGTGTGTGACGCTGTGTGTGTGTGTGACTCTGTGTGTGTGTGTGATTCCGTGTGTGTATGTGTGTGTGTGTGGCGCGCGCGCGCGCACGCGCATGTGACTGTGTGTGTGTGTGTGTGTGTGTGTGTGTGTGTGTGTGTGTGTGTGTGAAGGAGGGAGAGACCAAGTGTTTGATTAATGGGAAGTGAAGTTATTTATGTTTGAATTTTGCATTAAATGTATGACATGCCAAAACTTTAAGTAAAAGAGAACTGTTTGATCTCTGTAATTTTGACTGTGGATTTTTTTGTGTGTTTTTTTTTACCTTTTAAACCTCAAGTCCCCATCAAAAGCCTCCTACAATGTGAGATCATGGCAGCAGGAAGCGGAAAGTACAGAGAAAGAGGTTGGTATTTTTCCTTTTTTTGTTTATCCAAATTTCGTAACCCGACTCTGAAAAAAAAATCCCTTCATCCTCCCTCCCCTGTCCACTCTACAGTCCTCAGTGCTTAACTTTTAATATATGAGCAGTGTTTTATGTATTGTGATTACAATTCAGAAAAGTGAATATGTTCCTTATGTCCGCAGCTTTCATTGAGAAATAGCAGCTGCTGTTTATCTTGATTGAAATATACAATGTCAGGTTTTCTTTGATAAAAAAGGGGAGGGGCAGGGATGTGTAACATGAGCCAGTTGTATAATGCTACAAATTCATTTACAATCAGTTGAATATTGGAACCAGATGAAAAAAATAAGTATTCTTTCATTTTCCATTTCAGAATCGGTTGGTGTCATCAAATGTGATTAGTGTGCATTTGTGATTGATGTTATTAATCACACAAATTCCACACACTCATATCTATTACCTTTTTTATGGGGAGAGGGGTGGGAGGGGAAGGGGAGATCGAATGTGGGTTTAGGCAACTGTTTTCGATGATAAACTAAGAAACTTAGCTGTGCTTCCTTCTCTTCCAGGGTGAACCAGGGCCTCCTCCAGCCAAACAAGCCAAGAAGATGTTGCCGTTCTCTGAACAGCCAGAGCCTGAGAACAGAGGGAAGACGACAAAGGAGCCCAGGTTGACCCGTTCCGTGCACTGGCCCAAGGACAGTCACCAACAGGCCTACACTTCTGTCCGAGTCCAGAAACAGCATAAGGATGTGAGGACTCGCTCGTTTCCTTTCTTTTTATTTTTTATTATTTTTAAAAAAAAATATTCTTTTCTCTTTTTCTTAAGATTTAAGGAATATGAACAAAATTGTGTGGTGAAGTTTGAGATCATGATCCGTAGAGTGATTTTTTTTTAAAATTGTGACTTGATTGTTTGATGGGTTGTTCTATGATTGTGTGCTGGACAATTGCTTGATATTGTTTCAAACTTCCTACATGAAACTGGTGAAGTATGTAATTAGAATAAATAGAAATGCTCATGTTTCATGACATCAAACATTTTATTGAATAAATGAGGGAACTGTAAAAAGGGAATGGCATCTGAAATTTATTGAATAAATAGGAAGCTTTAAAGAGGGTTATATATCAGAAATAAGGAGCACCTTACATGAATCACATTATTCCATAATTGAGTTCAGAGCGAGTTCCATTTTAGATTTTTTTGTAAAATGGAAGTTTTAGTGGATGATTTGTGGTTTTGACAGTGTCTATTTCTGTCAACAGCTTTACACTGTAGTCCACAATGTAAAGATGGCCTATGAAGTGCAAGAGTCTGGAGAGACACAGGACTTCATGGATGATGTGGAATATCTGCTGGACAACTTGAAAGACAGTCAGCCCCACTCCATACGGGCCCTCAGGTAGCTTTACCTCTGTAGTGGTACAACATACACCTGCATATGTACATATCACTGTGTGCACACAGAGGCCTTTGTTTGTGAGGTACGCACATTCAAACACACACACATACACAGGCACACGCACACTCACATACACACACACACACGCACGCACACACATACACACACGCTTGCACACACACACGCTCGCGCGCGCGCGCGCGCCACACACACACACACACACACACACACACACACACACACACACACACACACACACACAGTGTTTTGTATCCACTAGTTGTGAAGAAACTGAGACTAAAACAAAAGAACACTGGAGAAAGCTTAGGAAACCAAATACTTGGTAGGCAAGACAGTTGTCCTCTTTTCAGCTGATTTGTGTTTTTATTTCCTTTTTTTTTTGTTAACTGATTTCCCCTTTTTTTTTGTTGCCTGAAATCTTTGGAACGCCACCCCCTAGTCCATCATTTTTTTTCCCACCGATAATGATAATATTAAATCTGAATGAAATCTTGTTGAAAATATATTTGATGAAAGCAAATGTGTTATTTTGTAATGTGAAACAGGTGCTCTGAGTCACTGCCTGTTAGTTTTTGCCCATCTTCCATTGCAATAGACCACTGCCTGTTATTTTTTGCCCATCTTCCATTACACTAGACCACTTCCTGTCATTTTTTTGCTCATCTTCCATTACACTAGACCACTTCCTGTCATTTTTTTGCTCATCTTCCATTACAGTAGACCACTTCCTGTCATTTTTTTGCTCATCTTCCATTACAGTAGACTTCCTGTTATTTTTTGCCCATCTTCCATTGCACTAGACCACTTCCTGTTATTTTTGGCCCACCTTCCATTACACTAGACCACTTCCTGTCATTTTTTTGCTCATCTTCCATTGCAGTAGACCACTTCCTGTCATTTTTTGCCCATCTTCCATTGCAGTAGACCACTTCCTGTCATTTTTTGCCCATCTTCCATTGCAGTAGACCACTTCCTGTCATTTTTTGCCCATCTTCCATTGCAGTAGACCACTTCCTGTTATTTTTTGCCCATCTTCCATTGCAGTAGACCACTTCCTGTCATTTTTTTTGCTCATCTTCCATTGCAGTAGACCACTTCCTGTCATTTTTTGCCTAACTTCCATTGCAGTAGACCACTTCCTGTCATTTTTTGCCCATCTTCCATTGCAGTAGACCACTTCCTGTTATTTTTTGCCCATCTTCCATTGCAGTAGACCACTTCCTGTCATTTTTTGCCCATCTTCCATTGCAGTAGACCACTTCCTGTCATTTTTTGCCCATCTTCCATTGCAGTAGACCACTTCCTGTCATTTTTTGCCCATCTTCCATGGCAGTAGACCACTTCCTGTCATTTTTTGCCCATCTTCCATTGCAGTAGACCACTTCCTGTCATTTTTTGCCCATCTTCCATTGCAGTAGACCACTTCCTGTTATTTTTTGCCCATCTTCCATTGCAGTAGACCACTTCCTGTCATTTTTTGCCCATCTTCCATTGCAGTAGACCACTTCCTGTCATTTTTTGCCCATCTTCCATTGCAGTAGACCACTTCCTGTCATTTTTTGCCCATCTTCCATGGCAGTAGACCACTTCCTGTCATTTTTTGCCCATCTTCCATTGCAGTAGACCACTTCCTGTCATTTTTTGCCCATCTTCCATTGCAGTAGACCACTTCCTGTTATTTTTTGCCCATCTTCCATGGCAGTAGACCACTTCCTGTCATTTTTTGCCCATCTTCCATGGCAGTAGACCACTTCCTGTCATTTTTTGCCCATCTTCCATTGCAGTAGACCACTTCCTGTTATTTTTTGCCCATCTTCCATTGCAGTAGACCACTTCCTGTTATTTTTTGCCCATCTTCCATTGCAGTAGACCACTTCCTGTCATTTTTTGCCCATCTTCCATTGCAGTAGACCACTTCCTGTTATTTTTGGCCCATCTTCCATTGCAGTAGACCACTTCCTGTTATTTTTGGCCCATCTTCCATGGCAGTAGACCACTTCCTGTTATTTTTTGCCCATCTTCCATTGCAGTAGACCACTTCCTGTTATTTTTGGCCCACCTTCCAATGCACTCTCCACTCGTCAATACTACAGATATATTTTTTTCCTCTTTTTTTTTGTTTGTTTTCAGGAAGTTGGCATCCTTACTACGTAGTTTTACATTTGCTTTTGGTCAACCTGCACATGATGGTGAAATACACAAATATGTATATTGGAAAAAAAACCCAACCATGTCACTATGTAAACTGCACATGATGATGAAATACACAAATATGTATATTGGAAAAAAAACAACCATGCCACTGTATGTAAACTGCACATGATAGTGTCATACATAAATATTTATGTTGAAAAAAAAATGTCATTGTATGTAAGATCCAGTAAACGGTCAAGAGAGAGGATACTATTGTCAAATTAACTCTGTTCTGTTGATAGCACGATTCAGCTGGCAGCCAAGTGCATATCCTCAGCATTCCGGATGCACCTCCGAGCTCACGGCACCGTCACCAAGATCTTCAGTCTATTGCATGACGCCTGCTCCTTTCCTGTCAGTACAAAAATGCTTTATTTAAAGATGTGAATGAAATTTACATTCGCTTTCTACACATTGAATTATTGATTGGAGCTATATGTAAATTTGTATGCAGTAGTAAACAAAATTTTCAGTGATGTTTAGCTTGTAACACTACTATATTGTAGTACACTTTAGTATACTTTATTATGCTGTACTATACTGTCCTAAACCCTGCTATGCTATGCTATATTTTACTGTACTATACTGAACTGTACTGTACTTTGCTATACTATACTACACTATTCAATGCTGTTCTATACTTTACTAATTTATACAAATGTACTGGAAGAGTTGTAGAGAGTGCAGATGCCCAGAAAAGAAGTCAAAATCCAAACATTCTTGTAAAGTTGGCCACATTTTGTTCATTATGGTCCTAATGATCTGTATGGCCACAAGTTATATAGAGGAGAGCAGAATTCTAGATCAGAAAAATTGCATTTCCTTCATTGTACCAGATATTTGTCTTAAAAAGCTTTTCGAACAGATGAGACTGCTTGTTTTCACTGGAAAAATAAGCCCAGAATTGTGTATTTAGTATAAATCAATGTGACAATGAAAATGTTTTGTTAGAAATTGTAAAACACCCGGCTGAATTTATTAACCTATTTGAGTGAACGGCATGAGTCCGTGTAATCATTCTCTATCCATTGCCTGTGTTAGTGCGCATGGATGATGTTAACGTTGGCATTTTCTTGGCAATAATATTTAATTGAGCTATAAACCCTAGCTTCATTTAAAACTTAGTGAAACTTCTCCAGCCATTTTGTGCGCATACAAAGATGTCACAGAATGGTAATAGCTGTAAATCTGCAATTAACATTTTCAGCAGTATCTTGAATCTAACAAAGTTGACATTTCTTTGAAACTGTCTTGACTAACGGTGTTAATTATATAATGTTAATGAAATAGGTCTTAGATAATATTTTTATCAGGATCAGACGATTTACTGTGATCTCAACAAAGCAGAGGTGCAGATGTAAATAATCATATTACCAAATTTATTTCTTAAATTGACCACATGCAGATATGTCTTGCCAAATATGGCTCAGTACAGCTGTTTAAACTTTTTATTAATTTATGATGTATCAAAAACTGCTTTGAAGCAGCCTTTCTTGTTTCCACAGTAACAGATCTTTACAAAAATTAATGGAATTCCTTATAAATGTTACATTGTTGCCAGAATGATAGAAATTAGGCCTATTCATGAGAAGATCTTAAATGGGAGCATTAATTACAGTAAGGTGTCAAGTATGTAACAGAACAATAAACAGTCATACCAGACATCAGTTTGTTGGTGGTGTACATTTGGAACATGTTCGCATCATATCAATCAGTGGAAGGTAATTGATACCTAGATGTTGACTGTACTAGACCACTGGCATGAATTTATCACCCCTGAGGTGAAAGTGCAAGAATGAGAAATGAAGACCTGGCAAACACAGTCTGTGTTGCAGGTATCTATTGTTTATATAGCCAGAGAGCAGAGGTGGTCATGGTCAGGGCGCCTCAGACTGCTGCTGTTTGTAGCAGTGAAGAGGGGGAAAAAAGAGTGATGAGAAGGGAGTGAAAAGGGCAGGGAACAGACCAGTGGGAGAGTTGAGTTAGAGGAGAGGGCAAGGTGGAGGGAGGGAAGGGAGTCAGAAGGGGAGGGGGTGGTGGCAGAGACATTTGAAGACTTTTAAGGAAGTAACTGGTCATCGTATGATTCTCAGAAGTGAGAACTTGTAACATGGTCAGCTGCTGCATTGCAGTGCTGACTGTTACGAATGTGTTCTGTGCCTGTTGTCAGGTATGTTACTGAAAAATGCTACAGTAAGTTAAGTAACAAGACTGCTTAACCAGATGTAATCTTGTTGGTGGGATACTTGGCTTTTTTCTCTTTTCCTTTTTCTTTTGTTTTTTTAATCTTTTTTTTTTCTTTTGGCTTGACTCCTGAAATGTGACATATTTCATCAGCAACTTGATGTTCATCATCCTACAGAAGTTCTTACTTTAAGAATAGTATCTACTTTCTGTTCTGGTTCCTGGTTTTTCTGATTCATCCATTGCCCTTTAATACTTTCCAGACGAGCGCGGCAGAGCAACGTCGCTTCCCTGCAGACACGTGCGCCGCACATGCTTACAACCGTTGCAGACGCGCGATTTTTGCACTTTTTAATTGTATTTTATGTCTCCTAATATAAACCTAACAAGCAATTGTTATGTATTAACGGAAAGGGTAAAGTGTGAACTTTGTAATGAGCGTAGAATTAAATACATTTCGGGTAAAATAGCAACGCTACTGTTACAGAAACAACATAAGTAAAATGTAGGAGAACACAATCTTGTTTACCTTTGTTTGGTTAGTATGACAACAGCAAATGAGGAAGAAAAGGAGCATAAAACTTCGCTCTTACTTTGAACAGATGCAGAGAAAGCCTGAGCTATTCAGTATATGTAACCCAAGTGAATTCTTTTTTTTTTTTAAAGGAAATTAGATCATTGCACACAGTACACACTTTTCACTGTTTTGGCTTCAGATGATAAGACGTATAAAACTATTAAATACACAGAACAAATAAATCAAGCTCAGATTCTTTTCGATTTAAAACTTGTACACCTTTACCCCCCCTCATTCTCTGAACTGCTTTGCTGAACCAGTTCTAACACCACATGTCATTCTCCTTCTGCCCGATATGTTGGTGAAGCAGGAAATTCCACATGTGCCTTCCCAGTGTCAGATGGGTCTCTTTATTCGGACTACTCTGGGGTCACAAAGGTCATCGCTAGTGCATGTAAACTTACCCTTCCAGTGGCTAGAACCCTGTTCTAAATATTTATGGTAGCTGCATCCCATAGACGGTAGACGAGAGAACATGGGAATTTTTTATAGTTGTGCCGTCACAGAGGCACGGCACATCCGGGCAGTACAGCAGCGCTGCTGTCACCACGGAATGGCTCGTCATGAATTGGTTGACTGAGTTGCCGTCACTATTGCACGGCGCGACGCGAAAAGGTTAACCTTCTGTGGTGTGCATTGATTACATGCAAGTGAAATAGCCAAGTACTTTCTCTCTTCACGATTATAAGCCTCCGTGACTTTGGTTGGTTTGTGTTTTTAGTCAGTCCCTCCATCCTTTCAGAGCCTGGCCCTTAGCACAGCTTCCATGATGTTCATGCTGTCACGAGATCGGCTGAACATGGACCTGGACAAGGAGAGCCTCCATCTGATGCTGAAGCTCAATGAGGTCGATATGCCTCGCGGTGGTAGTGAGGGCGGTACCGACAAAGGAGATGAGCAGGAGGCTGAGAACGCAGAAGACAGTACGGAACTGGAGAAATGCCGCGCTCGTATACAGGAGATGCTCGTGCAGCTGCAGAAAGAGACCAACGCTAAAGAAATTGATCTTGACTTTGTTTCGGTAAGTGAAAAGTTAGTCTTGTTTATGAGAAGTTTGGGTTGGACTGGACAGAAAGTTTCATTGTGTTTTGAGGTTGGGGTTGGATTTGTTGCACACTTCAAGAAGGAAAGTGTAACCATTTTATTGACCATTGTCAGAGTTATATGAAAAATTGTTTTACTTTTTTATGTTGACAACTGAAGGTAAATCAGAGCATAGGAATTTTAGTGTATACAGATTACTTTGAAATATTCCAGTTCAAAATACATATGCATTAACCCTGTTTGGACTTCTTGTCTTTCTGTTCAAATCACTGTAGCATGATATTGGGTGAAAATAATCTGATTGTTCATTTATGGATGTGGGTGGGGGTCATTTGAACTTTGGATAGGATGAATGGTTTGTTTTGCAGAATGGGATCTGGAATCTGTAACTGTTCCTCCAGAACTGTGGTAGATGTGAGAGAATCACGCATTTATCACGATATATAGCTAAACTTTTGTTTGGGAAAATGTGTGTGTTGTATGTGTATGTGTGTGTGTGTGTGTGTGTGTGTGTGTGTGTGTGTGTGTGTGTGTGTCACTGTGTGTGTGTGTGTGTGTGTGTGAGAGAGAGAGAGAGAGAGAGAGAGAAGGCTCTTCGCAGTCGGCATGGCTACAGGCAACATGAATTGAATCGAGCGTGAATGTATGAAGTCTGTCAGTCTGTCGTTCTTTGTGTCCCTGTTCTCTGTGAATGGAGCGGTGCAAAGTACAGGCTGTATGATCACAGACAGGGAACCTTGCTATGGAGTCTCTGTTGAGTCTGACATCACGGTCAATGGTTCAAGGCTGCCATGCTGGGTCTGGACATTGTGCAAAAGTAGTGAAGATTCATTAAAACATTGTGTTTCATGACCATACTTTGTGCAAACAAGTAGGTGGAAAGGATTATCATTAACCATGTTTCAGACGTACTTGTGCAACAGTAGTGGAAGGATTATCATTAACACATTGTTTTCATGACCATACTTTGTGCAAACAAGTAGGTGGAAAGGATTATCATTAACAACATTGTTTTCATGACCGTACTTTGTGCAAACAAGTAGGTGGAAAGGATTATCATTAACAACATTGTTTTCATGACCTACTTTGTGCAAACAAGTAGGTGGAAAGGATTATCATTAACAACATTGTTTTCATGACCATACTTTGTGCAAACAAGTAGGTGGAAAGGATTATCATTAACAACATTGTTTTCATGACCATACTTTGTGCAAACAAGTAGGTGGAAACAGGTATATATTCAAAATTGAACAAC
Organism: Conus canariensis; assembly: GCA_033310375.1. Taxonomy (NCBI): domain Eukaryota; kingdom Metazoa; phylum Mollusca; class Gastropoda; order Neogastropoda; family Conidae; genus Conus; species Conus canariensis. The sequence continues at coordinate 141,548,236 of CM065714.1, forward strand.
AGCATTGTTTTCATGACCGTACTTTGTGCAAACAAGTAGGTGGAAAGGATTATCATTAACAACATTGTTTTCATGACCGTACTTTGTGCAAACAAGTAGGTGGAAAGGATTATCATTAACAACATTGTTTTCATGACCGTACTTTGTGCAAACAAGTAGGTGGAAAGGATTATCATTAACAACATTGTTTTCATGACCGTACTTTGTGCAAACAAGTAGGTGGAAAGGATTATCATTAACAACATTGTTTTCATGACCTACTTTGTGCAAACAAGTAGGTGGAAAGGATTATCATTAACACATTGTTTTCATGACCATACTTTGTGCAAACAAGTAGGTGGAAAGGATTATCATTAACAGCATTGTTTTCATGACCATACTTTGTGCAAACAAGTAGGTGGAAAGGATTATCATTAACAACATTGTTTTCATGACCGTAACTTGTTGTGCAACACAAGTAGGTGGAAAGGAATTAATCATATAACAGCATTGTTTTCATGACCATATTTTGTGCAAACAAGTAGGTGGAAAGGATTATCATTAACAACATTGTTTTCATGACCATACTTTGTGCAAACAAGTAGGTGGAAAGGATTATCATTGATAACATTGTTTTCATGACCATACTTTGTGCAAACAAGTAGGTGGAAAGGATTATCATTAATAACATTATTTTTATGACCATACTGTGTGGAAACAAGTAGGTGGAAAGGATTATCATTAACCCTCTTGTATTCAGATTCTCTGAGGCCTAACTCTCCCTAGTTTTCAGATTTTTTTTGGTGAGTTTAGCCTTAAAATGGGTATGTATGGTTCATGGTTCACCACAACCAAGAATAAACCTCTAGAGCTATGAAATTCTGCATGTATGGTCATAAGGCTTTGTTCTACTGTGAGCAAGATTTTGTGTGTCTCGAGGTGAAAGGTCATGTCACTGTCACCAAAATGTCACCCAATGTGTCATATGTGATGGTGACAATTCCAATACAGCACACCAACATGCAGTTATCCCATGCACATGCATGTTAGTGTTGTAAAATGACAGCTGCAGCCTAACTGAGATCATCTGTCTTCTGTCCGCCTGTTCAGTGCCCACAGGTAATCCACAGAATGTCACACACAACTAGTGTCAATTGTCACTGCTGAACAGTTACTGCAAGTAGATTCAAGCACATTTCCTCATTGTTTTTCTGTCACTGTCCTAAGCACCTTATACATGTCCATATGTAATTACATAATGTACAGTGAGGATATTGAGTAGAGTGTCAATGCCAAGTGTGATCAAAGCACTGTCACCATAAACTACAGGTAAGCATATATGCACGTACACACAAACACAGAGATTTGCGAACTGCCCTACTGTTGAGCCACATTCTGCGCATGGTAGTCATGGAAACAGTCATTCTTATGAAAGCAGAGAGGCAACTGGCAGAAAGAACACATGTATGACGTTTCTACACGTCGTCCCTTAGTTGTCATAGGGAATAATCAGTACAGAGACATAGCCCCGCATTTCGTCGGGTGTTGTGTCGAACCATAGGGAGTTAGGTGTGCCCTTAGCTGTTTGTTTTTGTTGAGCATATCTGTTAGTTTCTTCTGCTACTAGTTGAAAAAAAATGAGAGGTAGAAAAAAGAAAATCTAGTGCGGTGGCAGTGTTCGGCAGTGAGTGCGCAGGGCCTGTCGGCTGTTGGAATGCAACCATGTTGGCAGGATGTGTAGCCGGTCGCCATGTGTTTTGCAGAGCGGCGAGTAGCACGTTGTTCTCAGGGTCGCTTTCACCATTTTCCGCTTCTTCATTGGTGCCGATTTCAACGTCATTCTCTTCTCCTAACTCTCCATTTTCATACTTCTCTGCTTCTTGCATAATTTGATCCCACTCCTCCGCTGAATACTCAGGAATATTATCAAACTCGCTGTTGTTAGCAGACGACGCCATTGTGAAAATCGGTCAGTCTCACACACAACTCTTCGCTTGCAGTTTCTCCTCTTTCTTAGTGAATGGAAGTGGTGCCAGCATCCAAAAATAGTGCTGCCAGATTACTGGGCTATAGTGGGAAATCCCCAACAACTTTTAGTGGCTCTCCGAGCATTTTCACAGCGTCAGCACGTGATGAAAAAGTACTGTACACATGCGGTGGGCAGCTCCCGTCTGCACCCGTTACGAAATCTAGCACGCTGTCTCAGCGCTCCTGTCTACGCCCGTTATGAATACAAGAGGGTTAATAACATTATTTTCATTACCATACTTTGTGGAAACAAGTAGGTGGAAAGGTTTATCATTAATGATGTTGTTTTCATAACCATTCACAATAGTATTTCATTGATGGGCATCTTCCAGATAGATCAACATAATGACTAGCTACAGCTCGTAAAATTTTGGTTTTAGAAAGTTTGAACCAAAGGAAATCAGGCTACTGTTACAATCATATATTGAACTTTGACAGGAAGTTAAGTGTTTTTCACCTGGATGTGATCTTGTTACAGTGAGACACCTACTGTGGTTAAAACTTATTGTTAATCATTCCATACATGAATCTCCGTATCTTTCCCTTTCTCTGTATCTGACTCTGTATCAGTGTGTGTGTGTGTGTCTCTCTCTCTTCCTCTCTCTCTCTCTTGTGTGTATGATGTGTACAATGATTTGGTAGAAGTTCCAGGTGACTTGACATGTATATGCTGTCATGAACAAATTAAGCACAGTTTTCGCTTCTCACATTTACAGTGCAGGGATGCAAGTCTTCCAGATTAAACCTGAAATCCAGATCAGAAACATTTTGAAAACTTTGTCTTAGGATCGGCAGGATTGTGTTTCAGTCTCTAGTTTACCAAGATTTTGTGTAGGTGACTAGGTATTTTTGGTTCATCTTGTATGTTCTTTATTTTGTGATGCGCATATAAATACGTAAGTATTCAGGAAAGAAAATTATTGGATTTAAGAGTCTTGGTTAATGATGTGCTTTTTGACCTGCACGTCACTTACTGCAACTGTTAAAGGGACAAACAGAAATTCTTGGATTATATCACATTTTATTAAGTTCAGAAACAAAGACATAATGGTATCGCTTCTTCAGACTGAAGTGAGACCAGTTTAGAATTCAGTAACATGGTGTGGTTTTCAAATTTGAAGTGGTTTATGACTCTTGTAGACAAAATACAAAGAGATTCACCACTCAGATTACTTGATTCATTGAGTCACTTAAGTTATGAATGATGGTTCAAACTCCTTAAATTGACAAACCCAGAATACAGAAGAGTAAGAGATGATATGATAGAAACTTGTAAAAATTTTGCGTGGCTGTTACGACACCCAAACTACTAGTAATATCTTTTCATGTAATAATTCCAATGCAAGAGGTCATCCTATGACGTTTTATAAATTGTTGGTTAACCTTTACCAGCCGAGTCATCCAGTACTGGACGACAGGATTTCTCTCCCTTGAGCCGAGTCATCGCAAGTCCGGACGACGGACAGACAGCAGTACAGTCTGCCGTGTCGTCCACAATCAGACGACGGGAACATAAAAATTTCCTACACTTTCCATGAAATGATGCAAGGGAAATAAGCTCTGTAACTAGTCTTGGGGATGTTGGAGCGAGTTGTAGACCATACTTTCAGTGGCCTATTGTGAACTTGGCTGACCCCAGGAGCTTTGAAACAAAGAAACTGGCGGCACCGGCACGCCGCACGTGGCACGTATTTCCTGTGCCAGAAAAAATGTCGGTCAGGCGAAGGGGTGGTAGCGATTTCTCGCTCAATGAAGCGCTTGAAATCATATTACAAAGTGGATCTGGTGATGTGGGGAGTGATAGAGAGATAGAAAACTTTGAAAGAGAATAGGAAAGTGAATTGTTTGAAGATGCAGCCATCCCTTCATCTTCCGATTCAGTGTTGTAAAAGAACGGAATAGAATGCAAACAAAGCATTTTTTCTACTTGTCAGACATGTTTTTCAACGCACAGTCGTGTGTACACATTGAAAGTAAATGATTTGAAATTACTATGTTCGATTAGTTGAGTGTTTGTTCTTTCCTGTGACACCTAACACAAGACCGTCAGTTGTTGTCTAGCTACCGTAAAAATAAATTAAAAAGTGGCCAAGTATGCGCGTCAGCAGGGAATGAGCGCTGTGCGCGAGCGTGCGGCAGCAGGGAATCGTGCCGTCCGTGCCGCTCTCGGCTGGATAGTATTAAATCTAATTTTTGTGCACGCTTTATACTGACGGGATTATTATTAACATTTGGAACTCTTTACCCATCACTATTGTAATTGCAAGAACTCGGAATAATTTCAAAAACAAGCTTGACATGCGTTGGAAAGAGTATTACTTCCAAACAAATTTTTACATTATAAAGTGAAAGAAGCCAATTCCATGCTGTAATGCACTCTCCAATTATGGATCTTCTTTTTACAAAACAAACAAACGAACAAACTGAGCAGGCTAAAAAGGCTCTTAAGCCCATATACCATATTCTGTTATATCGATTCAGTGTGGCTGAGAAACAACATTATCACTTTTCTTCCTTTTTTCAGGAGAGAAGGATGTTGACCAACTTTGTAAAGATATTTATTTGTTAATAGTAGTTGTCTTCTCAACTCATGGGTGATATTTGTGGGCAGAATTGGATTGCAAAATGTGTATCACAGTCACTATCGGACTTGCTCAGGAATGATGACAATGCCTCTGATATCAGTACAGTGTATGCTCTTGCAAGATGTGTAGCACAATCATTTTGGGATTTGCTCAACGATGGTGACAATGACTCTGATATATCAGTAAAGTGCAGTGAAGGTATGTTTTACTAAATGCTACCTTTGTAGTTTATCACCAGTTTCTGTTTTCTTAGTCAGGATGAATTATTTCCTGGGGCCTTAATAGCTCAGTTGGTAGAGCGCTGGACTCTTAATTTAAGGGTTGAGGGTTCGAATCTCCGCCGGGTCGTTTCGGTACAGGGGGATTTTTCCCTCGGAGTTAACATTGGTTCTGACTCCATTTCCCATACAGTCTTTCAAATGAGACTATAAATCGAGATTCCGTGTGTTAAGGCACACGTAACATCTTGCACACACATAAAATCCCATTACCAACTTTTGGAAGAGGAGGCCAGTTTGGCCATTGGTATGGATGACACATTACACATAGCATGCACCTTCCCTGAAAGTGGAGTTTGGCTGCCTTAATGGCGGGATTGTTGGGCAGATGGGATTAATACTTGCCTGTCTATACAGGGAGTGTCTGCAGGAGTATCAGCCTGCGTACACAGAAGAAGAATTATCTGCAGTGATACACTGACAGCACTGCACTGCTTGTGTCTGGCTTTTCAGTTCACCGCTGTGGCTCAGGAATGAAGGGGGATCTGGCCTCCAATCTGGACAGCTACACTCCAAGTCTCAAGAAACTGGATCGGTGCCTGAGGGTTCTGGAAAATGTGAGTAATCATCTGTGCGTGTGCTGTCCATGGAAATAAATATTTATGTGTTCAAGACTCATCTGCCTCAAATGCCTAGTTACTATATAGCCAATACGGCAAGGTCTATCATTTGTGATGTGTGTGTGTGTGTGTTCTTGTTACAGTGTGCTTTTAATTCACTCCATCAGTCATAAGCTGAATATCACATGAATTCGAGTGAATTCTCATTAAGATGTAATTTTATGTGTAATATGGTAAAGTTTGATGAATTGCTGAGATACGTGTAATTTTGATTATTTGTATTTCCCCAAACTGTTTGATTTTGTGTGTGGAATATGTGTGGGAAAGAGTGAACAAAAGAACAAATAACCATCACCGAAGGGAATTCACTTGTTGATATTTTAGAAAATTAGAGAGAAAAAAATTGCAGCTCTGAAAATAAAAGCACTGCAAGGTTTTCTGGGGGGTAGGGGGGGGGGGGGGGGGGGGCCGGGGTTGTTACCTTTACCAGGAACAAATTGATAATTAATCTGCACATAACAACAGTATGAATGTACATAACCTTACATTTACTAGAACTGCGCATCACACTTCCGGTGTATTTTGTACATCATTTTTACACAAAAGTCTCAACACTATAAGAATAATACACCACGAATCAAATCATATTTTGTGGTGTACTCTTAGTTTATATGTAAGCTAGTTTTTCTGTGTACTTTTTTTTTTTTTTTTTAACAATAAATGTCGTCAGTTTGAAAGTTGTCCTGCTGTAGCCATTACATTTTATGCTCAGATGCAAGTCATCTTCACACAAGCCATCATCAGCTTGTATTGGAAAAACATTTCAGTGAAGACACTGTCAAGAGCAAAGAAGTCACTTGAAATGCCTGTTTACATTAGTTACAAAAAAAGAAAGGACTATTATTTGGGGTGAAGACGCCATAACAGCAAATCTTGAATAAATGGGTTTAATTAATAACAATACTCGTTTTGCCCAAAGTAGGTATATGAAAGAAAAATTAGAAATAGTATACTGAGGCACAGAGGCAGGACGATTTTAGACAGTGTTTACTTCAAATATATTTTACTCTGTTCTTCTGTATTTTGTCTTTTTTTTTTTTTCTTTTTATTCTGCTCTTCCAATTGAGCTCCCAGGCAACCACAAACAACCGATCTCTGACCTCCCTTCTCCCCTGCCTTTCCCCACAACCCACCCGCTAATCTATCGTCATGACCGTGCCTTTTTTCATTCACATAGTACACACATTGTTATCAATATTATTGTTTTTGTGAGTGTTTATACATGTTATTTTAGCCTACCTTGATAATTTCACCTCCTTAATTCTTTTTGCACTATTTTTTGCCAAACAAAATTAAGCTAATCCAAGGTGTTTGTAGCATTTAACCACTGCATTGTTGATCTTTGTGAGCTCATTGTGAGCTGATCAATACACACATTTGAGGCTTGAAGATGTAGAAAAACATCTTCCTACACTCAGTTTTTCTGCTGATATTTTAGCTTCTTTCCTTTTTGCTTTTCTTTCTTCTTTTTTTGTTTTGTTTCTGTTTTCGTTCCTCTTTTTCTTTTTTTTTCTTTTTCTTTTTTTTTGGAAATAGGAGAAACATGGTTAGCAGATTCTGATGTGGTGCAGCATAATGGAATCATGCTTACCTAATGACACCATTATCGAGATGAGAACTTGGTCTGTGTTTGGTGTGTGCAGATCACATTAACAAACACTGACAACCAGAACCATATCATTGCCTACAACAGTGGACTACTTATCACTGCCACAGGCCGGTATGTTCATTCTACACTCATCTCTCTTTACATGATCTGTCACAGAAATTGTGTGTGTGTGTGTGTGTGCGTGCGCATGCACATGCTTAGTCATGTTGATCATTGGTATGTGCAGATCTGTCAGGAATTCTTTAGGTGAAACATACTTGTTAAAATGAAGAATGAATAACATGCTCAATTTAATCTGTTCAGTTAAAAGATTGTCAGTGTTGCAATGCTCACACCAACCTCGGGTTTTTTTTTAATGTTTTGTTTTGTTTTTGCTCTCTGTTCTTTAGTGTATGCGACATGAATATGGTTGCACACATGGAAAAAAATAAAGGTGATGAATTTGGGGAGGGGGAATGCATGGATGGTGAAAAGAAGCTTGGAAACAATAGAACATTCATTGATATTTTTAACTCAGTGTATGCACTGTACAGGATGTCTCAAAGGCTGGGAGGGGTGAAGGAGTGGGGGAATAGAGCTTAGGAAAAATAGGTTTTGCTTACACAGACCTGCCAACCATTACGCATTTCGCATAATTTATTACGCCCAAGTGATAATTCTTATGCATTTAGCCAAAAAATTACGCATTGAAAGTTTTCAACAACAACAACAAAACCGGACGAAAAAATCGGCTTATGTACAGACACGCACGGTGCCGTTCATATAACCAGTAATCTTCAAGAAGCATGTCCGGTCATGCGCGGTTCGTTTCACCATCTTTACCATTCAGCGAAGTTGGCGTCCTTTTGAAGTTTTAGCTGCGAAAATGTCGAGACGTGGAACAGAAAGTTCTGGACAAGATGCGAAAAAGAAAAAACTTGGTCAAAAGTTCCATAAAGAATACTCGGAAAAGTTCCCCTGCATACGACCTTTGGCTAAAGGTGTAAATTGTGCACGGTGTACCACTTGCAAGTCGGACTTCACAATTTCCCATGGCGGGGTGGTGGATGTGAAGCCACTGAGTCACGCAAGCACATCGATTTCTCTAACGCGCTGAATTCTTCCAGCAACACACACACACACACACACACACACACACACACACACACACACACAACACACACACACACACTAACACACACACACACACACACACACACACACACACACACACACACACACACACACACACTAACACACTAACACACACACACTAACACACACACACACACACACTAACACTAACACCACACACACACTAACACATATATATATATACTGAGGAAGAGTGAGAGGGGGGAGTAATCAGGAAGGGAGAACAACATGTAGACTTCACACAACAAGAGAGAGAGAGGGGGAGGGAGGGAGAATACTCATGCAAACAAACGCATACATACTCAACAGTATGTGTGTTTCCAGTGTATTCTACATTTTCATGATTTGTAAAGATTTCTTGTGATACTCAAAAGAAAAGCTTGTTTTTGAAGAAAAGTAAAGTTAACAAAAATTTTGCGAACATTTTCATCGCATTGTGTTTGTTTGAAAAAAGGTAAGTGTCACGCTTGATTACTCTTAGCTCTCTGAAATTACACATTTCTGCCTCACTGAGCTTCAGTTCGTACTCATTTGTCTCCCAGGGGGTTGGCAGGTCTGCTTACAAGACTGATTAACATTTGCACACTGTCTCACACTCTCTTTCACACACACACATGTACATGACACACACACATCCATCCATGCGATTCAACTCATGGCCGTAATGCGAATCAACATTGGCCGTAAAATTATGTTCTTTATATGAAAACTGAAAATTGTTCAGAGATTTCTTGATAAACAATTTCAGATCGTTTAGTCAATTTAAAAAGAAACATATCTCTACAATGGCTAAACATCTGATTAGTAGCCGACAGTACTTGCCTGTCTTTTTTTGAAAAATCATGTTAACCATGGTAGGGATTTGCAGAAAATTTCCAACTCTGTAGATTTTTTTCTCTTTAGCCACAGTCACAGTGAAAATTACGTGACAGTTAATTTTGTTCACTGACTGTGCTACCTGATGACAATTTCTTCACAGGATAACTGATTTTGGAAAGATGAACATATTCTCAAAACTTACTCAAATGGTCCGAAATTGTCCTCACCCATTGTATGTATATGTATAATATGTGCTGAAGTAGTCCTCACCCGATGTATGTATATGTATAGTATGTGCTGAAATAGTCCTCACTCATTGTATGTTTATGTATGTATGTGCTGAAATAGTCCTCACCCATTGTATGTATATGTATGTATGTGCTGAAATAGTCCTCACCCATTGTATGTATATGTATGTATGTGCTGAAATAGTCCTCACCCATTGTATGTATATGTATGTATGTGCTGAAATAGTCCTCACCCATTGTATGTATATGTATGTATGTGCTGAAATTGCCCTCACCCATTATATGTGTATGTATGTATGTGCTGAAATGGTCGTCGCTCATTGCATCCAAAGACCATTGACAGGGGCCCACCAATCCCCAGTGGAACAGCTGTGAGCGATGTGACATAGTCACCTGGCATGGTGTGCTGTGTGCAGGCTGCTGCAGCAGTGTGTGGAGTGCCTGCCCACCATGCCCCTGCAGGAGGTGGAGAATGAAGTGGAGCTCAAGGAGCAGGCAGGGTGGATCGTCTTTGACTGCCTCCTGGCCATCCTCAGGGTCATGCTGAACGTCACTCACGATAGTGGTACGCCTCCCCCCCCCACCCCCACCACTGGGTCTTTTTGTACTCCCAGTTCTTATAGAATTGTGTGTGTGTGTTGTCTGTCTGTCCGTCCGTCCGTGGTCAAAATGTGTTCCACTCACTCCAGACAAAACTACTGGGCCGATCTTTCTGAAAATTTGTAGGTATGTTCATTATGGGTCAAGGATGATGCCCGATGTGTTATTTTACTGTTATGGCCGTTACTAATGGCCATAATGGCCCATAACAGTTTTCCTTCTTTATGGAATATCTCAGAAAGTACTGGACCGATCTCTCTGAAAATTTGAAGGTATGTTCATTATGGGTCACGGATTATGCCTGATGTTTTATTTTACCGTTATAGCCGTTACTAACGGCCATAACGGCCCATAACGGTTTTTATTTTTTATGGAATATCTCAGAAAGTACTTGGCCGATCTTTCTGAAAATTTGTAGGTATCTTCATTATGGGTCACGGATGATGCCCGATGTGTTATTTTACCGTTATATCCGTTACTAACGGCCATAACGGCCCATAACAGTTTTCCTTCTTTATGGAAAATCTCAGAAAGTACTTGGCCGATCTTTCTGAAAATATGTAGACATGTTCATTATGAGTCACAGATGATGCCCGGTGTGTTATTTTACCGTTATAGCCGTTACAAACGGCCATAACGGCCCATAACTGTTTTTCTTATTTATAGAATATCTCAGAAAGTACTTGGCCGATCTTTCTGAAAATTTGTAGGTATGTTCATTATGGGTCATGGATGATGCCCGGTGTGTTACTTTAACTGTTATAGCCGTTATTAACGGCTATAACGGCGACTGATAACATTTTTTTTCTTTATGGAATATCGTAGAAAGTACTTGGCTGATCTTTCTGAAAATTTGAAGGTATGTTCATTATGGGTTACGGATCATGCCCAATGCTTTAGTTTACCGTTATAGCCGTTACTAACGGCTATAACAGTTTTTCTTCTTTACGGAATATCTCTGGAAGTACTTGGCCGATCTTTCTGAAAATTTGTAGGCATGTTGGTTATGGGTCACGGATCATGCCCGATTTTTTTATTTTACCGTTATAGCCGTTATTAATGGCTATAACGGCCCATGACAGTTTTCTTCTTTATGGAAAATCTCAGAAAGTACTTGGCCGATCTTTCTGAAAATTTGTAGGTATGTTCATTATGGGTCACAGATGATGGCCGATGATTACCGTTATAGCCGTTACTAACGGCTATAACGGGCCAAAATGGTTTTTCCTCTTTATGGAATATCTCACGCGTATTCAAGATAAACTGGGAGTACGTTTATATGCTATGCATCTTGTTTATTTGTTTGTGATTGATTTTTTTCTGGAAGGTCATAGGTTGTCAGGGAAAGTAGAGGGGTCGGTGGGAAGGGAGGAGAGGGAGTAGGATGTGTCTAAGCTGTAATTAGCATATTAGGGAGTAAAATGAATGATTTTTCAATACATTGTCAGTGTGCTTTGTTGCTCTGTAAGCAGGTGGAGCTCGTGGTTCGACAGATGATGAAAATATGTGGATGTGGATGTGCGAGTAAAACTGATCTGCTATTTCTGCTTCACATTAAAAGAAAGCAAATGGAATCTCTGATCACAGTTTACACATGTGTATTATAGAGCGCATAGCTCGTGAACTTCATCACCTTTTCCTTGCAATTTGCTGTAAATATAAACTAACACATGCTAGCTCACACGCATCTCCCTAACCACCCATCATCCAGCTTCCCTTTCTCACTGCGTACACACATACAGACCTACCTGCTCGCATGTAGAAAGATATTCTGTTTAGGTATAACAGCAACAGTATCCATCGAGAATATGGGAATTTGTGTCAGTTCAAGATCTGTAGCAGTGTTTATGTGTATGTGTGCGCTTGGGTGCTTGCTCAGTTATACCTCAACCAATACCAGTGTGTGTGTGTGTGCGTGTTTTGTTGGATCTAGACTGATACCACTGTGTACGTTTTCTATCTTTGCTTGCCCTCTCTCTCTCTCTCTCTCTCGCTCTCTCTCTCTCTCTTTAAACGTTACTGTATTACTCCTGTGTACGAGGACATACAGAGATGTTATGATTTTAATTGTCTTTGTTAACCTTTGATTTCATAGACACTGTGAATAAATGTGTTTTATTTGTTCTCAAGGAAAGGAAGAGATAAGTGTTATTGTTCTGTCGCCCCCTCCCCCCTTGTTAAAAGACCTCTTTGGTAATGACAGTAATATATCAAAGTGTCAAAGTCTGTCTGTCTGTCTGTCTGTCTTCTCTCTCTCTCTCTCTCTCTCTCTCTCTCTCTCTCTCAGTCACTCAGTCACTCACTCAATCACACTCATTCACTCACCCTCTTTCTGTTCTCTGTGTTTTATGAACAGAGCAAGGCAGCACGAGAGTGGGGAAAGAGGAGGGAGTTGTGCACACAGTGTTGACCTGTGTGGCCAGCACTCAGTGGTGTGTGCCTCTCGACCAGCGCTTCGACGTCCTTGTCCTGGTCAGTTTGTGTCTGCATGTGTTCGCGGATATCTGTGCAAGTGAGAGATAGAGTGTGTTTTGGAAAGAGATTGATCGAGAGAGACTGTGTGTGTGTGTGCGTGCGGGCGTGTGTGTGTGCGGATGTGTGCATGTTTGTGTGTGTGTATGTTTGTGTGTGTATGTGTGTGTGTGTGTACATGTAAAGACTTGCATAGGCAGTGTTGCTCACCATCAAAAATATCATAACCTCCGCCAGTGGCACGGTTTTACCTGTATCTGTATCTGTTTTTTTTTTTAAAGATTAAATGACAGCTGCTGACCCATTTTGAACTAAACCTGATAAAGAGATAGGAAGTGCTTCAAGGACGAACTCTCTAAATTTGAGTGTGGATCCAGATAAGAGGTGGATTTATGACCCATTAGTGAAGGTCTGTAATGTACCAAATGCCCTTCTGGTTGTTTCTGTTGTTGCTTGCTTTGCTGTGGTAACCACACTGTCCATTTTTTTTTTTCTCTGATAGAGCTTGGGCCTGCTGATCAACTTGATGGAGTACTGCCCTACCAGCCGGCAGTACTTGATGGACTGCAAGCTGATGACCCAGACAGCAGAAGACGTGGACCCGACAGAGATGGGGGCAGTGGAGACCCTTGTTCAGGTGCGCTTCTGCTGTTACTCTGATTACTTTCTTGGGTCTGTGCAGACCAGGCTTTTCTTTTTTTTTTTTTTTTTTTGCTCAGAATTTTTTATTTGAAAAGAGGTGGATGCTACAACCCCTAAGCCAGATATGGCGGTAGAATTTCTCTCTCTTTCGCTTTTTGTCTCTCTCTCTTTCTCTGTCTCTGTCTCTGTATGTCCGTCTGTCTCTCTTCCCCCCTCTCTGTTTCTCTCTCTCTCTTTCTCTCACTCTAAATATATGTTTGTTTTGTCTTTTTTTCTTTTCTTTTGGCTTTGTTTCTTTTATTGTCGGTACAAATATGCGATAAAGATTTGAAAAAGGCAGATTCAGTCATCTGTTGCAGACTGAATATAGGTTGTATGTTACAACATTAGTGTTATATGTTAATATGAACATGGAAACTACATCACTGCCAACAGCACTAGTGGTAGACTTGTTTCGAGTGTGCAGACTCTTCTTAAAGTCTGAATACTGACATGAAAAGGCTTTTGATCTTTTATCACAAGTTTTGGCAGCACAAAGTAACCTAAAAAATGATTGTTCTGCATGCTGTAAATCTCTGCAGGTACATTCTGAAATGTCTCTTGGTGCCAAATCATCACTTGCTTCATGTTACTTCCTCCTCCAAACAGCTTTTCCTTCAAAGAGAGACAGCTGCTCGGCAGATGGAGGAAGCCCCAGAGACTCCATCCAAGGTTGAGACTCTGTCAACAAGAGTGGGGAGTGGCGAGAGTCAGACTCCGGGATCGAGTGGATCGCCAGGTCGGCAGAGAAGGTGAAGGCTGCCGAGGAGCAGAGGAAAGAAGCTGCGAAGGATGGGGGCAGCGCTGAGAAGGGAAAAGAAGAGAAGGAAAGTAACGATGCCGACAAGTCCAGCAGTAATACCAGCATTCTGGAGGATGAGGAGACGTTTACCAAAGGTACGAGTTTGACATTTGAAGAGAATTGGGAAAGGAGATAAAACAGAATTCTGTGACTTAGGAGCTCTAGTGCATAAGGGGGGAGAGAGAGAGTGAAAGCTCCGTTTGATTTTTTTTTTTGATAGAGTGGTTCAGCATTAAGTTTTTGATTTTCAGTATTACGCATGGACACTCTCTGTCTCTCACTCTCATATACACATAATCACACGCACGCAAGTGTGCATGCGTACATGCACCCAAACATGCATGCACACACACGCAGGCACATGCTCACACAGGTACATCACACAATGCGCACATGCACACATGCTCACATGCATACACATGTACACACACACACACACACACACACACACACACACAACACACTCACACACACACACACACACACACACACACACACACACACACACACACACACACACACTTTTTCTCTCTCGCTCTCTCTCTTTCTCTCACTCTCTGTTTTTTATTTCTCTGTGTAAGTCTACATAGTTGTATAGATTCATAAATGTTATATTACAGCCTTGCACAAAGCAGGGAAGCACATGGAGAACAGCATCGTGGCTTCCTATGTTGGTCTACTCCTCGGCTGCCTCATACAAGAAAACAAGGTCAGAACATTTCTGGTCAAGTGGCTGAGAATAGAACGCGTTGCTGGTTAGAAATGTTCAAAATTCCAGTGAAACTGTTTAGAGTTAAAATGAAGATAGGGTTGTTGTTCAGAGACTATTGAGTCTGCTCCCCCCCTCTTCCCCTGCAAAAAAAAAAAAAGAAGACAAAAAGCATTATACTTAATCTCTGCATAGGTATGTGCATATATCTGCATCTATATATGCATGAGAGTTTGTACAACATGTATTAGCACTGTCTGTTTATCATGCCACTTGAGAATTCATTGATATCCTAACTCGTAGTTGTGAGTTCCTCATGGTTCGGTTTGTAAATCACCCATGTGAAAATAGTTTAAAGGGAGATAACCTAAATAGCATCAACCTGTGGAATTTTCTGCAAAATTACATTCAGCACTGACTGTTTTCGCCTGTCCACTCCCTGCTTTTCAAAGGTAATGTTTTATTTCTGATTTGTTAAGGAATGGATGTATTGGAAAGTCGTCACTGGCATGCTAGAATGGTCTGCTATTAAAAGAAAAAAAAAAAGGAAAAAAAAAGAAAGTAACCTCAAAACACTTCAAAGTTTGAAAGCAGACTGACTTGTTCTTCTCACCCATCCATTCTCTATTGGGACAGTATGTATGTAAGCATCATTGCACTCTGTTCTGAACTGTCATTGAGTGTGTTAAAATGAGTCATTGGAAGAAAAAGAAAAAAAGAAAGACTGCGAATGAAAGCATGTTGTTGCCTATTCTCCTAGTCATCCCCATGTGTTAAGCATGATCTTCTTTGTTGAACTGAACTGTTATGTCAGCTGATTGGCCTGATGAACAGCAAATGAGAGTTTGAAATATCTCACCTGAGGGGTGCACTGTCAAGTTTACTTTGGGGGCATCTGAAATACACTGCATGCTACCTTGTAACTATCTCACTTGCTTCCATCTGTGTGTGTGTGTGTGTGTGTGTGTGTGTGTGTGTGTGTGTGTGAGTGAGTGAGTGCAAGCACTCTTCCCAGCATCAGTGTCTATTGACATTTATAGAAGTGGTCAAATTTCCAATTTTTGTGGTTGAACTCTGGACATTTATCCTGTTGATGCTGTTTTATGGTGCAAATTCAGGGGCAAAGATTAGCTTTGACAACAAAAAAGAGCAATGCATGTCTGTTGTCTTTGGGCCTGTTTGCTTTAGTTCGTTTGTTCTTTATAACATACACTGCAGTTCAGGTGGCTAAGCCATTGAAACATCTGGGTTTGTGTGTGTGTGTGTGTGTGTGTGTGTGTGTGTGTGTGTGTGTGTGTGTGTTCAGGAGATCACTCTGTTCTAGCATAAGGTGGAGTGTACAGATGTACCAGACTGAGAATATGAAATTTGTCTGCATTTGCAAGGGACAAAACTCTTGCTTGTCAAGCACTTTGAAAGTGTTAACCATTTTTTGTGAATTCCCCTTTCTTCTTTCCGCCCTTTCTCTTCTCCTTCTTTTCCATACAGCTAGATTTTGTGCGTTTTTTTCTTTTTCAGTATTGCACCTTGGTTTATCTGGACTCATAGAATTTTCGTCTTTAGGGCCGATGATGGGAAGGAGGTGGTTTTATGTCTTTCAGAGCCAAAAAGGTGGAGAGGGACATGTCTCACTTCTATGTGCATGAGAAAGTATATTCTTAGAAATAGTGTAGACAATAGTTTTCTCTTGCTTCGTTTTTAGTTGGAATTGTTCCTGATTGGTTTGACTTATTCATTATGCGTTTTTTTTCTCCAGGAATATGTGGAGATTGTGAGGAAATACCTCCCTGATGGTAGTTTTGACTCCATGATCAAGATTCTCAAGAAATTCCTTGGATTCATGAATTTGACGGTCAGTAATCTGCCTTTGGTTTCTGTCCCACTAAATCTAGTTATTTATTGTTCTTTGTTTTCATTTGCTTATTAATGTTCTTTGTTTTCATTTGCTATTTCTGAAATTCTATAAATGTATTCATTGTTGACATTTTAGAAATTCCTTGAAATGGTCTGGACACTCTGCAGGAGAATAACAAAATACCTGATGTAGGATAATTTTTTCAACCGTTTGCTTTATTTGTTATTGTTTTCATTTTTTAACTTTTTGTTATTCTTTTTATAATCATGTTCATTTTATGATTTAGATATTAACACTGCTTTGAAAAATGAAAGAATAAACACAGGAACTTGAATATGTGGATTCAGGACATGAGGATTCCTGGTCAGTCATAAAGTGGGTGCACCATTTTCATTCCACTTTGTGATGTTCTTAAAATTAACATTTTAACTGCTAACTTACATTGACCAGAAGTTCTCTGTACCACTAGATTATTTTTCCTCAGAGGGTGGATAAACTGGGGTTGTGTCTTTTAAGAAAAAAGTATTATTCTGCAAAGTCATATTCACTCTAAATTTGGTATATGTAAGGGGAGATGGCTTTAGTTTGATGAAAATGCCTAGAAGATACATGTGTCAGTATCATGTTAGTATATCATAAGGTTAATCTGACAGTAAATTGGTTTTAATCAGTTTAGCACTCTGTGTTGTGTCAGCCAGTCATTTGAGCTAGAACACCAATATTTTATCAGATTGATGTTGACAGCAGATCTGTATCGCTGAATCATGCCGATAATGCTGGAACTGATAAAGAAGTGTGTGTGTGTGTGTGTGTGTGTGTGTGTGTGTGTGTGTTCATAAGTATGAATCTGCTATATTTAGAGTTGATCCCATGAGCCTGCAGTCTGCTGGATTGTAGCTACTTTATGCCTTTGCCATAAATATGCACCAGAAATGTATTCTTCCCTTTAATCCTTGACATGATGGTATGCCTCATAGACATTTTAGTTTTGTCCAGTGTAAGTGATGTGCACTTTGTACCTACTTAGCTTGCTGTGGATTAACCCATATATGACCTTGCAATGTGCTAGATTCACCACTCTCAGCCCTAGGGGAACTAATCCAGTTTCTTCTGTAAGAATTCGGGTGTTTGAGAGCCTGCCTCAATTTCAGGTTCCAGCCAAAAAAAAAAAAAAAAGCTTTTTGTTGTTGTTGTTGTATGAATAGTCATATATTATTCACAGTTTCTATCAGAAATATTTTTTCCTAAGAAATCATGTTAGTGTTTAAAGTCACAATAGGCTGGTTAAAAAAAGAAATGACTTTTTTATGTACAGACTACGCTAATTGAATGCAAATGAATAATTTGTTTGGTATTATAAGAACTTTGAAAAAAAATTTCAGTCCAAACTGAACAAGCACTGCAATATTTGAAATGAATAAAACACAGATTATTGACACAAAGAAATATGATTAACAGTGAAATTGAAATGATGTTAGAGTAAAATTGCCCATTTTTTGACTCTTCTACATGTGTTTTTGACACTTCTACATGTGCTTTTGACATTCTACATGTGTTTTTGCAGTTTTTCATTCAAAATGAATTTGAAACAACCTAACAGTAGAAAGTAAATTAATAAGACAGTTTTTGAGATCAAACATCATTTGAAATTAAAATAGATCATCAAAGATCATTAATCTTTTCTCAGTGACCTTTGATACAGTATCAGTGGCCTGACAAACCATTCCGTGAATCCATCTTGATATGGCTGCTTGCCCCCAGGTCCGAAAACTTGACCAAGTCATTGCTGTTTATTTCCCCAGATAATTCTGTATATTAAACTTCTACCAGAAGTGTCCAGTCAAATACCTTGATCCTACCTTTTCCAGTATTTTCAAATAAATCTTCATCAGTTTCCACTTTTCACGTTTGAATTGATACAGATGCGTCGGCGACTGACCGAGATTCTCAGCCTGACCAAGTCAGCTTTGTGGATGTCAACCAGTAAAGTTTTTCAGAAAATTGAATTTATTTTTGCATGAAAGTCATTGTGAAACAATTTTATAACTTGGTCATTAGTAACGTTTCCAAATAAATCTGCTTTTTCTATGGAATTCGTAATGATACAGCTGCCATCTGTGCTTGACAGAACCTTGGCGTTTACCATTTGTAATCTGTGATATTGTCTTTGCAAAGAAGTGCCCTATCAAAATCCAGACAACTTCAAATCAAGATGTTGCTGAATCGTCATTGGTTCCAGTATTGTAGTCAGCTAAAATGTATGAAGAGTACACAACTTGAACTTCTCCTTTGAATTGTGATACCCATGAGGCATGCATGAATGTATATCCTGTTTTTTTTTTTTCTTGTTTTTTTTTTTTTTAGCTTACTAACTGCATGTGCATATCCTGTCTGTATCAGTTGCTGTATACATTTCATATCCAGTCAAATACAGGTTGATAAAAGTTGCTTTTTTTCTTTTGTGTTTAGACTGCTGTGGGGACAACAGACGCCATCTCCATTCAGCGAGTCATCGACACTCTGGAAGCATGTTGAGAAGTTGTCTGGGTGTGTGTGTGTGTGTGTGTGTGTGTGTGTGTGTGTGTGTGTGTGCGTGCGCTTGTGTGTGTGGGTGCGCAGACAGGTGCATGTGTATATGTTCCAAGCGCTGTGCTTAACATGCAAGAGACAATGGTCTGGAAGTGTCTCATTTGTTCTGTATGTGCAGATGGTTTCTTTGTGAAACAGGTGGTGGTGGAAGTGTTGCTGAGACTAGGTGTACATAAAGGAGAGTTACTATTGGAATGTATGGGTCTCTGATTGAAAAGAAACATTTTTTATACAGTAAATATGTGCATACATACAGTACAAAATCTGTATTTTATGTATGGTAATCGGTTGGCAAGTTACATAAGCATGATTTAGATGTAATTTTTTTTTTTGATCATCTGGGTCTCACCATCTGCAGAAGGCTAATATCCTCTGTGTCCTGTCGTAGTTTGGTTTCAAATGATGTTTTAAATGTAGCTTTTTTTTTTTTATTATTATTGTCTTAAAGACTTTAGCAGGGTGTAAATTTGACTGGCTTTGAAAGACTTAAAGCTTGACTTTATTTGTAACTGGCTGACTCCCCCACCCCCTCACTTCCTGCCCCAACTGTATGTCAGGTTTCAGTGATGGATGTGTAGTTGAGATGAGGTAGGGGACAAGACTAGCTTTTTGAACAGTTATTCAGTCTTACCATATTGGCTTGCATCTTCACAGGAAAAAAATTGGTATCAAATGCAGATGTAATGACATTTCCCTCATGTTGTGCTTGATTTTGGTTTATGACTTCAACTTTGAATTAGATTAGACTATTGAAATATTTCACTTGATTGCCTTGTCAGCATGTACAGAATCCAATCATTGACTGACCTCCATGTATCTAATTCATGGAGGGTTTTGGTGCGTTAACTGGGAGAAGTCAGAATTTCGTTTATGCGCAGAAATCATGAGAAATATGACTATCCAGACATTGTGCACATTCAGTGGTTCGCCAGCATGTAAAATGATTGAGATGATGTGGTAAACATGAAAAAAATGTACAGTAAACTGTTGTTTTATATTGAAAACAGACAATGTTTGTGTCAGAGTCCTCACCTTTATCACTGCCTTTGGAATGTCACCATATGGCGTTGCTTGTTATTATTTATGTTGACATGTATTCCATGTAAAACCTTTGGAAACTCTGAAAAAACAAAATGTTTGCCCTCTGTGGTTGATTTGTAGACCTTGACTGAGCAGCTAGTTGTATGCAGTTTCCCAAAGATGTTCCTCATGTGTTATGTACGGTAAAATTACCTTGGCAAAATGTTCCTTGGTTGTATAGGCTTGCAATGTATGTGCTGGAAGATGATTGATGTCTGTTGTCTTTCATGTCTGTTGCTGGTGGCATTGGTTATTTTGAATGATGATTCTGTTAGGTTTCACAGTTGGATGATTCATTAATGCTTTGTTTGGTCTGCCACTTTGTACGGTTTGATGATTCAGTAGTATTCAGCTGAACACAATAATTATAGTAGGTCATATAATTCATGATTCAGGAGTGTTCTGATTGGTATGATAATTATCTCGTTTCATATGGATACAGAATAGTTTATCATCACCTTAAGTGTACTCTTTCTATGCTCCCTCCTATCTGCTGTAACCAGTGTGGGCAGCCAGGACTTGTGTGTAGAACCTTAAGAAAAAAAGATACAGGTTTCACCAGTCATTATAGTCCAGTGCGGAAGGCCCAGTGTTGAATGTGCTTACATGAATAAACAGCACAGAATCCATCCATGTCTGCTGCCTGTCCTTGCTTCTGACCAACTACAACCCAAGTGGCTGTATGTGCGCATCATTTTCAACCTATAAATCCAGCTTCGCTAAGGAAGAATGTGTTGATCTAGGGGGGAGGGGTGGGGGAACTGTCAGGGTGACTGTTTCAAGTACCGCTGGTGTTACACTGAAACATAATATAACCAGAACGTGTAAACTGTCTGCTTTGAGTAAATGCATGTGAAATTCAGATCTTGCTGATTAAGATCAAACTGTTGCCTTTTTTTTTCTTTCTTTTTTTGAAATAGATTTTTATTTACAATTGAAAGAAAGTATGAAGCAGAGCGAGTTCGTTGAGAGTAAGACAGAGAGAGAGAGAGAGAGAGAGAGAGGGAAACAGCTGCAACTGGTTTGACCTTGATTGGTATATGCATAGAATTAAAGAATTGCCAGAGCTGCTTGAATTTGTCGCTCTTGTCTTCTTAGAATGATATTCAGATGTGCATGCTTTTTCAGTGATCTGTGGTTTTTATTGTTAAAATTGAAAAGTTCTTTGATGACATTAATTCTTAGAGTTAATTAAGAAAATGGAGAAAAATGTTACACACACACACACACACACACACACACACACACAAGTATAAATAGTGTAACATTTGAATTCTGATTGGATGTTTTCTCATGAGGGTAAGTCCAGCATACAGACTCGATTCCCGTACTTTCGACTCCTGTCCTAGTTCTTCTCATTTTGGATGCTTTGTTTTAGTTATTGCATCTTTCGTTTCAAAAATAAAATGTCTATTTTTGGTCTTTGCATGTTTTTCTTGCTGCACTTGAAACATTGTGTTCAGGCATGCTTTAGCTGCTGGTTTTAACAGTAAGGGATCTTTCTAGTGATCTTTTTTTAATTTTTTTTAATTTTGAAGGGGTGTGTGTGTGTGTCTTTTTTGAGTATATTAAGGGTTTGACTTGATTTCTGCCTTTGTATGGTTTGCACGCTCTAAAATTACATTTTTCATGCAGATTGTAAATGTGCTTTTAGTTTTGTAGGTACGGTTTATATTTCTGCTATTTGTGATTGTTCGTAAGGATGGGGAACCATCTTTTGACTTGTCTTCACTGAATATTTTGAGAGACAGATTTTGCCATTTTCCTTCTTTTATATATTTGGAGACATTTTGACGTTTTTAATTTTCTGTTTTTAAGCCGATCTTTTGTAGTTCATGATGACAGACCAGAAAACCAAGTGCAGATTACACAGCTTGCTTTGGAGTGCATGGCAAAAATTATCAATGACAATGAAGGGATTGCAGGGGTGGGGAGACCTTCCTTATTGATACGGAATTCCGTATTCGGTATAGCAAATTTTTCCTTTTTTTTTTTTTTTGTCCCATGTGGGTTTTCGCACCACTCGTATTTGAAATCCGCCATCTTGTTTTCAATGCGTGAAGACCATATCATCGTGCTTTATATTTGTCAAAAATGGAGTTGATTAACGATGAAGCAGAGGCACGGAAGATCAACAATGACCTGAAGAAAAACAAGTGGAGAAATAAATGGATAGATGAGATGGACGAATTGAATGTCTGTTCCGAAAATGGCTGCGGAAAACAAATGAAGTGGGTGCTGCTTGGTGTATACTGTGCAGTCGGAAGCTTGTATAGAAATCAAATGGAAAAAAAGTGGATCGAAGTGCATTCCCAGGACACAAACATGTGGAGAGATGGAATGCGCTGAAACATACATCAACTCTTCCTGCTGCTGCTCCAGTAATGGCTCTGGTGTCTAAAGTTGATTCCCTGCTGGATGCCAAGATTCGGACTTGTGCATTTCTAGCGGAACACTGCTTGCCTCTGTCACTGGCGCCTGATTTAATCACCTTCAGTCAAAAACTTGCCAAAGATACTCAAAACCTGGAACAGCTTTCCATGTGTAGGAAAACCGCAACATATACTATGACACATGGAGTTGCTGAATTTAAGCCATGTAAGACTTAAAAAAAACAAAAAAACCTCCCCAGGAATCCTCATTCTTGAACTTTATAAGTGATTGAAATTTGGCCACTATCTTCTATTAACATCACTGGTGGGTAATATTTATACATTGCATCCTATTTTGTTTTGATGATTTACTGAATTTAAGATGTATTCTAAGTACTTGGCATAACATTTCCAGTGCGATATTTAAGCCGTAAGTCATACATTGTCATATTTGGAGTCTTTTTGTATAGAAGTTATTTACTAACTTTGTTTTCACGGAGAGGCCACAAAAGTATCTTGGCAAGACAAATTTTCTTCAGCATCTGGAGGGCAACCCCCCAGCAGGGCGTTGCCCCTGCACCCCACCGGGGGCTTAAAGCAGCCCCCCCCCCCCCCCCGGCCTTTTCAGTTGTAGCTATGATTTTCTGCTCCCACCCCAGTGATTGTTTTCTGTACACATCCAAAGTATTAATGGCAAGTTCAAACACCTTCCTTTCTTATTGTTTCAGTTTCGTAACTCCTTAAGAGAAAGATTTGACCCAAATTTCTTAATTATTTCACCCTAGATTTTCACCCACAATTTTCTTTTTTTTCCTTTCAGAATATCCTTAATTTTTAGAAAAGAAGTTCTTGATAGAATTATGTGTGATCTTTGTATTCCACAAAACTGTATTATCAATTTGATACCAGCCTTATATTCCCATAGTCGTGTTAGGCCTCTTCAAAAGTTGAAAAGTTTATGTCAAGTTTTCTGCAAAATGATTGTTGACAAACCCCATATTTTCAGTTGCTTGTAAAGTAGAAAGTAAGAGAAGTAATTCAGTACTTCTTTACGCCTGCTTAGTGCAAAATGTATGTTATCTCTGGGGGGGTTTTCATGCGTCTCCACATGTATCCTTGTGCCAGCTGTAATTCAAGTGATTTTCCCCCCTTCTCACACTTATTCAGGTCTTGTGAAAATCATGCAAGTTGTACCAAAAGTTGAACAATGAGCATGTGATGATGACGGCATGATTTACGTGACGATCAGCTGATAAGAGTTAAAAAGAAATCAGTTGAAATCGGAAGGATAACTTCTTTTTTTTTCTTTTTTTTAATGAAGACAAAGAATGCTTTCAGACAATTTTCATTATAAAGATTTGTTAAATTCTGCTGTCAAAAGAAGTGGAAAAACATAGACAAAAGTTTCGATTTAGATGTATCAAATGCTGTAAAAGCAATTTTGTGTACACGGGATGATTACACTACAGTTTATGTACCCAAGACAAAAGTAGACTAAGTAATAAAAAGACACACAGTAGTTTTCTTAGTATAAAGTACGATCATGTAAATAGTTTGATTATGGTACTTCTGCATGCTGATATTATGTATCTTGTAAGTAACAATTTCTTGTAAAATCAAGGATTGAAAAATTTTTTTTGGTAATTCCACCTTTTGAGATGATTTATTAAAGTGATAGAAAATGAAATATATTCACGATTAAGGTACAGAAGTTGTTTCCTGAGTCTGATTTGTGACTCAAGAAAAAATATTCGATTCTGCGCGTAAAACTTTTTTTCTGTAAAGCACATGGCTTTAAGACCCATAAATTTCATGGAAATAGATGTATTAAAGATAGTTTTTGTGTTGAATCAAACAGGTTTACTCTGAAATTGCTTGTTTGAAAGTAATCCAACTGTAGATGTTGGTTTCTTAAAGTAATGGCATCAGCTTCCTAAACTGGTGAAGAGCACACTTTGCCGGATGAAGTTTTGTTTTAGCATATGTAAATGCACAGGAACAGTTTGCTGTTTTCTTGACATTATTTTCTTATTGACTACAGAACAGAGTAAAGAAAAAATGTTGACTTTGGATACATTCTTTACTCATCTTGCCATGAACATAAAAAGTTTGCAGATTCTTAGCAATTTGAATTGTTATATAGGATGAGATATAGAATGAGATATATGAGTGTATAAAGTAACCAGCATTTGTTCTTTGGGTTTTGAATGTGTGTGTATGGTTTGTGATGTTTCTGCAGCTGTGATTGCAACCATATATACTTTATTCATCTGTGTTTGAATGTGCATAGTTTGATTTTGGGTTTGAATGTGGTTGCTGTTTACTCATGGCATGTGCACCTGTCATATATCTCGCCATGATTGCCTTTTTATTGTACAACAATATCTAATTTTTTTGCACATGTTAATCTGTTTCCCAAGACAGTTTTATCATGTCTCTTTATTTTCAATATGTGTGTGCGCATGCTCATCCTGGGGCAATTGGTGAGTATGTTTCAGGGTATGGCTTAACTGCTCTGAATACTACAGAAATCTCTTTGTACTCGTATTGCTGGGACAGCTATCATTTCAAGGACTGTTTTGTGAATGCATGCCCTGAAGGTGTGGTGTTGTCGGTGGAGGAAGCAGGAACAGCCGACTATTGTTTTTATGAAAAAACATGAGTGTTTGGGAGTGGATTGATGATAAGCAAGGTGACCCATGCACAACCTCAGTACTGAAATTGCAGCATTTATTATTATGATCATTATTTTCAGGGTTTTAGCATTAGAATTTGGTTTGATGTGTAATTTTAGTTTAGGGAGGGGAAAAAAGCGCTCTCATCTCCTCCCCCCCCCCCCCCCCCCCCTCCTTCTCTCCTCAGCGATTCTATCCTCCATTCTCGTCCCTCACACTCCCCTCCCTCCCTCCTCCTCTCTTTCTGCCATGTACTTTCGCTTGACATAACCTTCATTTTGCTTGGTACCAAGTTACCTTTTGAATCTTGCAAACCAGATGTATGTGCACATATGATACCACTTTTCATTGCTTTCTGGTTTCATTAATATTTATCAGTTCATTCTGTGAATTCTCTCCCTGTCCAAACTTTCCCATTTTAAGGACGCAAGTGGAAATCTATGGAGCGCATAAAAATGCAGCTTCAAAGTTGGAGAAAACATCACGGCAAGAAAATGTAAATGTCGTATGTGTCAAGTCGTCGTTACTGTCATCCAGACTGGGGACATAACAGTCAGCATGTTCATAAACTGTAAATAGCAAATAATATCTTGTAACAAAGAATATGTAACATCAGTGTGTTCATCTATATGTGCGCCATCTTTTTCCTACTGTATTGCTTGTCATTATGTTCTGTGTCTGCTTTGTCTGTCTTTGAGCTTTCTGTCTCTCTCTCTGTCTGTCTCTGCCTTTGTCTGTCTATCTGTCTGTCTATCTCTCTTTCTCTCTCTCCTCTCTGTTTCCACTCAGATGAGTGTTAAATCTTGAATGGGTGGTAGTTGAACTTCAATGGCAGTGATGATTTTGAACATTATTGAGCTTTTTGTATCATTGAAAGTTTGCGCACTTTTGATCCATCATAAGAGCCCATTTGTCATCTGTATAATTAGAAGTTGGCATTAATGATGAATAAAAGGAAAATTGCGCTTTGTCTTGTGCGCTTTGTCTTGTCATGGTGCTTGTGCAAATGAGATAATACAATCGGTTTCGGTGGTTACACTTCCTGTCACAGTCATTGCAAAGTGAAATAATTCATCTAGACTTAAAGATTGTTTAAAAAAAATCTGTCCAGTGTTCTTTTTCTTTTTTTTTTTTTTCCCCAGATCATATCAGAAAATTCAAAGAAGAAAAAAAGGAATGGGGGATGGGAAGATTTCATTGCTCATACTTTTTTTTTCTTCTTTTTTTAATCATCAATGATCTGTATGCACGTGTGGCTGAGCCAACACTTTATTGAACTGTGTTAATGTCTACTTGATTGGCTGCTTCAGTAGAAGAAAAAAAAAAAAAGATAAAAACAACAAAGTGATAGGAAACAAAAATTCCTGTTTTTCATACACGTAATTGATAAAGAAATACAAGACATGTCCAGCTGAAAATGATACCAAAAGACGGTCTTAAACACTGCCTCCAGGTCACTGGCATCGCCACTACATTGGTATGCCTCTGGCCAAAGTCAGTTCGCATAGATATGCAGTCAGGAGGAGATTTTAAAAAAGAAAGAAGAGCTAAACTAGTTAAGGGACGATAGAGGTGTGACAACAAATAGTACAGAACAACAGAGCTGATGCATATTTGACTCGCATGTGATGGTTACTTACCAGGCAAGGGTGAAAGGCAAAGAGTGGGTGAGACACCGAGTCAAGGAGGGAGGCATGTAAATTCAATCCCAAACATACAAACAATCCTCTCTCTCTCCTCTCTCCACACACACACACACACACACACACACACACACACACCACACCAAATACTAGCTGTACACATGCCATATGCATGCTACTTTAGCGCGCGCGCACACACACACACACACACACACACGACACACAATGCAAACTATCTACACACACATACGATACACAAGACGATGAAAACACACACAATCACATGTACATACGTGCATGCATGCACACACAAACACACGCACACGACTCCAAAGAAATCGGCATAGCCAGTTGTTTGCAGATCAACCTCGTTATTATCTGTCCGGTGGTCAATTTATCTTCTGGATGTCATTCCATTTCACCACCCTGTCCGTGGCATACGGCATGGGAAAAAAAAGTGTGGCCAGTGGAATGAATGTTCTCCCCACTTTCTCGCCAACTGTTAATGTTTTCTACCTGCACTATCCTTTAAAATTCTAGACAGGAAAAACAAGGGGGTGGGGGGGGGGGGGGGGGGGGCGTCAGGAATGCACATTCATCCATTGTCTTGAATGCAATTGTGGAAAAATGTGAAAATAATTCAAAATGCCTTTTCATCCAGGATTACAAGAAAATAAACAACCTAAAACAAAACCAAAAACAAACCAAAAGCAAACAAACAAACTGTTAGTTTCAAAACGAGGTGACTGAGGGCAGAAAATGAGCAAGATTTAAAAAGAAACGGGGTTAGTTACCGCCACAGATACAGACAAACAGATTACAGGACAAACAAAATATTCTTTAATTTGTTGCTTCTGCGCCATCTGACACACGAAGGCAGTCATCAATCTCCAGAGTGACCGGTCAGTGGTCAGCTTACGGACGTCGCTCCAGCTCCTATGCATGATTTGCACGTAAGTCACACTGAGAGGCCTGTCGCCAATTCCGTTACAACAGTCCTCTTCGCCTCCTTCCTACGAGAGTCTACCAGGGTCTTTGACAGGCCAGATGCAGTGAGGAAAACGAACATCATGGCCGAGCCATTTGAGGCGCCCTTTGAATAAGACAGAGGATTCTGGAGTTTGGTTTGGGCGTTTCCTGATTTCCTCATTGGTGATGCATCTTTTCACGTTTTTTTTTTTTTTTTTTTTTTGAGCACTAGAGTGCAAGCCACCAAGCTTCTTCTCTTGAGAAACTTTGAGGTGCCATGTTTGACAGCTGCACAATATGGTTGACAGCACATAATTATAGTTATATCTCGGCGAAGTCTTCAGTGAAAACGTCTTGCTCGACCAGTTTCTGCGGAGGTGCTTAAACGGTGTTGATACTTTTTTCTTCTTCTACAGTTCAGCTCATTCGTCATTCACCATGATTTTCATGGAGCCTCCCAGGCACGTGAAATCTTCGAAGACACTAGTCTTATTCTACCCTGTGACTACATCTATGTGTAGTTGATGGTCATTCTTCGCCTTTTGTTCTGCTGTTGGACAGACCAAGCCCCGTTGCAGCATTTCTGATAAGATACACTAGATCTTGCGAACACTCTGGTCTAACGTCGATGCGATGTCATCAGCGTAGAGGAGGTCTGACGGCTTGTGTCTTTCACACCAGTGGATGCCTTTCGATTTTTTAGGACACTGTCAACTACCACAATGAAAAGGATCGGTGAA
Source organism: Conus canariensis (assembly GCA_033310375.1). Taxonomy (NCBI): domain Eukaryota; kingdom Metazoa; phylum Mollusca; class Gastropoda; order Neogastropoda; family Conidae; genus Conus; species Conus canariensis. Next base: position 141,576,723 of record CM065714.1, read on the forward strand.
AGCGTGCAGCTCTCACGCTCTTGGAATCAACCACTGAAGTCGTTCTCAGTTCTTGAACAGCAGTGGGAACCAAGAAATATCAATTCACTGACCTTGACAACTATTTTGAGAATTTCGTAGAACAGTAGTATTCTCGACAAGGAGGGTCTGAATACATCGTTAAAAGCCTTGCTTAAATCAATAAAGCTTATTGGAAGAGAAACCCGGTACTCGTCGGCACTTCCAGGTGATGCGTCTGAGAGTGAAGATTTGTTTCCTGAGTGAGCGCCTAGGATTGAAGCCTGCTTGCTCCTCGCGCAGCACGCCATCGACATCTCTCATCCGGTTTACCATTATCTGGCAATATAACTTCGAAGGGACAGGCACTAGGATCACACTCCTTCAGCTGTCACAGGTGGGAAGATTTTCTTTCTTTAAGATGCAGACAACTGCATCGCCGTTCCAGTCTTCATTCCACACATGGTAACAGATCTTTAGAAGCCATTGAACAGCCACTGCAACACCAGCTTTCAGCATTTTTGACCGTGAGGCCGTCCGTGCCAGGCGACTGTTGTTCCTCAACGCCTTGATGGCTTTCTTCCCTTCTGTCGTGTCGATGGGAGGGGCAGTGGTAGGGTCTTCAGGCTGCGCAGGATTGCGTGGTCGACGCCTGTTGAGCGCTGCACTGAAGCGTTCCATTGACCTAGCAAGCTTCTCCTCGCCTGTCAGCACAAGTCATCTGTCCATTGGCCAGACCAGCAGAATGATGTCTTCATGACCTTTGCAACTTGATAGACGGACCGCATGTCGTTGCGAACTGCAACCTCCTTGGTCACATCAGCTTGAATGAACATCCAGCTACGTTCGTTTGTCCCGCTGGCACTGTGCCTGACTTCGTGGTCTTTGTCAGTGTAGGCATGCTGCGAGGCTGTTGTGTCCGCCGTACAATCGTAGATCGTGCCGCTTCCGTTGCGTTCTTCCTTTCAGCAGTGAGGCTCCACATGGGACTGCTGATACTTTCTTCTGTCAAGGGTTTCTGTTTACCGGCGATGGGTCCAGCTGGCTGATCTCATGGCCGCTTTTAAATTGTTCCACCACTCTGTTCAGTCGTTGATGGGCTCTGACTTTGAATCCTTATTACACTCCAGTGGCTTTCAATTTGGCGACATGAAAATTCTTGCGTAGTTCTAACTTGTTCTTTTGCTCTCATCAGCTTTATCTTGAGCTTGGCTGTAGCCAAATAATGGTCGCTGCCCACAGCTGCTTTCCCTAGCAGCGTATGTCCTGGGTGCAGGTGGTTTCCCGAGCTGGACCAAAGCAACAATGTCAAACAGGTTACCTACGATGAACTTGCGTTGAATCTGACAGTGATTTCATATCTAAAATTGCAAAAGCACCGGGGTATCAGAATGATAAGAAACATCTGAACACACACAAACAGCAATATTAATGGTCGACGTTGCAAAGTCACTGGTCAAGATCACATGCGAAAAAAGAAAGGGTGGTGGTGGTGGGGGGGGGGGGGGGGGGGGGGGGTCAAGGTCTTGGCCAGAAGATTCACCCAAACAGGGAGAAAAATGGTAAGCCAGAGAAGCTGTTAGATGGAGTCAGAAAACGCACCCTAGAACAATGAAGTGCAGCTTGTTTCTGAACTAACGGAGGAGAACCCTCTTTAAAGGAGAGGAAGGGGGAGCAGAGGGAGGGGGATATGTGCTTAACATCCACTGAGCTACACTTACATGATGCTTAAGTCAAGTCTTCCATCTGGATTGTGAGAACAAGATCGACTCGGGAGAGGACTGAAAATCTGCATAGTGGGGAAAAAACACACAGATTTCTATTCAGGGGACACAGTCTGCAACCAGTGAAGACAGCTTGGTACTGCAGGATTAATACGTCAGAAGAGTCGATAGTTGTCTGATGTAAGTAGAGTTGTATTTGTCAGTAGTGGAACGGCTAGCACCTCATGTTACCGATGAAAGAGGTCGTGAACTCTAGGTGACATGGGGTTTGGGTTTTGTTTGTTTATTTTTGCTTTTTTCATCCGCCCACCCTGCCCCTACCCCTCGAATTCCACCAATACGCACACACAAAATCAATCGCTTTCCAACACCTGTCTTTGGCATTACTCCCGCGTAGCTCAGTCAGCCACCCCACAACCACACCCGGATCGTCCTGTTACAGTCCCAACGCCATCAGCCTACTGAGAGCAATCAGTATCGGTCATCAAGAGGCAACCTACCGAAGCTGCCGCATTGCTGCCGAGTCATTCGGATGATCAGTGGGACCTGGTCTGAGCCAACACGCACAGAACGCCACCCATTAAGCCTACACCCCTTCCCATCCCACTGACGACATTAACTTGTTGGGGAGTCCGTGTGAGTGAGCATCCGCCACGTCCACCCAGCGACAGTCCCCATCCAACCACGTCCACCCAGCGACAGTCCCCATCAAACTGATGATTCGGGCGACTTGGCATCAACTCCCTACCAACACGGGCGTGGAGAGGAAACTGGAGCAGCTGTGACCACGAGAGCAGGGCATGAAGAGGCACAATGTTTGAGACTTTAAAAAAAAATTAATAATGATGAATGACAATGAAATGATTAAAATGACGCTACGCTCTTTCATTTTTGTCTTAGATGACATGACGGAGCTTTTTTTTTTTTTTCTTTTCTATGCTTCCCTCCTGAATATATCTCGCCTGAGAGTCACAGACAGCTGACCAGAAGATTTGAACAACGCTCTCGGAGACCTACCCACTGGGGCTGGGCGGGGCCAAAATATCCTACAAATCAATGCCTGATGGGAATCGAACTCACGACCTCCTAGCATGCAGCCTGCAACTCTTTCACATTACATCACGGCAGCTTGTGCTTTTGCTTGTTTGTTTGTTTGTTTTTAACCTGATTTGAAACATTGTTCATTCAGTTGGTCTTTAGGGGTAGTCATCGACCAATCATGTGTCCTTCCATACTTGTCTTTTGCTGAGGATTTTTTTTCCTTTTAAAGAATAACTACTCACTGATACCCCACTCTTTCTCACATCTCAGCCGGAATCATCTCTGCTGTCATTTTGAATTCTTCACCTATATTAGTTTTTTTTCTTCTTTGTTTTCCACTCTTCTTTGTTGTAGATAGGGAACTTCCATGACACTTTCCCTCCCCTGGACCCTTGTCTTTGCTGTTGCTAGCATTTCTCCCCATCCCCTCCTCCTCCCCCCCCCCCCTCCTCCAGGTTTGGTACTTTTCATCTGCTCTTCTATGTTTTCGTTGGAACGTTTCTAAAGGTGAGCAGTTTGCGTTCATTCTCTGTTGTGTCATTGGAGTATGTCTACAAGACTATTGATACTTTGCATCTTGTTTTGTCCGATGTATTTAGGAAATTTTTGTGGGCATAGCACTTTCCATCTGTTCTTCTATGTATTTCTACAGCTAAGCAGTTTCCATGTGCTCTTCTCTGTTATTGATGCGGGGTGGGGGGTGGGGGTGGGGGGCATTTCTACAAGTAAGTGGTTTCCATCCATTCTTCTCTGTTGTTGGAGGAGGTGAGGTGGGGGGCAGGGGGGGGAGGAGGAGGGGGGGGGGGGGGGGGAGGAGGCATTTCTACAGGAAAGCAGTTTCCATCCATTCTTCTCTTTTGCTGGAGGACGGGGTGGGGAGTGGGGGTGGGGGGGTGGGGTGGGGGTGGGGGGGCATTTCTAGAGATAAGCATCCATTCATCTCTGCTCCTGTTGGGGGTATTTCTACAGGTCAGCAGTTTCTGTTCATTTTTCTCTTTTTGTGGTCAGTGTATATCTACCAGAATGTGGCACTTTTTGCCCCCCCCCCCCCCCCCCCCCCCCCTGTTCTTTGTTGTCGTTGGAGCATTTTTGTTGGTATGGGACATATTTGTCGGTATGTCACTTCGCATCTGCTCTTCTGTACTGTTGTTAGGGCAACTATACAGGTAAGCAATTTCCTTCCATTCATCTCTGCTGTTGTTAGGGCATTTCTACAGGTAAGCAGTTTCCATCAATTCTTCTCTGCTGTTGGAGGATGGTGTGTGTGGTGTGTGTGGGGGGGGGGGGGGGGGGGGGGGCATTTCTAGAGATAAGCATCCATTCATTTCTGCTCCCGTTGGGGGTATTTTCTACAGGTAAGCAGTTTCAATCCATTTTTCTTTGCCTGTCGTTGATACATTTCGACAAGAATAAAACACGTTTCATCCCCTTTCGTTGTTGTAGGTGGGGTATTTTCTTCTCTTTTTTTTCTTTTTTTTTTCTTTTTAGGTATGACACTTCCATCTGCTCTTCTCTGTTGTTTTGGGGACATTCATGCGGGTTCACACTTCTCTTCCCTTGTTTTCTGTTGTAGTTGGCGCTTTTTTTTTTTTTTTTTTTAACAGACGTGAGACTGTCTATCCCCTCTTTCCTGCTGTAGCTGTGGTATCTCTAAGGGGGATACGGCACTTTCCATCTCATCTTTTCTGTTAGTTAGCGTTGGGTGGGTCGTTTCTTCAGGTGTAGCACTTTCTTTGTCCTCTTTGTTTGTTGTTGTTGTTGTTGTTGTGTTGTTGTTGTTGTTTTTGTCAGAGAAATTCTAAATATGTAGCACTTTCCTCCCATCTCTTTCTATTGTTCTTGGAATGATTCTGACGGTGTGACACGAGACTTTTAGTCCCCTGTTTTCTGTTATGCATAGGGCTTTTCTACGTAAATAACAATATACTTTTTTTTTTTCCTGTTGTAGGTTTTTGTCCTTAAGGTCTAGACTTTCATCCCCCCCCCCACTAACTATTGAAGTGGAGAGTTTTTTCTTCATATTTTTTGTTCTTAAATTCTTTCCCCTCTTCTCTTTTAAGGCTTTTCTGTTGGTATACACTTTCCGTCAACTCTTCTGTTACATCTAGGGTTTTTCCATAAGAATTACACTTGCCTCCCCCCCCCCCCCCCCCCCCCCCCCCCCCTTCCTTTTTTTTTCCTTCTAAAGCAACAGCGCCTCCTGCCGTTCTCTTATGTTGTAGCTGGGGCATTTCTATAGGTATGGCACTTTTAATACCTTTTTTTTCTGTTGTCATTTTTTTCCCTAATGGAATGACAACACCCCCCCCCCCCTCCCACACACACCTCCTCTCTTCTGATGTAGCTGGGATGTTTCTACAGACAAGGCACTTACTTTCCACTTTCTTCTGTTGTAGTTGTTCATTTGTTTGCTTGTTTGTTTCTCACAGGAATGACTCCTCTTTCCCTCTTTTCCTGACGAAGTCTGGGCGTTGCTTACAGGTATAATATTTTCTTCCCTTTTTTTGTAGTAGGTTGGTTGGTTTGTTCGTTTATTTTTTGTTTCGTTTTTATTCTTTTTTTTTTTTTTTTTTTTTTTTTTTTTTTTTTACACAAATGACACTGTCCATCCCTCATTTCTCTGTCATACTTTGGGAATACCTACAGTTATGTACTTTTCTTCCCCCCTTCCTTTCTGTTGAAGTATAGGTGTTTCTAAAGGTATGATACTTTTCGTCCCCCTCATTCCTGTTCTAGCCAGTGTTTCTCAACCGGTATGACACTTCACTTCGGCTCTTCCGTCACGTTAATGGTTATTCTATAGGTATGATACTTCACTTCGGCTCTTCCGTCACATTTATGGTGATTCTATAGGTATGACACTTTACTTCGGCTCTTCCGTCACGTTTATGGTGATTCTATAGGTATGATACTTCACTTCGGCTCTTCCGTCACGTTTATGGTTATTCTATAGGTATGATACTTCACTTCGGCTCTTCCGTCACGTTTATGGTTATTCTATAGGTATGATACTTCACTTCGGGTCTTCCGTCACATTTATGGTGATTCTATAGGTATGACCCTTTTATGGTTATTCTATAGGTATGACACTTCACTTCGGCTCTTCCGTCATGTTTATGGTTATTCTATAGGTATGACTCTTTACTTCGGGTCTTCCGTCACATTTACGGTTATTCTATAGGTATGACACTTTCATTCCCCTTCTTTCTTGCTATTGTTACGGTCTTTTTCTTTTTTCTTTTTAAAGTTGTGGCCCCGCCTTGGCTTTAAGGCTGTGTCAGGCCAATTGACATAGGCTAGAACACCAAGGCTGCATCAAAATGTTGTTATGCTCTGCATAGTTATGCGGGGATTGTCTTCAGTCGTGACAAGCTCTTAGCATAACATTATCAATCTCCAAAATCCCTCGAAGCCGGAATGTGGCTGCCCATGTGGAGGGGGATATCAAAAACGGTCACACACGTAATGTTATCATCCCCAGCTGATGCATTTGTACCATAGTGTTCAAGTACTTCGGCTGTTTGGATGATCCCCATGGAGTCTTTTAGCCAGGGTACGACGACGACGACGACGACGACGACGACGATGACGATGACGACGACGACGACGACGACAACAACAACAACAACTAGTTATGGCGATTCACCCCCCCTCCCCTCTTCTCTAATGTAGTTGAGGCATGTCGACAGGTATGGCGCTTTCCAACCTCTCAATCCGTGAGACCCAGTTGGTCACAGGCGTGACGGCCAATTTATTCTCTGTTGTAGTTGGGGCTTTGCTACTGATACTAAGCCCAACCCGCCATATTCTCTGTTGTAGTTGGGGCTTTGCTACTGATACTAAGCCCAACCCGCCATATTCTCTGTTGTAGTTGGGGCTTTTCTACTGATACTAAGCCCACCCGCCATATTCTCTGTTGTAGTTGGGGCTTTTCTACTGATACTAAGCCCAGCCCGCCATATTCTCTGTTGTAGTTGGGGCTTTTCTACTGATACTACCCACGCCATTCTTGTTTAGGCTCCTATCACACCCGCCATATTCGCTGTTGTAGTTGGGCTTTTCTACTGATACTAAGCCGAACCCGCCACATTCTCTATTGTAGTCAGGGTATCTAAACAGATACGTTATTTTTTTTTCTTCCCCCTTTTCTCTGTTGCAGTTTGGGCTTTCACACTAGTATGATAACACCTCCCATCCCCCTTCTCTTGGTTGAAGCTTTACTTGGGTACACCACGTTGCTTCTGCTCTCTCTCTCTCTCTCTCTCTCTCTCTCTCTCTCTCTCTCTCTCTCTAATATCACATATGTGAAAAGACGTAAAACTGAAGTATTACTACTACTAGTACTACTACACACACATACACGCACGCACGCACGCACGCACCCACGCACACGCACGCACGCACGCACGCACGCACGCACGCACGCACACACACACACACACACACACACACACACACACTCACACGCGCGTAGATTCTTGAGCAATTTTATGCCAACTTCCCCATACGTTAGTACTTGTTGGTTTTTGTTAATTTAGTATGATTCTTGCGCCGAATAAGAAAAGATATGTGATTGCTCGTTCTTCGTTTTCATTGTCCTAAATGTTGTTTGTTTTACTTCGAGAAGACCTAGGAGATGGAAAGACGTCGTGTTTTGTCTTGTAATCTGTTTGCCATATTGTTTTGCGGAAGAAATAACAATTCTTCATAAAATTTGGTTGAATTTCCGCCTGCAGTCACCTCACTTTGAAACGAACTTTAATGAATTCATGTTTTTGGTGTGTGTGTGTGTGTGTGTGTGTGTGTGTGTGTGTGTGTGTGTGTGTGTGTTGTGGCGTGCGTGCGTGCGTGCGTGCGTGTGTGTGTGTGGTGTAATATTTTTGTTTTACACAATACAACAAAATACAAACCTTCTCCATCGTAATGTTTGAGTCCTGTTCAACATCTAGTTCCCCATAACCAAGACGACAAGGGACTGCATGGACACAGCTGCTGTACTTTCCCCATCTCTCTCGCTTATGTCCCTTTCCGACGGCGACATTTTTCGCGTGAGAAGAGTAAATTCCGTGTGTAATACAGAGACATTGTCTCTCTACGAACAAAGTAATGTTGTTTTTTTTTAATTTAATTTTTTTTTAAACACCATTTCTATTCTATGAAAAGGAAATCAATATCCAAAAACATTTTGAACGAAAAAAAAAAGCTTTTGTGTTGTTTTAAAATCAGGTTTAATTCCTGCCCTTAGTTTTTTTTGTTTTGTTTTTCCCAGTTACGAAAGGAACGGACTCAAATTTTGAGAGGGTTCATATTCATGTCTAGGTACATTCTTTAAGTGATATAAACTGGGGCATGCTGAAATGCATGATTGATATATTTTAACGGACTTATTTAAAAACAACAACAACCCACTATCAGCTCTTTAAATTGGCTACATCAATATAATAAAAAAAAATTATAGGAAACTGCTCTTCCGATACAACTTGTCAGATATATATTCAGAATATTTTTAACTGAAGAAGAGTTGACAGGCGCTACTACATGTCTTAATTTGTTGTCTTAAGCGCGCAGACAGAGAATAGATGAAGGTATAAACCTTTTAGTTCTTTGGTCGGAAAAAAAAAAGACCATACATATGATTCTGCAGCGGCGACTAGCTGCGTTTGTCCTGTTGTCGATTCATATAGTGACATACAAACCTCATTACCAAAAGGTCAGATGAGTGCTCTTATGTTTTCCTACCGTCCATCATAGCAGTTCAGCGGGCAATGGATAATGATGGACGTCCTAGTCTGATGCTGGACATTCAAGTTTTCACACCCTCACCCGGTGACAGTTCATTACTATTTAATTTGTGCATGCGTACACACACGAAAAGGGTTCCTGCGTATACATACGAAAGTGGTTTATGCGTATATACACGAAGGCGGTTCATGCGCATGTACACGAAAACTGTTCCTGCATAATTATACACACGAAATGGATTCAGTCATGGAGTTTATAAATACATTCTGCTGGTCCAGACATTACGAATCCCCAGCCATGGAGTTTGTAATATACTCTGCTTGTTCAGATATTACGAGTTCAGTCATGGAGTTTATTATATGCTCTGCTTGTTCAGACATTACGAGTTTAGTCATGGAGTTTGTAATGTACTCTGCTTGTAATATACTCTGCTTGTTCCAAGACATTACGAGTTCAGTCATGGAGTTTGTAATATACCCTGTTTGTTCAGACATTACGAGTTCAGTCATGGAGTTTCTGGTATACTCTGCTTGTAACATACTCTGCTTGTTCAGACATTACGAGTCCAGTCATGGAGTTTATGATATTCTCTGCTTACTCTAAGACATTACCAGGTATGCACCGCGGACCTCTTTAGAAGTCTATGATGTGGATATTGTAGATAGATGTTGGGAGATCGGATGAACCCTGCTCTACGCTTCACCTACCAAGTGCTGTACTGATTGGGCAAGACTGTCCTGAACATTGAGTGGAATGTTTTAAATTCAGTTTGTTAGCGCTCTGAGATAAATAAAAATGGGCCCATATAAATGCATTTATCATCATCATCATCATCATCATCATTATCATCATCATTCTCATCATCATCAAGTACTTAAAAAAAAAAATGATTATGACAAGAGGACTACTTCTACTGTTTACCACTCGATTTTCTCGTACCGTCTTGTTACCGAGTTCATGAAATTTGATTCTGAAGTAAAATGAAACCTCCACGCGTGGCATGGCTTTTCATGATCAAAGGGAAGATAACAAAGTTTCTCTGCGAGGCTTCGTTTTCCTTCTTACGCCCCTTCGTCAGAGTTCGGAGTTACAGCAAAGGTCAAGTAGTAACAAAAAAAGTTTGAACAGATGAAAATCGCTCTAAGTCTGTGAAAAAAGAAATTGAATGTGAAAAAGATTATCTTAACCTGGAATATAGGGTCAGTAAATTTGTTCAGTGCCATATGTCAGCGAAAATAGCAAAAAGATGCATGACGTGTGGACTCCTACTCCTTGTGTGTTTCTACGGCATTGGTAGGGCACGCGGATTTTGAAGTGAAAAGTCTGGCAGACGACAGGAAAATGATCAGGATCAGGATCAGGACTTGTACGTTGCTGGAACCTTCCTAGATTATAATAGCAACGGAAATGAAGGGTCATGTGGATCGTGCTTGCATAGAAAAAGAAACGGACTTGAGATCTGCCTCAGCGAGTCAAGTATGGTATGGGTCCAGGGCTGGACTGTGTGATGAACATGTTTTAATACTGGTTGATCTGAGGAGAAAAGCCAGGTGCAGCTTTGAGTGTAACAGAGAATACATAGCGTTTGGGGCCGAAACTGTAACCGTGGACTCGGATCCAAGTGCTCAGACGCATTGACGATGGGCATAACTGGAAGGCAAAGGGAAGGGATGGATCCAAGTCCTCGGACGCATTGACGATGGGCATAACTGGAAGGCAAAGGGAAGGGATGGATCCAAGTCCTCAGACGCATTGACGATGGGCATAACTGGAAGGCAAAGGGAAGGGATGTAGTCAGAGACAGTGGAATGTGCGAACAGCGACGCTTCTCTCCCCTTTTCACGTTTCTTGTGCTGCTTGTGGTAGTTTCCGTTTATCAGCGCTGGATCGATGTGTTGGATTCACTGCTGTGAGGGGTTGCTGTGCAGTAAACTGAATGTCATATTGTGAAAGTATAAAAACAAACGGAAAACAAACAAACAAAGGTGGGGGTGGAGGGTTGGGATGGGTGAGTTGGGGTGGGTCACTTGTTTATTGAACTTACTGATTTATACTCTGCAACATATTTAACCTTCAGCCGCAAATGAACGAAAACTTTACCGACATGTTTATAAAATCTCGGTTATTGTTATTATTGTTATCAGTTAATTGACTGCATCGAGTAAAAACATACAAAACCCAGTCCTGATGAAAATTAATGTCGACACAGTTTGCAGACAGACTAACTGGTTCAATGTCTGAATAAGGTACACAATTAACCTGTTGTGAAATCATGACTAAATAGAAAACAAGAAGTGGGGTGGAGTAGCGGGTGGCGGGAGGTGGTATCTGTGAATGAGTAAAGGAGAGAGAGAGAGAGAGAGAGAGAGAGAGAGAGAGAGAGAGAGGGGGGCAGTATGGGCAGAGAGGGAGTTTCAGGGTGGGTATACGGGACCCCCCCCCCCCCCACACACACACACACTTAATCTCATGTACAAAGCCGCGGGTGATGGTGACAATCAGAATACTCCCAGCGCTCTTCTCCCTGTCCCATTCCCACTGGCATACACAAACATACAGTCTTCTGGGTTTACACAGACCTAGACAGAAAGAGGCAGCCTACAATTATGCTTAAGCTATACTTTTACATTCGAACTTGACCTAAGTGTTGAAAATTCAAGTGTTTTATCAGTCAAACAGGAGTGCCATGTTTTTTCTTCTTCTTTGGAATATGGGGATACATACTAAAATACTTCTTTCTTGTGAGAAAAGGGAGTCCACTAAGGCATTCGGAAAAAAACCCAAACAAACAAACAAAGAAACAAACAAAAAAACAAACAAAAAACCCAACACTTGGCCTACCTTGACTCACGCTGGATCAATACACACTACAGAGAGAACGAAGGGCAAAGGTTAAACTGTGTAATAATTCTATATTTACATTTGGCATTCTTGCTCTTTGAATCTGTGACTAGAAACGTGCTATACCTGACACAGTTTTTCTCTCCCCCCCCCCCCCCCCCCCCACCCGGGGCTTGAATTTTTATTTTCGATGATGGAAGGCAAGAAAATAAAGTCCGTCTTTTTTTGTTTTTTTTTAAAATAATTTTTATAGCATCATCTTGCTTGAGCTGCCGTCCGCTAGTCCGATTTCAGGTAGATTCCGATAAGCGTCACTCCCTCCTAGGTTGCTTGTAGTTTTATTCCTGATTTGTACAGAGCAGTGTTACTAATGTCTGTTTCCTACTTTTCCATCATCTGGTCTGTTATCAAGATTAAAAAAAAAAAAAACAGCGCTATGGTGTCTCGATTCCACCGTCTGCTGGTAGGTTTCCTAGATTCCCCTTGAAAATAACAGAGTCAGGACGAGTGAACACAAGGTCAGTTTACGTCGGTTGATCAAACATGGTCTTTTATTTCTCCATTCTTCGGCTTTGAGCGGATCTGCATCAGTCTGAGAACCTAGAAACCGCAGCTAGAGGAACATCCCCATCGCATCACCCTGACGTGGGCATGTCTGTGCTGCAAACCGCGCTAGAGGAACATCCCCATCGCATCACCCTGACGTGGGCATGTCTGTGCTGCAAACCGCGCTAGAGGAACATCCCCATCGCATCACCCTGACGTGGGCATGTGCTCAGTGGCTATGCATGGTGGGGTGTAGGGGTATTCACTCTCAGCTGATTGTAAACGTCAGCTCAGAGGGTTAAGACAACACCATCGTCACTATCTTTGGAGTCAGTATACTGAGGTGGTCTTTTTTCTGTTAAGGCCGCTTTTTCTGTTTTTATTTATTTATCTATTTACTGTGTTTTTTTCCCCACAGCTCCTGTTCATGTATAAACTGTCAGGACGACATTCATCCCCAGAACTTTTTGACATTTTAAAGTCTGTTGTTTCAGATGTGAAGAGTATGAACACTTTTGTAACATTTATTCGACGTGCTTAAAAAAAAAAAAACGAAAGAAAAAGAAAGATAGAAAAAAAAAAGAAAGGAGAAAAAGGTTTCGAAGCCATTTTGGGCTAAGGAGCACTTTAGAAAGTTATTCCACACAATCGTTAAGCTGCATATGTTTCCTTATTGCTTTTATGCTGTCTTGGAGGATTTGCACAGAATTCCCACAGAAACCAAGAATGCCACATATGGACAGTTAAACTGCTCGATTTTCAAATGAAAATCTCCGTTTGGTACCTACATGAAAAACCCACCAACTAATCCTGCCAAGAACTATAACGCCTTTGAACTGCAGGCATTATCAGTTCCTTGGTCCAAAGGTCAGAGAGACATTGTACTGAAATAGTTATCACTTGAAGGGCATGTACGGGAGAACGCGGAACTCTGCCAAGGTTTAGCAGATCTTGCATCCTATGCTTTGATCCAGGTCACACACCACGATGAACACACACCATTATTTAACCCGTTTGTCTTTTGGCATGATTGCATCTTTTCGCCAATTCTAAAAAAAAAAAAAACCCAACTAATTCGGTAGTTTTTGCATAGTCTTGCTGACAAACAAACCAATGGACACAGGTAAGAACTATCTCCTTGGTGGTCGTCATCTGCAGAAGCAACAGCTTCCTCACCTCCGGCTGTGAACAGGTAATCAGCGCAGACAGTGTGGCAACAGTGTTGGGCTAATATGCTGGAAAGACATCTACTAAGTGGTAGCCCCTGAGACCCTCTACTTAAATTTTCTCTTCTTAGTCATTTACTTATTGGTCCATCAGCTTTGAATCATGCGCAGTGTGGTCTCGAAACTTAGCAGACGTGGTGTAGCGTCTGTGGACTTGTCCGCACGCACGGACACCTCAAGCAGCAGTGCCTGGGAAAGGGTTACTCTTCTTTTGAAACTTGCTTTCCAGCGAGCTGCTTCTTCATTTCCAAAGACTTGCCCTCATGCTTCCAGCGAAAAGAGTGCCAAACTTGAAGTGCCATACCTTGAACCGGCGGCTCTGAAGGAATGGGGAGGGGCAGAGGCACGGAGCTCTTGGGCACATGTGCTGCCAGTCACCTAGTTCCGGCAGACGCTTTGCTCTCAGTTCATGGCTCACATACAGTCGCATCTTAGTGGGGACTTCGTTTGAAAATGTTAAGTCATCAGTTAATATTGACATATATCTTATTTTTAACCCAACACATATTACACTTTCTTTTATGTGATGCATCAATGATGTGTGTTTTATGTTTCGAGAATTAGTGGCTTTAGGGCAACAATCTATCCATAGAGTGCCTTTTTTCTCATTTCATTTTCCTTTCTTTTCCTTTTTCCTGTTTAGAAAAATGAATCTAGTATTGTTCAAACAAGTAAGACTGCTGTATTGGTATCTTCATTGCAGTTATACTTGTTTGATTCATTTGATGACACAATCATACACTTTTACCGAACTTTTAATGACTTAATATCTGTTGGTCATCATTATTCTTTCGTTCTCTGTCTCATATTGTAAGCCCCCTATAGTATACAATGACTGCTTAGTCCCCGGAGCCTGCATTAGTGACCACTCCCCCACCCACTCCCCCCCTCCCCCTAGAACGCACCACCAAGTTCATCTTAAGACAGTCCCTATGAATTTGCTGATGCTGGTGATTTTATTACGAACTGACCACGTGAATGGCCATAAAGATGTAATCGAAACTGAGATAATCCCTTTAGCAGGGTATGAAGGACCTACAGATCTGAGACTTTCTTTCACGATGATCAATGAAAATGAGGATAATGAAGATAATGGTTTTGAACTCTATTCTGGTCAGAGATTATACTATGGAAGTCTACTCTTAACCTGTCACACTACATCCCGGCATCAACCAGGTCCAAGAGATACAGACACCTGCAGTGTTGATCAGAAAGCTGTAGCAACACTGCGTCAGAGATGCATGCGTTGAATGGATGCAACTTGACGGTGTAATTCCAGTCTTCCCATCTAAGGCCCTTGCACACTCAGCTACTTGTAGAAGTCGACCGGGACTGAAAAGTTCTATCAATAAATGCCCCTGACAGGACTCAAACCCACGATCTCTCAGCTTGCAAGTCTGCATTATACCCCCCCCCCCCCCCCACACACACACACACACATGTGATCTCCCAAATCAGCTGTATTTGGATAAATACATTTATATGTGGTCTGTCGTAGTTCTATATCTAGTTACATATTCGTTAATATCTGGACTTATGTCCGGTAAAAATCGTATTATATCATCTCATGTTCTTAAAATATAACTAAAGGACAATATTTGCTTTCAACGTAGCGTAACTACCGAAGTTCGAAGCGATAAGTGACTGTCTGTTCCTCCTTCGTTTTAATTGTCTTGAATGTTAATTGTCTTGCCTGAAGAAGGCAAAGTAGGTCGAAATGCTTTGTGTTTAGTAAATCTGTCAATTCCTTCGTTTGGCTGAGCAGTAATTCAGTCTTTACAATATTTGTGTTAAAAATTGTTGAACACATCTTTTATCAGTGTGTA
>CM065714.1:141596665-141601665 GCA_033310375.1 Conus canariensis
GCAGAAATGAAACCTGGATCAAGAAAACGAACAGAAACTCAACATTTGACGTAACCATGGGCTCATATGATGGTGCAGAAACATGCGAACTGGTTGGATTATTCATGCTTTTCAACATCAAGAAAAAACTTGGAAAGCAAGTCGGACTGTACAGAGATGATGGCCTTGCTGCACTAACCAACAACCCAAGAACCATTGAAAATAAGAAGAAAGAACTATGCAAAATCTTCCAAAATCACGACTTAAAAATTACCATTGAAGCAAACAAAAAGGTAGTGAACTACTTAGACATAACACTGGATCTCAATAATCACATATATAAACCATACAAGAAACCCAACGACACACCTCTTTATGTACACATCAAAAGTAACCACCCATCATCTGTATTAAAGATCATACCTCACGGCATAAACAAGAGACTATCAAATCTGTCATGCAGTGAGAAAGTGTTCAACAATGCAGCAGTAGAATACCAGGAGGCACTACAAAGAAGTGGATACAATTACAAACTACAATATTACCCAGATAACAACACAAATAAAAGCAAGAAAAATAGAAAAAGAAAAATCATATGGTACAACCCCCCCCCCCCCCCACCCCATACGACGGGAAACTCAAAACAAACATAGGGAAAGAATTCTTCAAAATTCTAATAACTTCATTTCCAAAAGAACACAAACTGTCCAAAATATTTAACAAAAACACTGTCAAACTATCGTACTCATGTATGCCCAACCTCAAAAACCTAATTGATGCAACCAACAAAATGAAAACCAACACAGCAAAGAAAGGTGAAGAAAGGAAATCTTGCAATTGCACCAAAAAAGAGCAGTGTCCACTAAGCAATAAATGTCTTCACAATAATATTGTATACCAGGCTACCGTGACATCAGAAAATGAAAAAGAAACATACATAGGAATCACTGAAAACCACTTCAAAACCAGATATGCAAACCACAAACAGTCATTCAACAAAGAAAAATACAAAAACCAAACTGAATTGAGCAAATACATTTGGAAACTTAAAGACGCAAAAATAAATTATAACATATCCTGGAAAATCATAAAAAGAGCATCACCATACAGCAATGTTTCAAAAAGATGCAACCTATGCCTAACTGAAAAATGACTAATACTATGTAAACCCCACTTAGCAACACTTAATACTAAAACAGAAATAGTAAATAACTGCAGGCACAAATGGAAATCGTTGTTAGTGAACACACCCCGTACAACAACCTGAAAACCCAAAAAACACGTGCAACCAACACGCACGCAAAAACAGCTGCAACCGGGCCCCACACGCTATATAACACCGGCGGCGGGCAACCCAAACT
This sequence comes from Conus canariensis, assembly GCA_033310375.1. Classification (NCBI taxonomy): domain Eukaryota; kingdom Metazoa; phylum Mollusca; class Gastropoda; order Neogastropoda; family Conidae; genus Conus; species Conus canariensis. The sequence goes on from CM065714.1 coordinate 141,598,006, forward strand.
CCATCCTGACGATAGCCAAGCGCTAGAAACAAATTTGTAGATAATTTTAATATTCCTCTTTTACACTTGTTTTAAATATATATAATATATATATATATATATATATATATATATAATATATATATATATATCTATACACACACACACACACACACACACACACACACACACACACACACACACACACACACACAAACAATGAAAGATCAAAAAGTGTACTTTCCTTGTTTGATGAATTCATTTATATTGAGCTGCATTATATTTACATTCATTCCCTTTTCGTTGTAAAGAAGGTTATTTCCCCTGACTAAAAAATAATACATTAATAATAATAATAATAATGAATACTTATATAGCGCCTATTCTCGGCTAGAGACCAAGCTCTAAGCGCTTTACAATCCACACTCGTTTACACAACGGGCTGCCTACCTGGGTAGTGCCAACTAAAGAGCTGCCAGCTGGCGCTTCATTCAGTCGTTTCCCGTGTCATCCAGTCAATGTCGTCCAATATCGTTCACTCAGTTTCCTTACTTCCTTCATTCTTTCCATTTCTCACGCAGGGTGCATGCTATGTGTAACGTGTCATCCATACCAACGGCCAAACTGGCCTTCTCTTCCGAAAGTTGGTGATGGGATTTTACGTGTGTGCAAGATGTTATGCGTGCGTTCACACACGGAACCTCGGTTTATAGTCTCATTCGAAGGACTGTATGGGAAATGGAGTCAGAACCATTGTTAACTCCGAGGGAAAAATCCCCCTGTACCGAAACGGCCCGGCGGAGATTCGAACCTGCGACCCCAGGATCACAAGTCCGGCGCTCTACCAACTGAGCTATTCCGGCAATTCTAGGCATTATACAAATGCAACAAAATATAGAAGAAAAAAAATGCAATGAAAGACCGAAGCACACTTTCCTTGTTCGATGAATTTAGTTATATTGTGCTGCATTATCTTATTTTATTTTATTTTAATTTTTTTCCCCTTTTCCTTGTAAAGAAGGTTATTTCCTGTGACTAAAAATAATACATTATACAAATGCAACTGCATATTACAAGCACAGATATTTGAACTATAATATCTGTATAACAATCAAATGACAAGAGGCACATGCGTTCTGACTCCCACAACACAGTACCTGTTATTAATAAACTTTTAAGGAAGAACCATCTTATACTGACTATACACACTAATGATATATCAATGATGAATACATAACATAGATCACACATAAACACTGGACAGCGTGGAAGGTCAGTCTTTGTCTTTACCAAGCACCCAGTCTCTTTATTCTACACACTCAGATATATCATTTCTCCTTACCCTACACACTCAAACATGCCATTCCTCCTTACTTTACACACTCAAACATACCATTTCTCCTTACCTGACACACTCAAACAAACCATTAAAATTTTTTCTCCTCACCTTACACACTCAGATATACCATTCCTCCTTACTGTACGCACTCAAACATATCATTTCTCCTCACCTTGCACACTCAGATGTACCATTTCTCCTTACCCTACACACTCAGATATACCATTTCTCCTCACCTTACACACTCGATATACCGTTTCTCCTTACTCTACACACTCAGATATATCATTTCTCCTTACCCTACACACTCAGATATATCATTTCTCCTCACCCTACACACTCAGGTATACCAATTCTCCTCACCCTACACACTCAAACATACCATTTCTCCTTACTCTACACACTCAGACATATACTTTTTCCTTACCCTACACACTCAGATATATCATTTCTCCTCACCCTGCACACTCAGATATACCATTTCTTCTTACCCTACGCACTCAGATATACCATTTCTCCTCACCACACACATACAGACTTACCATTTCTCCTTATTATACACATGCATACCATTTATCCATACCCCACAGATACAGACATAACGTTTTTCTTTACTCTATACTCAAAGATATACCATTTGTCCCTACCCTATGCATACAGCTACACCATACCTCCTTACCCTAGGCATAAGACATACCATTTCTCCTTAAACTACACACACACACACACACACACACACACACACACACACACACACACACACACACACACACACACACACACACACACACCATTTCTCTTTACACACGTAGTCATACAATTTCTCCTTATCCCCCCCCTCCCCCCACATACCATTTCTCCTTAAACTACACACACACACACACACACACACACACACACACACACACACACACACACACACACACACACACCATTTCTCTTTACACACGTAGTCATACAATTTCTCCTTATCCCCCCCCTCCCCCCACATACCATTTCTCTTTAATCCACACACACACACACACACACACACACACACACACACACACACACACACACACACACACACACACACACCATTTCTGGTTACCCTGCACTTTCAGACACACCACCACCTTATTCCTCACTACTCACACTCAGACATACCCTACACAGTCAGACATAGACATCCATTCTAAATTCTCCTTATCCTACACACCCCACCGTATCAAATCTCTTTACCCTACCCACTCAGTCAAAATTATTTTGTCCTAACCATAAATATTCAGCCATACAAAGACATACCATTTTTTGACACACCATGTCCTAACCATAAATATTCAGCCATACAAAGACATACCATTTTTTTTGACATACCATTTCTTCTTATATTACACACCCAAACATATTTTTTTCACCTTACCCTCACACTCAGACATACCATTGTTTCCTTATCCTATACACTCAGACATACTATTTCTCCTTACCTCACATACACCATGACACAGCATTTCTTCATGCTTTACACGCAGACACACCCTCCTTTAAGTTTCTATTCTAAACCTCAGTGGTGTAAGCCTTCGTTTGTTATCCTCACGATCATTCATCCATTCTCTGCCAAACATTTTGTTTTCTTTTTATATGAACAGATATTGCAGACATTGTTGTTAAATAAAGCCATGAATAAGAATATCTTGTGAACCGCAGGTAGCAGTGTCATTCGTAAAGAATCATATTTTGAACTTCCCATAATGAAAGGAAATTTATTTCCTACGACATTTAGATCACAACACACACACACACACACACACACACACACACACACACACACACACACACACACACACACACCTCTATCTATCTATCTGTCTATCTATCTATCTATCTATCTATCTGTCTAGTGATATAAATGTATCTATATCTACACGTATATGTTTGTAATGTGATATCTATCTATCTCGTGATTTGAATGTATCCACACACACACACACACACACACACACACACACACACACACACACACACACACACACACATACATACATACATACATATGTATATACACACACACACACACACACACACACACACACACACACACACACACACACACACACACCAAACATATATATATATATATATATATATATGATCATCATCATATAAAGCAGAGGTTGTCCTTTCTGGGGGGTTTACCCTTTTCAGTTCGGTGTGTAGTCTATCACTGCTACATCAAAATTAACGGGGAACAAACACAAAAATCGTTTAAGATATTAACGTTTCCTAACCGAAATCATACATCCAGGGTCAATGACAAGCTTTTGTTTTGAGACTTTCAGACAGATCTTTTCTCACATACAGTA
>CM065714.1:141606665-141619165 GCA_033310375.1 Conus canariensis
CTGTTTCTTCTTTAGTGAAGTTCACTTGGACGGCAAGCCTTGGCTTAAAGCTGTGTGAGGCCAGTTGACGTAGGCTAGAACACCGAGGCTACATCAAAATGTTGTTATTCTCTGCATAGTTATGCGGGGGATTGTCTTCAGTCGTGACAAGCTCCTAGCATAACATTATCAGTCTCCAAAATCCCTCCAAGTCGGAGTGTGGCTGCCCACATGGCAGGGTAATCAAAAACGGTCACACACGTAATGTTCTCATCCCCAGCTGATGCATTTGTACCATAGTGTTCAAGTGCTTCGGCTGTTTGGATGATCCCTAGAGACTTTAAGCCAGGGTACTACAACAACAACAGCAACAACAACAGCTTGGACGGCTGGAGGCTGGTCGTGAACCCAAGAAGTTATTCTGTGACTGTCAATGAATCCTGCCTAGGATTTCGGCAGTTTCCCCTCTGGAATAGCTCAACTGTTATGACTCCTCTCGTGCAGGGGAGTCACGGGAATAACTGAGGAACTTGAGACTTCAATTGTTCTCTTTTGCTTTGGAAGTTTTGTTTTCCCTCTTGAAAAATATTTTGGTGAGCTACGCTTGAGTTCTCAATTTGAGGAGTGCAATTGTGAGTTTTCCCGTAAATTGGGCAAGATGTTTTTAGTACTTATTGTACAGGTTTTGGGAAGCGTTTCCGCTTGTGCCCCTTTTGACTTTAAGGTATAGTAACACCCTCCGGGGTTTCAGGCTTTTAAGGGGGTAACTCTTTGCAGGCCGTCCTCCTGCTTGTGCGTGTGTTACAGGTTTGATGGAAAGGGTTATTACTTTACGTTATATTTGGAACCAATACTGTCAAAGTTTGAGTCTCAACTTACTTTCTTTTGGGTGATCGGTGCACAGGGAGATTTCTGTCTGAATTATCTCCTTTTTGGTCACCAGTTTGCCTTATTCTCAATGACAAACGCTCATCCAGACACAGTCTCTCTCTCTTTCTATCTGTCTGTCTCTCTTTTGTATTGTTTTCTTTGTTTAAGCTTAAACCTTGTTCCCCTTAAAAGACAAAAGCTAAATGGAAACAAGATGCAAAGCATATAAACGTACCCCCAGTTTATCTTGAATACGCGTGAGATATTCCATAAAGAGGAAAAACCGTTTTGGGCCGTTATAGCCGTTAGTAACGGGTATTGTGGTAAACATCGGCCATCATCTCCATAATGAACATACCTACAAATTTTCAGAAAGATCCACCAAGTACTTTCTGAGATTTTCCATAAAGAAGAAAACTGCGATGGGCCGTTACTGCCGTTAGTAACGGCTATAACGGTAAAGTAAAACATCGGGCATCATCCATGACCCATAATGAACATACCTACAAATTTTCAGAAAGATCGGCCAAGTACTTTCTGAGATATTCGATAAAGAAGAAAAACCGTTATGGGCCGTTATAGCCGTTAGTAGCAGCTATAACGGTAAAATAAAACATCGGACATCATTCGTGACCCATAATGAACATACAAATTTTCAGAAAGATCGGCCCAGTAGTTTTGTCTGGAGCGAGTGGAACACATTTTGACCACGGACGGACAGACAGACAGACATACACACACACAGACAGCATTTCTTGGTTCCCATTGTAAAGTACTCCCTGTTCTATAGGAACTGGGAGTACAAAAAGCGTGTGCTGCTTACGTAGCGCCCATAGAAATTCATCTCCCCCCTCTGTCTGTTTGTCTGTCTGTCTGTTTGTCTGTCTGTCTGTCTCTCCCTCTCTCTCTCTAATGTTTTTTTTTTTAAACCGAAATAACGGAAGTTGCTAACTAAAAGTTGCAAATACTTTTGTCTGACCTTTTCCCCCATAGGATTATCTTTCACTGCTGCAGTAGATGACGCCTCCAAAAACATGTTGTTAAACTATTTTAATCTCAAAAGACTTTGCTAGTGTTTTACCATCTGTGTTTTTTCAAATTCTTTGGTTCACAGGTGATACTTCTGCTTGTTGCATGGTTCAGAAATAAGGAACCACCGTGTATATGTCATGCATCAGAACGTCCATCTTTTTGCATGTAAGATGTTTTAGCGTAGAGATTTCCATTATATTGCTTATGGAGAAGTTTGTCATTACGTACTGTGTATTTCAACCAAAACAAGACTGGCTAGGACTCCGAGAACAGGCCATTTCTACCCCAAATAGACCTAGCTGATGCTAATCGATTTAAATGAGTGGATCTTTGTTTTGCTCTGGTTACTTTAACGTCTTTTTTTCAAATAAAATATCTGTAGAAGAATTTTACAGCTTTTTGGTATTAGCGGTTGTAAAAAATGATTTCTTCTACGATGGGTTTAAAACAAAAACAACACGATTGTACCGTTTAGTCAATTTCTGTGTCCAAATTTGACCAGAAAGAACTCTTGTAAACAGTAGCTTTACTAACACAGTCCCAATGTGGCTTCCAGGAAGGAACATTGCTGCAGTGAGCAGGGGTTAGTGAATCGGATGTCCTGTATAAAGTCATTGTTGCATTGTTACAGTATTCATGTTGTTTTGAAAAAGGTAGAGATGCTTTAGTGTGAAAATAGATATGGACATTATAGTTTAGTTTTCCGAGGTTCGTCTTGGCTTAACGGCCAGCTTATTCTCGGCTATACAGTCTGTAATACTTGCTGATTTATGCAGGACTACAGTTTAGTAGGGGGGGGGGGGGGGGGGGGGGGGGGGGGAGACAGGCTGAACAGGGAGGACAGAAATGAGTGTGTTCATGATGCTGCGTGTTTGTCAGCTTCTACCTCAGTGTTCAGTGCAGAATTTGTTGCTTCTTTCTTTTGCCCTACACTGTCAATAGAACGAGCGGATTTTTCATTTCATTTTTATTAATGGTCCTCACTTTGTGCACAATTTAGTTTTTACCCCTCTCTCTCTCTCTCTCTCTCTCTCTCTCTCTCTCTCTCTCTCTCTCTCGACCTGCGTATTATGTGTGCGTGAGCGTGTGTGATGTGAAAACGTGCGCGCGCATGCACGCGTGTGCGTGTATGTGCGCGCGCGCGCGCGCGTGCGTGCCTGCGTGCGTGCCTGCGCGAGTGCATGCGCGGTTCTTTGGTATGTGTGCATGTAAGTGTGGTGGATTGTGTGACTATGGGTGTGAGTGTATAATTATATTCATATCATTAACATTTTGTATTTTACTTGTGATCGCTTTTTTTCTTTTCTTTTCTTCTTCTTTTTTTTTTTTTTTCATTGTTGAATGTTTTATGATCACAGCAAAAACAACTTTCCTTTTGTAAGAGTTTTATGATCACAGCAAAAACAACTTTCCTTTTGTAAGAGGACAATAACTTGAATTGAATTGAGATTTTATGAGGATTAAGGATTCTTCATCGGCACCATGGCCATTTAATCTTCTTCATTCTGTACTTCCCAACCTCACCGCCCCCCCCCCCCCCCCAACCACATGTGAGGCATGTGTTGACGAACAAAGCAAGTTGCAGGCGTCAATTAAGTTTCCTTTCAGTGCGTTTGGGTTGGCATCCGGCATCGCTTCTGGAAGTCTGACAAGGAGAGGGATAAAAAAAACAAACAAAACAAACAACCAAACAAACAAACAAAAAAACACAACACCGGTAAACTGGACTTGGAACAGGATTCAGACGCTGTCTTTTAGACACTGATTATTTGTCTCGCCTTACATGATATTGTTTTTTTTTGCTCATTTTATCCCCCCCCCCCCCCCTCCCCATTTACATCGTCTGTATTTCTATATTTCCTTCATCTCTTTAAGGAAAATACGGTCAGAGCCTGTGGTCGGAAGTGATACAACCTCTCTCTGTCTGTCTGTCTGTCTGTCCGTCTGTCTGTTTGTCTGTCTTGTCTCTGTCAGTCGGTGTGATTGTCAGTCTCTGCCGCTCCTTCACTGTCTTTTTCACTCATTTTCACAAAAATACTGCGTCCGTCCCACTCACTCATCTTCTACGTTTCTTTGTCCTTCCTTCCCTAACCTCCCTCTGTCTGTCTGTCTGTCTGTCTGTCTGTCTGTCTGTCTGTTGTTTGCTTCTCTCTCTCTCTCTCTCTCTCTCTCTCTCTCTCTCTCTCTCTCTCTCTCTCAAAAATACATTATATTTTCTAATCATTCGCCCTCTTCTCGCCCCCTCTCCCCCCTCCCCCCCACATCCGCCCCCCCCCATCTCTCGGGCCCATACACTGATACACAGGCTCACACGAAAACGTACGCATGCATGCACGCACGCCCAGATGCATGCATGTACACACACGCATATGCGCGCACACGGGCACAATTTTTCTTTCTCTGTCTGCCTGTCTGTCTGTCTCTTTTCCTTCTCTCTTTCTCTCTGTCTCTCTTTTTCTGTATATTCATCCATATGTATATTTATTTATCTTTCCATTCATCCCTCCCTCCATCTATCTATCTATCTCTAAACATGCAGTCTCTCTCTGTCTCTCTGTCTCTGAAATACGCTTCTGCGCCCCTTTGAGTTATAGGTGTCATGGCCAGCGGAATAACATATACGCTACACCACCTAAGTTATGAGACAATCATATTAGGAGATTTCAACATTGATCTCTTAAAAACAAAATCAAAGTGGTATCAAAACTATATATCACATAATTTAGAACAGTTAATCGATAGACCAACACGCATAACTGAAAACTCCGCTACTCTAATAGATCATATTTACACAAATGCAAAACAATCCATTATCGAACTTTGTTCCCCTCCCTATGGTTGCAGTGATCACAACCCAATTTGCCTTACTTGGTTCAAAAACCGTGTAAAAATTCCAAAAGTAGGTCATAAAGTTATTTACTACAGGAGCTTTAGAAACTTTAAAGAAGAAGATTACCTTACTGACCTTTCTGAAGCACAATTTGACCTCATTTATCAAATCAGAGATCCAAATAAAGCAGCTGAATTTTGGATTGATACGTTTACTTCCGTATATAATAAACACGCCCCTTTTATAAAGAAAAGGATTAAACAGGAACCAAAACCTCCATGGATAACTAAAGAAATTGACACAGAAATTAATAAAAGAAATCATTTGAGTAATTTCGGAACAAATGAAGAATTCAGAAAACAAAGAAATAAAGTGACGTCATTAAAACGGAAATCGAAACGTACTTACTTTAGAAAAATGTTAACTTCTACCAAAGATACCAGGCAAATTTGGAAAGCAATTAACATATTAACTAATAAACATGTGTCAAAAAGTCAACAAATGAGCTCAGACATATCTGCAGATCAACTAAATAATCATTTTGCAACCATAGCAGATAGAATCATATTAAATGATAGATCTAGTGAAAACGATCTCAATTATTTAGAACAATACATCCATTCTAAGGATATTCGTGTTCCATTTAGTCTGAAACCCATGACCATTTTAGATGTTAGTAAAGCTTTGTCTACTTCAACCCAATCAAATACTCGTGATTTAGATGGTATCGAGACAAAAATACTTAAGTTGTCATGTCCTGCTATCACAGATACTTTGACATACTTATACAATTTATGCATAGATAAACAAACTTTTCCTCTAAAATTTAAAGAAGCTAAAGTTATTCCTCTGTATAAAACCGGGGATTCTTCAAACCCATCAAATTACAGACCGATATCCATTTTATCAGCCATTGCAAAACCGATTGAAAAACACATGCATAAGTCTCTGTATTCTTATTTCGCTGATAACAAACTTCTCCACGAAAGTCAGTCGGGCTTTCGAAAACATCATTCTTGCCACACAGCCCTCATACAGCTTATTGACAGTCTTCTTTGCAGCATAAACGAGAATAAATTTGCAGGTATTCTCTTCGTAGACTTTGAAAAAGCTTTTGATGTCATCAACCATTCTTTGTTGTGCCGTAAACTTGAACTTTACAAACTGACTCCAGAATTCATAAGTCTTATTTCATCTTTTTTATGTGACCGAAAACAATCAGTAGCTGTAGCTGACAAATTGTCAACATTTATGCCTGTCAAATATGGTGTTCCACAAGGCTCTGTGTTAGGACCTCTTTTGTTTACAATTTACGTAAATGATTTGCCTTGTTTTGTTAAATGTAAATGCGAAATGTTTGCAGATGATACATCTCTTCACGAAAACGACTCTGATGCCTATGAATTAACAATTAAGCTTCAAGCAGATATCGATAAACTTACTGAATGGACACAACTAAACCATATGTCTTTAAATGCTATTAAAACAAAGTGCATGTACGTGTCTACAAGACAAAAACGACAAAAAATGAAATCAAACTTTCAGCCTTTACTCATATCCAACAATAAAGTTGAGGAAGTCAGTTCACACAAAACACTAGGTGTCATTATTGACAAAGATTTATCTTGGACTGAACATATAACATTCTTAGCAAAACGCCTTTCAAAAAAAATATTTCAGTTGTCTCGGATAAAAAATTTCCTCGATGGCCACTCTCGAAAACTTTTTTTCTGCGCACATATTTTGTCATTAATTGATTATGCATCAACCCTTTGGGACAACTGTAGTGAACATAATTTAAAATTAATTCATCGTCTGTACAAACGAGCATTGAAATTAATATTGTTAAAATCGAGCTCCCTAACTGATGAAGATTACAAACAACTCAAAATATTAACCTTCCCAAACAGACTCTTTTTCAATAAAGCCCTTTGTATGCATAACGTTATTAATGGAACAGCTCCCCAAAAGATTACAGAAACATTTAGAGTCAATTGCCATAGACATAATCATTTATTGTCCATTCCTAGACCACGCAACAATTTATACAAATCCAGTTTTGTATATTCAGGTGGAAATCTGTGGAATAAACTCACAAAACCCTTAAAAAATACAAAAAATAAAAACACGTTTAAGAAAAAATTGAAAGATTATCTCATGAATCGTTAACCACATATGATACTGAAAAAATGTCCATCCTGTGCAGAAAAGAAATACATTGGTAAAGATATACACTTCGTGAATGTAACCATAGGGGCGGCAATGAGCATTGATGCCTTTTACGTGAATGGAAGTCAGTGGGTAAAGGGGAGGAGAGGGGAGGGGGGAAGACGGTATGTTTACTTTTCTTTTGATGAAAGGCATTGTACACGATTTGATTTTTTTTTCTCTTTCTTTCTTTTTTCATAGATGGCTTGATGTAAAAAAGCAGATATGTTGCTTATTCAATGTTTCCATCTCTAAATAAAATGTTTGACTTGACTTGACTTGACTTGACCTTTATCAAATGAGGACGCCACAATCGGACAGACTCTATAGAAAAAAAAAGTAAATGAATAAACAGATAAAGAAAGAATTGAAAGGAGAGGCTTATAGAAGAGACGTGGCAGATGTCTGACTTTATGATAGCGTTTATGACTACACATGGTCAAAATCATGACTGAATTCATTGAAAGATCACAGAAAAGGATCAGAGAAACTCATACTGATGATTGGTTCGCGTCCCGCGTCAAGTTCACCATGTTGACAAGTGTGTGTGTGTGTGTGTGTGTGTGTGTGTGTGTGTGTGTGTGTGTGTGTGTGTGTTGTGCAATAAATGCTGTCATGACACACGCATTAACATCGTCGCATATATAGATGGAAACCAATCTTCACTTTTCAGCACCTTTTTATCCTGCTTCACTTTGTTGCAAATATATAGACAAACTGATTTTGTAATGTTGCCAAGCCTATTTTTTTTCTTTTTCTTTCTTTCTGCCTCTTATATTTTCCCTCTTGTTATTTTGTTAAGGTTTCCTGTGACTGGGGAATGTTTTAATCAAATAATGATAAACAAACGAGGTAGATTATGCTCTCGATAGAGTGAAACATTTAAAGACACATGACTGAAACTTGATATTGCGCAGGTACTTACGTTAAGAAAAACAGATATGCAGTTAGTGGGGCTTGATTAGCAACGGCAAATAAGACGGTGCCACAGACATTTTGCCCAACGGCAAATAAGACGGTGCCACAGACATTTTGCCCAACGGCAAATAAGACGGTGCCATAGACATTTTGCCCAAATCGTGCAGAACGAAACACATCTCTTTTCTGTGCATCTCGCCGAAACGTTTAACAAAGTGAAATGTGAGTAGTAGCACCGTTTAAAGTAAAGAAAAAAAAAGACAAATCCTTCAAATTATGGTCCGTAAACACAGGTGTGTAGTTTCCAAAGCTTTGTTTAAGATATCACGAAAGGGAAGGAACAGACTAAAAGTTCTGCAATGGAGAAATCCAACACGCTTTTCCTTTCTGCTTTTATTTTTTTCAAAAGAGGATTTGAAACACTCTGTTTACGGATCAAATGTTTATTTACAGAGGGTCATTTGTTTCATCTTCACCATCTCCCTTGCTCCCAATCAACACTAATACATCAACAAGCTCAATCACATGTTGGCAAAATCGGACCCGGCATTTCGTTTGTTGTGATTTGTCGATTTCAGGCTAAGGTTTATTTTGAAGCCTACCCCCTCTCACCCCAACCCCCTCTTCTCTCTCTCACTGTCAACTCGAAAAACACAGAGCACAATCTGGGTATCCAATGCAGGGCATGGAGCTGACCTTTCAAAGAACACTTCATGATTAGCGTTCTGTCTGTCTGTCTGTCTGTCTGTCTTTCAACCCCCCTGACCCTCAGCTCGCCATCCCCCCGACCACTACATCTCTCCCTCCCTCCTCGATCCCTCTCTCTCTCTGTGTCTCTGTCTCTCTCTCTCTCTCTCTCTCCTCTCCTCTCTCTCCTCTCCCCCCCCCTCTCTCTCTCTCCCTTATACACAAAATGGGCATGTATTCCAAAGCATAGAATTATTTGTCTCTCTTGAGTTCTAAAATTAAACGTTTCAAATTTCAATCTGTTCTCTGTCTGTCTGTCTGTCTCTCTCTCTGAATCGACGAATTTCTCCGAAATCTTTATAGAAAGGTTAATTTCACTCGGACGGTGAGAGTGGGATTTTCTTGTCGGTAGCAGCGAAAGGTTTGATGATGCTTGCAGATCATTTTGCAATTTGACTTACGTTATAAAACTAAGGAACAAACTAGCCAAACAAACAGACCAAGAAAAAAAAATCCCCCCCACCCCCCAATTCTTCTCCACTGAATTTAGACAGACATTTCAGTAAACAGGATGTGATGACTATATAATTATAGATTCAACACCACTGACATCACAGAACCGCCGAAACATAGTACAGCTGATTCCAATTGTCCGGTTTGTAGATAGAAAAAAAGATGGTGTGCGTTTTGTTATAGGTTGTCATTGTCTGCGTGATTTATATGTCCGCACATTCCATTCACATTTCTCATCGAGAGCCAGGTCAGTATATATACTGACATTGCTTATGGCATGTAGGCACCCAATGAACAAACTGTCATGAATTATGGTCTTCGCCATGGCATGTAGGCACCCAATGAACAAACTGTCATAAATTATGGTCTTCGCCATGGCATGTAGGCACCCAATGAACAAACTGTCATGAATTATGGTCTTCGCCATGGCATGTAGGCACCCAATGAACAAACTGTCATGAATTATGGTCTTCGCCATGGCATGTAGGCACCCAATGAACAAACTGTCATGAATTATGGTCTTCGCCATGGCATGTAGGCACCCAATGAACAAACTGTCATAAATTATGGTCTTCGCCATGGCATGTAGGCACCCAATGAACAAACTGTCATGAATTATGGTCTTCGCCATGGCATGTAGGCACCCAATGAACAAACTGTCATAAATTATGGTCTTCGCCATGGCATGTAGGCACCCAATGAACAAACTGTCATGAATTATGGTCTTCGCCATGGCATGTAGGCACCCAATGAACAAACTGTCATAAATTATGGTCTTCGCCATGGCATGTAGGCACCCAATGAACAAACTGTCATGAATTATGGTCTTCGCTGCCAGAAAATGGAACGAAAGTTAAAAAAAAACAACTAAAAGCAAAATAATAAAAACCCCAACCCTCCCCCCCCCCCCCACACACACGAAAAGGAAAAAAAAAAGGGTAAACATTTGCCATTGTTACAGATTATGGTATGATGTTAAGCTGAGGTGATTTCAGATTAGGGTTTTACACAGCATTCTTCACAGTAGAAGATTCGTACATATGTGTCGTATCGTTGACGCCTCTTTTGTAAACAGACAACTGACGCTAGCTTCTTCTGCGTACGCAGGCTGATACTCTTGCGGACACTCCCTATATGGACAGACAAGTATTAATCCCATCTACACAACAGAGGGAGTGGACTTTTGTGTGTATGACCGTTTTTTTTATCCCGCCATTAAGGCAGCCATACTCCATCTTCGGGGAAGGTGCATGCTATGTGTAACGTGTCATCCATACCAACGGCCAAACTGGCCTTCTCTTCCGAAAGTTGGTGATGGGATATTACGTGTGTGCAAGATGTTACGCGTGCGTTCACACACGGAACCTCGGTTCATAGTCTCATTCGAAGGACTGTATGGGAAATGGAGTCAGAACTAATGTTAACTCCGAAGGAAAAATCCCCCTGAACCGAAACGGCCCGGCGGAGATTCGAACCTGCAACCCTTGGATTACGTGTCCGGCGCTCTACCAACTGAGCTATTCCAGCCCCCACTGACGCTATCAATGTTCACCTCGTTCGTAAGTTTTGGTCAGAGTTACTAAACTACGACAGGTTTGTTATGCGGATATTGTTTACGGTGAAGACCCTCTTCTCTTTGCAACGTGAGAGAAAACATCCACTGATTGTGTATTCGCTTTCATTTCATAGTTGGCAAAGTTCTGTGTGTACAAGTACAGATTCCTCAATGTGTTCTTTTCAGCTTTACAGAGATTCTAAATGTTTTAAGGCAGAGATATACAATCAAAAATTATGCATCACGTATACATGATAATCTGCCTCGCTTTTCGGACGTGTAGTCCTCTTATGTGCCTTGTATTGAATAATCTTTGCGAATGAAATTTTTTACATATAACTGCGAGTGCCACTTAGCTGAAAGCGGGCATGATCAGAAATTTTAAGGAGGCCTGAAACTCATGAGTGTGCTCTTCTGTGCCTTCCCCTCCGTGCCTCATCTGATTCCTTTCTGTGAAATCATTCCTCTTCGTTGTTTCGTGGTCATTTTGTCGTAGCAAGTGTATGGCCTGCGCTTGTTTTTACCCCCACTGTTAGATTGTTCGTCTTTGTAGTTGTCTGACTTTATTCAAGTTTAAAAGGTTGTGCCAGTCTTGAATAAAAGTTACTTTGTGTTAGGTTTTCTTATGGGAGCAAAAGTTACCCCACTTGTTTACTGTTTATTGTTTACTGTTCCCTGCCTCATTTCATTTCCAATTTCAAGTGGATTTAGTTTATTTTTCTGTTTTTCCACGGTGGTATCTAACTCTCGAGTTACATTGGTATTTTTGTATGAAAAAGAAATGTATTCATCAGTTCTGATTCTTTGACTAATTCGGTTCATGTCAACTTGTGACCCATGATTATGTGGAATTCATGCTGTTCCATACCCCTTTGGTTTATTGTTACCTGCACAAAGAATTTAATGTTGAATAACAATGCATTTAGGGGGGCGGGGGTGGGGGTGGGTGGGCTTGTCTTTATAAAGCGTTTGATCTGTGTTTAATTATCATATATTAGATATACAATGAAATGTGTTGTTAATAGAACAATGCAGAACTCAAGATCTGATAATTTGTTTCTATGCACACCTTCACAAGGAGTAAAATCTATGTATACGCACCCCTTCATGAGGGGCAACGACATATACGTGAATTCACGTCTTGTATTACATGCTCTCTCTTTCTCTCTCTGTCTCTCTGCCTCTGTCTCTGTTTCTTTCTGTCTCTGTCTCTCTCTGTGTCTCTGTCTCTGCCTCTATGTGTCTCTGTCTCTGTCTCTCTGTCTCTGTCTCTGTCTCTGTCTCTGTCTCTGTCTCTCTCTCTCTCTCTCTCTCTCTCTCTCTCTCTCTCTCTCTCTCTCCACGCGTTCGCTTCCTCCTGCTCTCATTCCCTTTTAAACTGCTGAACGAAGGAAAAAAAATTAACAGAGCAGGCAAAGTACGTGCACGAATCATTTCAACCAACTTTGGCTTTGTGTTGGCTTTGTGTTGGCTTTGTGTTGGCTGCTTCGTTCTGGATGCCAATAAATCTGTCTTTCTTTCTGTTACCTTGGATGTTAAGGGAAGTAAATCTACTGGTGAACCTGCTCTTAGCATCTAAACAGCCATCTGTCTGTTTCTTGGCGTGGAAAAGGAAACTGTGTAACAAACTTCAGTAAATCTATTGATGATCTGCTAGTAGGATCTAATCAACTATCTGACTGTTTCTCGGTGTGAACAAAAATTGTGAAATAAACTTCCTACCAGCCAGAAACTTTTAAAAACGAATGTTCACAGAATAAGGTCAGTACAGGTGATGGGGACGGAAATTGAAAAGTGTGTGTGTGTGTGTGTGTGTGTGTGTGTGTGTGTGTGTGTGTGTGTGTGTGTGTGTGTGTGTACGTGCGTGCGTGCGTGCGTGTGTGTGTGTGTGTGTGTGTGTGTGTGTGT
>CM065714.1:141621665-141629165 GCA_033310375.1 Conus canariensis
AACAACGGCAATACCATTGTAGAACACAGACAGTAATGCCTGTTCACAAAACAAAACCAATCTTGACCTTCCTAACGGAACAAAAGCATTCAAGTGTTGGACCGCTTTCGGTGAAGTCCGGAGCAGGGTCTCACCGTTTTGGTTTCGGTTTTGAAATCTTTTTCGGTAGCTGGTGTTCTACCATGCAGTTGTGAATGGGATAGTCTGCTTCACATCGCGAAATGTCAGAGGGATGGGAGGACTCTCGAAGATTAACACATTTTTTCATTACGCGAGAGAGAGAGAGAGAGAGAGAGAGAGAGAGAGAGAGAGAGAGAGAGCTCTGAAGTTAGAACTCAGAAAACCTTAATTGATCAAGCACTGGGAATTGAGAGAGAGAGAGAGAGAGAGAGAGAGAGAGAGAGAGAGAGAGAGAGAGAGAGAGAGAGAGAGAGAGAGAGAGAGAGAGAGAGAGAGAGAGAACACTGAACACTGAACATGTTTAATGTCATTAGCTATACAGCCTCAGCGACATGGGGGGTACAGCACAAAATAATCCTATAGAAAACGAAAGTAACAAACATAAAATAAACATCAATCAATTGAAAGTTCGAAATACAAGCAAAACAGGCCAGTATCTCGACCATCCAGTTTAACATTATTCATAGAAGTAAATATGTAAATGCGGTAACCAAAATATTTTACTACTTCCTGTAGCATTCATTTTTCATTTGAACGTCGTAAGTTCTAGTTGATGATAACCTCTGCTCGTATTTTCAATGCCTCTGCAATATATCTGGCAAGTGATTTCACTGAATTATCGTCATAATTCAGTTTTAAAACTCCGAATGTGTCCTGATTTACGGCAACATTCATTTTAAAAACTACACACTTATCACGTACAGCACTGTAGTTTTACAATGAAACAAAAGATGCGAGTCATCCTCCCTAAGAAAGCCACACAATGGACAAGGTAACGCTGTAGATGACTCAGTATAGAACCATTTTATATGGGCGTTTAGACTAAGAGTCCTGGTTCTAAGTCTGGAGAGTCAAATTTTATGCCATCTATTCGTTATTACTGAAATATACTTTTCTCTTTCGAATATACTTTTAAAGCCATAAAACCAGTTATATTTATCCGTGTTTTCCATTTTAGAATGACAGTTTTGTTTATATGAAGCTATCATCCTGTCTTTGAATTCCAGAATAAAACCATTCTCATAACCAACTCCCTGGCACATCCATACAATCCCAAATCCGTGGGTAGTCAAAATCGTCTTAACAAAATATACCCAATTTTCTTTCCCCGTTCATGCTCGTTCAGTAACATTTCATAGGCCTGTTTACAAAGTCTTGAGACAGGAAGCCTCAGCAGTTTTAGTCAGTATTTTATACATTTAGATTTTAATGTTTGACCTAATGTACAATGGGTATCTGCCGGTTTCGCCATAGATTACAGTATTCGAAGAATGTAGCGGAACATTTAAAAAGCGCTTAATTGCAAACGTATGTACTTTTTCTAAATCTTTGTTGTTATAAAGTCCCCATATTTCAGCACCATATGTAAGAACTGGCTCAATTTTGGCATCAAAGAGTTTCCAGAATATTCTTGGATCAATTGAGTTAAGTTTGCGCAAAGCTCGTAAAGTCTCTGTAACACCTTTTTTCCTTTTCTACAAGTTTCTGCTACTGCATTTCGTAAACTTAACTTTGTTGTAAAAATCATGCCTAAGTATTTGTAGGAATTAGTTACTTTAACCTCCTCTGGTGCCATAAAACCATTTTTCATGACGGGAGAGATGACCACCCTTTCTAAATACCTTTATGTTCGTTTTATCAAGGTTAACCTTTAGAAATAGACGATCTGCCCCCTGATTTAATCTATTGAACTGATTCTGAAGACCTACAGCAGTGCTGGACAACAATATTACATCATCTGCAAATAGCTTAAAAGAGAGAGAGAGAGAGAGAGAGAGAGAGAGAGAGAGAGAGAGAGAGAGAGAGAGAGAGAGAGCTCAGAACTCAGAAAACCTTTATTTGATCAAGTACTGGGATGAGAGAGAGAGAGAGAGAGAGAGAGAGAGAGAGAGAGAGAGAGAGAGAGAGAGAGAGAGAGAGAGAGAAAAGGTGAGGGCGGTGAGGTGTTGGGGGTGAAGATGTTTTGCCTTTAACTTCCATGAAATTATCCGTATGAAGATTGAGCAGGTACCTATCCAGACCCCATTCCATCTTAGTTCGAACAAGTCAACAAACAGAAGCGAGTAAAAACTTAACCTAGCTGGTGGATGGAGGTCAATAGACATTTTCAACCGTTCCTGGCCTGGTGAGCTGACTATTGATATGCTTTAAGACAAAGAAGACTAGCATGGCATGTGCTGAGTGTGCGAGCCATTCCTCATCATTTCTGGCACTGGGATCACTATACTCATTTACTTTTACCCACATACATATGTAACTAGCAGCGCACCTGGGTAGCGCAAACTCTGTCAAGGTCGAACGGATTCAGTAAAATGGTTAACCGCCAGAAGCGGATGACAGTAAGAGTTACTTCTTATCCTCTTTCTGGAATAGGTAGTGGAATCAGAATGGAAAATGTTTTAGCTATAAATCACCGGTCAGTTTCAATATGCTATGAAAATGTACTCTCATACATCTAGTTCATAAATTTGGTGAACGGATCCAAGATCCGCCCTTTTAATTCGGATCCGTGACAGGATTAGTACCAAATTTGAGTAGCTTTGTATCTAGGCCACATTCCACATTTCTTCGAATTTTGGTGAACACTGGTGCGGTAGTTTTTTTTTTTTTTTTTGCGAAATAATCCTGTTAACAGACGGACAAACAGACAAGTAAACTAACAGAAACGAGCAAAAACTTAACCTAGCTGGTTCATGGACGTGAGTAGACATTTTCAACCGTTCCTGGCCTGGTGAGCTTTAGGACAAAGAAGACTAGTATGGCTTATGCTGAGTGCATGAGCCATTCCTCATCATTTCTGGCACTGGGATGACTGGTCATGTCATCACGTGCAGGGCCCAGGGGGCAGCTGAAATGATGGACGCTGCACCAGCCACCTTCATCTCTGACGGTGCTGGGCGCACACAAGGGTTTGGATTACGGCAAAGCCTTTCCCGATTCACTCAGCATTTTTTTTACTCGATAAAAACCAAACCAACACTACAACCGCCATCCCCCCCCCCCCCCACCTCCAAAGGCAAACAAACAAGCCCACGCATGCATACACACAGACACACATAGACACAGACACAAACACAGACACACAGACAGACAGACACCACACACACACACACACACACCACATACACGCACCACGCACGCACGGACACACACACACACACACACACACCACGCACGCACGCACGCACGCACGCACGCACGCACACACACACACACACACACACACACACACACACACACACACACACACACACACACACATCATGTCCCTCGGAATAAGCATTTACCAAAACACTATAAAAAAAAAACAACAAACAAAAAACAAAAGCAAACAAACAAAGAAATAAACAAATAATTGAAAAAAAAACCCCGATCTGATGGAAACTGCGCAGCGATTGATAGTCAGCTCCATCAATACTATACCCTTATCCCCTCCTCCCCCCCCCTCTCTCTCTCTCTGTGCATTTGAAATTGATGCTCCAACAATACTTTTATTATAGTTTCTTATGTGATATAAAAGTTATGTATTTGTATGGTGGAGATTGGGTGCTTTTGAAAGTGTTGTTTGCGCTTGTGATTATATATATATATATATTGTGTGTGTGTGTGTGTGTGTGTGTGTGTGTGTGTGTGTGTGTGTGTGTGTGTGTGTGTGTGTGTGTGTGTGTGTTTTGTGAGGGCAGGATGTTAAAAAAAAAAAAAAAAGCTGAAGAGCTATTCTTTAACCCTCAATAAAGATACTTGTGACTTGAATTGACTTGACTTAACTTGACTTGGCTCACACACACGCCCACATTGAGTGGACATGTGTAAGCAAATAGCACTGCAGAATGCAGAGCTAGTGTCGTCTGCTCAAAGACCTCCGTCATGCCCGCAGGAAAGGAAAGGGCAGGAAAAAGGGCAATGATTCACACGCGTCCCAGCTTACTTGAGAGCTGCTTTCTTTATGGCACTTACTCTAAGTAGCCTCTGAGTACATGCATCTCTGTCTGTCTGCCTGAGAGCTGCTTTCTTTATGGCACTTACTCTAAGTAGCCTCTGAGTACATGCATCTCTGTCTGTCTGCCTGAGAGCTGCTTTCTTTATGGCGCTTACTCTAAGTAGCCTCTGAGTACATGCATCTCTGTCTGTCTGCCTGAGAGCTGCTTTCTTTATGGCACTTACTCTAAGTAGCCTCTGAGTACATGCATCTCTGTCTGTCTGCCTGAGAGCTGCTTTCTTTATGGCGCTTACTCTAAGTAGCCTCTGAGTACATGCATCTCTGTCTGTCTGCCTGAGAGCTGCTTTCTTTATGGCGCTTACTCTAAGTAGCCTCTGAGTACATGCATCTCTGTCTGTCTGCCTGAGAGCTGCTTTCTTTATGGCACTTACTCTAAGTAGCCTCTGAGTACATGCATCTCTGTCTGTCTGCCTGAGAGCTGCTTTATTTATGGCACTTACTCTAAGTACCCTCTGTGTACATGCATCTCTGTCTGTCTGTCTGTCTGTCTAAGGGCGGTTGTATTTAAAGCATTTATTGTGAGTACTCTCCGTATATGCATCTGTCTGTCTGTTCTGTCTGTCTGTCTGACTGCCTGTCTGTCTAAGGGCGGTTGTATTTAAGGCACTTATTATGAGCACTCTCTGTGTATATGCGTCTGTATGTCTGTCTGTCTGAGTGCTGTTTTTTATGGCACTTATTGTGAGCACTCTCTGTATGTATGCATCTCTCTCTCTCTCTCTGTGCATCTTTCAGTCTCTCTTTCTCTGTGTCTGTCTGTCTGTCTGTCTGTCTGTCTGTCTCTCTGTGAGATCTGTTTATTTATGGCACTTATAATAAATACTCTCTCTGTGCGTGGATCCATGTCTATCTGTATGTCACGTGCATATCAAAGACTGAGTGATTAAAAAGGAGTACGGACTTTCGGTTGCGAAGGGAAACTGTTTTGAAGGAGGCAGGAACAGAGGCAGGGAGTGAAGTGGAGGTGGAGGGGAAGAAGAGGGGGGTTGGGGGGGGGTGGTGGTGGAAAGGACTGATATTTTGACGAACAGATGGATTGGTCACGGTTTTTGATACAAAAGAAAACTTTTTTTTCGCGTTTCTCTCTCTCTCTCTCTCTCTCTCTCTCTCTCTCTCTCTCTCTCTCTCACACACACACACACTTACACACACACACACACACACTACGCACACGAACACACACTCTTACAGAAAGAGAGAGAGAGAGAGAGAGAGAGAGAGAGAGAGAGAGAGAGAGAGAGAGAGAGAGAGAGAGAGAGTGAGAGATGACTAGAATAAAAAATGAATAAAAATTCAAAAAGTTAATTTTCACTGACTCCCCCCCCCCCAAAAAAAAAAAAAAAAAAAAGAAAAAAAAAAAAAAAGAAAAGAAAATGAAGATCGTCCTAATTTAACTTACCCAACAATTCGTTTACCCCCCACCCACCCCCAACTCGCCCCGACACTTTCCTCCTCTCCCCCACACCCCCCATCCCTTCCCCACATCCTCTAGTGCCATCTCTGTCCACCTCCCTCTAACCGTCATTCCTCTACTCCCCCACCCCCAACCCCCCCCCCCCCCCGGAGCCCGCCGGGATACCAAAATGAACCCCTATCCACCAAGGAGACCCATTCTGCCTTTGCCGCCCAATCTACGAGCTTTTGGCAGCAGTTGAACCTCATCCCCGCGTCCCCCATCAGTCAGTCAGGCTGGGAGGGGTGGGGGGAGTGGGGGCGGGGTGGGGGTGGGTGGGGGGTAGGGATTCCAGCCAAGACCTTTTTACGGCCAGCCCGGGGGTCACGCTACGGGCGGCCTGATGGACGGGGGAGGAGGTCGCAGGGAGGCGAGCAGGGGCCGGAATTACCGCACTGAGGAAAGTCTGCAATCAGGGCCTGGGGCTCGTTGCCGCTTTCATGGCTCCGGCTGATGGGCAGCTGGACAGTTTATGGCGAGCTTGTCTGCTGCAGTGGGGGGAGAAAAGAGGGTAGGGGTTGATCGCACCCCTAATACCGATAAAGTAGTCCTCTCTCGTCCCCTGCTTTATTGCAGGGAGGGAGGGAGGGAGGGAGGGATGGTGGCGCGGTCTCGCGACCTTCAGGTTGTTGCGCTGCGGACGTCTTATCCCTTTCTTCTTTTCCATTTCCCCGAGCAGTTAGGTAAGGGGATGAAAAAGGTTTCTTTTAACTCCCATCCCATCCATTCTCTCTTAGCAGAGTTTCGGAAAATTGCCGATCCAACAGATTCTCACTAAATCGACCACAGCATTTTGATGGGCAATATTGTGAAGTCTTGGCTGCAAGGTCTTCCAAATGATGCATACTAAAGGGAACACAACCTCACATTTATGACAAAAAAGAGACAGTGGAAGAGGCAAGAGGACAGAGAGAAGGGGGTGGATAGGGCAAAAGAAATATTTGGTCGAAATGTAGAGTGCAGGTATTGTCTGTGACTGCGAAAGAATTTCTCTTGGCGGAGAAACACCAGCTGCACGTGTCTCGTTAGCGCAGCTTTGGTTGACGTAGCATCTTGAAGTGGTTCATGCCTTCATGAGCAAGCTCTGACCTGTCGTGTTGTGCCATTGGTATTGCGGGGCGCCGGGCAGCCATCTGACCTGTTTCTCACTTTACAAGGGAGAGGACTCAGCCTCTTTAGATTCTTCTGTTGTACCTACTAAATCTACCAAAGGAATTTGATTTAACCGAAAATAAAAACCAGCAAAACGTGTGTGTGTGTGTGTGTGTGTGTGT
This sequence comes from Conus canariensis, assembly GCA_033310375.1. Lineage (NCBI taxonomy): Eukaryota > Metazoa > Mollusca > Gastropoda > Neogastropoda > Conidae > Conus > Conus canariensis. The sequence continues at coordinate 141,628,573 of CM065714.1, forward strand.
GTGTGTGTGTGTGTGTGTGTGTGTGTTGTGTGTGTGTGTGTGTGTGTGTGTGTACGTGCTAGCCGCACATGGAACTACAGCACGCTCTAACTTCATATACACTCAATACCATCACGAAAGAACTCAACTGACTTTGGTCAACCCTTGACCACATGATAACGAGAGAAGTCAGTTGCTGAGTTCAAGCCGTCCCCCTACCCCCCCCCCCCCTCCGCCCTCTCCGCGACCTAGCGCCCGCCACTGTTTTGGACACAAGACTGACGAAAGGCCCCCTTCCATTCACGACACTGCAGACGACTAACCACGACAGTTTAAGGTAGCCCTGGAGCGCCCAGCAAACCTTTTAACTTAATGACGCAGTCTAGTCACACCAGCTCCAGAAGAAAATGGCCAGGGGGGGCACAGAGGGAAATCTGGCGTTCTCCGTTAATGAGTTCTGTCAGCGAAGGAGCGCTTGATGGCGCAAAGGGGGCGGAGGCACTTCGGCGAGGTCCCGGCCCGCTTGCCATAAAAGATTCCGAGTGGTACTTCCCATAAATCCCCCTCCGTTTGCCCCCCCACCCCCGCTAACACCCCACACCCTACACCCCATC
>CM065714.1:141636665-141644165 GCA_033310375.1 Conus canariensis
GAAGAAATGTGATAACAAGAAAAGAAGACAATGGTAAATGGGAGGGGAGAAAATAAAAAGACAAAACAGAAAAAAAAAACAAAAGCAGCCAGCCTAATACTCCATTGTGACAAAACCATTGAGGGAGCTGTTATTCCGGGCAGATAACCCCCCTCTCCCCCCACCACCTCCATCCCCACCCCTACCCCCATCCCCTCTCCATCCCACCCCCACACCTCTCCGACGCCTGGCTGCCCCCCCCCCCCTTACCCCCCCCCCTTGCCGCATTAGCCAGGGGGTATTGGCAGGGAGCACCAGGCCAGGGGCACTAAAGCAGCCTGAGGTCTAACAGCCTTGACACGCCGTCGGCCCAAACTCCAATTTATGATGTCATGAACAGGGACCCTGAGCTTGGGAGTAGTTGAAAGGCACAGGATTTAACCCCCCTCCTGGTTTCTAATGACGTAAAAGAAAAAAAAAATGGGCCGAGGTGGCGCTCTCAAGTCGCCTTTACTCCGACCCTGGGCCGGATGAGCATAAATCGTTGCATTGCCGCCATTAAAGCGGCCCGCTAGACAATGGGTGGTAAAAAAAAAAGCTAAATGAAAAAATAAAAGAAAAAGGAGAGAGAGAGAGGGAGAAAGAAGGGGTAAAAAAAGGAGCTTTAACCGGGCGGTGGAAATACATGTGCCTAGTGTCTGCGGCGCTCGTAGATCTAAGGGTTAGCCCCTAAAGAGACGAGAGCCCAGGCATAAACCCCGTGCTTTGTGCAAAAGTTCAACACGGGCAAGTGGGGTCTCTCTCTCTTCTCCGCTTGGAGGTCGTTGTCGTCGTGTTGTGTCGTGGTTTGCCGAGTCCTCTTTGGGCTGGCTCCTCACTCTCGCTTCTTCTTCTGGTGGGTCTTCCCCCTTGAGCATTATTTCCGAAGACGTTTTCTTCTGGATCGTGGAGAAGTGTGTAGAGAATTGGGATTAAAAAAAAATAGCGTGCCTATGTGTGTGTGTGTGTGTGTGTGTGTGTGTGTGTGTGTGTGTGTGTGTGTGTGGTGTGTGTGGTGTGTGTGTTGAAGTGTGTATTCTTTATGAACACGGACCTGCACACATGCATACATATATACCCTCACATGTGTGCGTATCCGTATGCCCTTATATGTGTAACTATCAATCTATCTATTGATCTGTCTATCTAGCTAGCTCGCTAGCTAGCTAGGTAGCTGGCTATCTATCTGTCTATCAATCAATCAACCAATCAATTTGTCTATCTATCTATCTGTTATCTATCCATCTGTCTAACTGTGTGTGTTTGTGTGTGTGTGTTTTATGTGTGTATGTATGTGTGTTTTGTGTTGTGTGTGTGTGTGTGTGTGTGTGTGTGTGTGTGTGTGTGGTGCGTGTGTGGTGTGTGTGTGTGGTGTGTGTGGTGTGTGTGTGTGTGTGTGTGTGTGTGTGTGTGTGTGTGTGTGTGTGCGTGCGCGCCGCTGCATGTGTGTACGTTTGCTTTTGTGAGTGCTTATGTGTGTGTGTATATGCATGCGCGCACATTCAGAAGAGAAAAAAAAGAAAGAAAAAACCAGATGCAAAGCATATAAACGTACTCCCAGTTTATCTTGAATACGCGTGAGATATTCCATAAAGAGGAAAAACCGTTTTCGGCCGTTATAGCCGTTAGTAACGGCTATTCTGGTAAACATCAGCCATCATCCGTGATCCATAATGAACATGCCTAAAAATTTTCAGAAAGATCGGCCAAGTACTTTCTGAGATTTTCCGTAAAGAAGAAAACGGTTATGGGCCGTTATAGCCGTTAGTAACGGCTGTAACGGTAAAATAAAACATTGGGCATCATCCGTGACCATAATGAACATACCTACAAATTTTCAGTAAGATCGGCCAAGTACTTTCTGAGATATTCCATAAAAAGAAAAACCATTATGGGCTGTTATAGCCGTTAGTAACGGCTATAACGGTAAACTAAAACATCGGGCATCATCCGTGACCCATAATGAACGTACCTACAAATTTTCAGAAAGATCTGCCAAGTACTTTCTGAGACATTCTATAAGGAAGAAAACCGTTATGGGCTGTTATAGTCTTCGTAACGGCTATAATGGTAAAATAATACACCGGACATCATCCATGGCCCATAATGAGCATGCCTACAAATTTTCAGAATGATCGGCCAAGTATACTTTCTGAGATATTCCATAAAGAAGGAAACCCGTTATGGGCCGTTATGACCGTTAGTAATGGCTATAACGGTAAAATAACACATTGGGCATAATCCGTGACCTATAATTAACATACCTACAAATTTTCAGAAAGATTGGCCAAGTACTTTCTGATATATTCTATAAAGAAGAAAAGCCGTTATGGGCCGTTATAGCTGTTAGTAACAGCTATAACGGTAAAATAACACATCGGGCATCATCCATGACGAACATGCCTACACATTTTCAGAGATCGGCCAAGTACTTTCTAAGATATTCCATAAAGAAGGAGAACCGTTATTGGCCGTTCTGGCCGTTAGTAACAGCCATAACGGTAAAATAACACATCGGGCATCATCCGTGACCCATAATGAACATACCTACAAATATTCAGAAAGATCGGCCCAGTAGTTTTGTCTGGAGCGAGTGGAACACCTTTTGACCACGGACACACACAACACACACACACACACACACACACACACACACACACACACACACACACACACACACACACACACAGCATTTCTTCGTTCCCATTGTTATAAGAACTGGGAGTACAAAAATGAGCAATCAAGTTTTGTGCTGTGTGTGTGTGTGTGTGTGTGTGTGTGTGTGTGTGTGTGTGTGTGTGTGTGGTGTGTGTGTGTGTGTTTCAGTTTACTTATCTACCTTGCCTGAAGAAGAACTATACCGGTCGAAACGCGTTGTGTCCGTTTTGGCATTGGTTTTGGAGGTCTAGTGACTTTAATTTTTGTATCTACCGTCAGTTGTCGCCCTCGTAGTCACCCTGTTTTGAAATTCATTTCGTGGTCTGTCACAGCAAAGTCTTGAGTTAAGGCATGCATTCTGCCTGCTGTTAGCCTTCCATGGTGGAACGATCAGATCTAAGTTACAGGCTACGTGTAGGGAGGGCAGACGTCATAGAAGCAGACATCAGCCCTGGGCGGACAACGTGATAGACAGTCTGCAGTAACTCTGGCCTGTTGCGCATGACTGAGGATACAGATCAGTAGAGATACTTGAAAACTGATAATGTACGTGCGCGCGTGTGTGTGTGTGTGTGTGTGGTGTCAATGTTGGTTGGCCAGCCCCCCCCCCCCCCCCCTCCTTGCTATGTTTCATTGTCATAATTGATGAGGTGACTGGGTTTATGGTTTTGTATAGTGATTTTTGTTTTTACATGTTTAGAGTTAAACATTGTAAAGCGCTGTGAGCTCTAGTGAGAAAGGGCGCTCCATAAATGTACGTTATTATTATCATTATTATTATTATTGTTATTAGTGCCTTAACGGCTGTCATGTCAACCTGACAAGCCATGACTATGACTAAGGGACAAGAAAGATGGTTATGATGATGATAATGATGATGATCATGACACGATGCTGCGTTTCTTCCACGCGTTATCCCCCCCCCACCCCCACCTCCCTTCCTTCAGATCCTGTCCACTTCTGCCCATGCACCTATTCCTGCAGGGATCAAACGTTTATGCCCCCTGAACCCATGTCCTCATATTCTTGTGTCCCCATTACTTTGTATTAAGGAAATCTACTTCTTGTAGCATTTCACGTCTATAACTACAGGGGAAAGAACAAAGTATGAGTGGGGGTTATGGGGGTTGGGGGTTGGGGGAGGGGATAGGGAAAACAACGACGTTGATTGTGATGATGAGACAAGACAGCAAGAACAACATGAGCCACGACAAAAACACAACAACAACAACAAAGAAATCCCAATAAGAAGAATGCAAACAGCAACAACGACAACAGGAATTTATGACATGACCTGAAAAGGGGAAAAAAATAACAACATGAACACGAACAAGAAGAGGAATGGTGAAGAATTCGAAAAAAAAAGAACAAAAGAACAACAAAAAAAAAACAAACAAAAAAAAACCCAGAAGAAATGTGATAACAAGAAAAGAAGACAATGGTAAATGGAAAGGGAGAAAAAAAAGACAAAACAGAAAAAAAAAATAAACAAAAGCAGCCAGCCTAACACTCCATTGTGACAAAACCATTGAGGAAGCTGTTATTTGGCAGATAATCACCCCCCCCCCCACACCCCAAACCCCCACCTCACCATCACCCCTCCGACACCATGGCTGGCCCCCCTTGCCGCATTGGGGGGGGGGGGGGGAGGGGGGTATTGGCAGGGAGCACCAGGCCAGGGGCACTAAAGCAGCCTGAGGTCTAACAGCCCTTGACACGCCGTCGGCCCAAACTCCAATTTATGATGTCATGAACAGGGACCCTGAGCTTGGGAGTAGTTGAAAGGCACAGGATTTAACCCCCTCCTGGTTTCTAATGACGTAAAAGAAAAAAAAAAAAAGGGCCGAGGTGGCGCTCTCAAGTCGCCTTTACTCCGACCCTGGGCCGGATGAGCATAAATCGTTGCATTGCCGCCATTAAAGCGGCCCGCTAGACAATGGGTGGTAAAAAAAAAAAGCTAAATGAAAAAATAAAAGAAAAAGGAGAGAGAGAGGGAGAAAGAAGGGGTAAAAAAAAGGAGCTTTAACCGGCGGTGGAAATACATGTGCCTAGTGTCTGCGGCGCTCGTAGATCTAAGGGTTAGCCCCTAAAGAGACGAGGCCCAGGCATAAACCCCGTGCTTTGTGCAAAAGTTCAACACGGGCAAGTGGGGTCTCTCTCTCTTCACCACTTGGAGGTCGTTGTCGTAGTGTTGTGTCGTGGTTTGCCGAGTCCTCTTTGGGCTGGCTCCTCGCTCTCGCTTCTTCTTCTGGTGGGTCTTCCCCTGTGCGTTATTTCCGAAGACGTTTTCTTCTGGATCGTGGAGAAGTGTGTAGAGAATTGGGATTAAAAAAAACAGCGTGCCTATGTGTGTGTGTGTGTGTGTGTGTGTGTGTGTGTGTGTGTGTGTGTGTGTGTGTGTGTGTGTGTGTGTTGAAGGTGTGTTTCTTTATGAACACGGACCTGCACACATGCATACATATATACTCTCACATGTGTGCGTATCCGTATGCCCGTATATGTGTAACTATCAATCTATCTATTGATCTGTCTATCTAGCTAGCTCGCTAGCTAGCTAGGTAGCTGGCTATCTATCTGTCTATCAATCAATCAACCAATCAATTTGTCTATCTATCTATCTGTATATCTATCCATCTGTCTAACTGTGTGTGTTTGTGTGTGTGTGTGTTTGTGTGTGTGTATGTGTGTGTTGTGTGTGTATGTGTGTGTGTGTGTGTGTGTGTGTGGTGTGTGTGTGTGCGTGTGTGTGTGTGTGTGTGTGTGTGTTGTGTGTGTGTGCGTGTGCGTGCGCGCCGCTTGCATGTGTGTACGTTTGCTTTTGTGAGTGCTTATGTGTGTGTATATGCATGCGCCACATTCAGAAGAGAAAAAAAAAGAAAGAAAAAACAAGATGCAAAGCATATAAACGTACTCCCAGTTTATCTTGAATACGCGTGAGATATTCCATAAAGAGGAAAAACCGTTTTCGGCCGTTATAGCCGTTAGTAACGGCTATTCTGGTAAACATCGGCCATCATCCGTGTTCCATAATGAACATGCCTAAAAATTTTCAGAAAGATCGGCCAAGTACTTTCTGAGATTTTCCGTAAAGAAGAAAACGGTTATGGGCCGTTACAGCCGTTAGTAACGGCCATAACGGTAAACTAAAACATCGGGCATCATCCGTGACCCATAATGAACATACCTACAAATTTTCAGTAAGATCGGCCAAGTACTTTCTGAGATATTCCATAAAAAGAAAAACCATTATGGGCTGTTATAGCCGTTAGTAACGGCCATAACGGTAAACTAAAACATCGGGCATCATCCGTGACCCATAATGAACGTACCTACAAATTTTCAGAAAGATCGGCCAAGTACTTTCTGAGACATTCTTAAGGAAGAAAACCGTTATGGGCTGTTATAGTCTTTCGTAACGGCTATAATGGTAAAATAATACACCGGACATCATCCATGGCCCATAATGAGCATGCCTACAAATTTTCAGAATGATCGGCCAAGTATACTTTCTGAGATATTCCATAAAGAAGGAAACCCGTTATGGGCCGTTATGACCGTTAGTAATGGCTATAACGGTAAAATAACACATTGGGCATAATCCGTGACCTATGATTAACATACCTACAAATTTTCAGAAAGATTGGCCAAGTACTTTCTGATATATTCTATAAAGAAGAAAAGCCGTTATGGGCCGTTATAGCTGTTAGTAACAGCTATAACGGTAAAATAACACATCGGGCATCATCCATGACGAACATGCCTACACATTTTCAGAGATCGGCCAAGTACTTTCTAAGATATTCCATAAAGAAGGAGAACCGTTATTGGCCGTTCTGGCCGTTAGTAACAGCCATAACGGTAAAATAACACATTGGGCATCATCCGTGACCCATAATGAACATACCTACAAATATTCAGAAAGATCGGCCCAGTAGTTTTGTCTGGAGCGAGTGGAACACCTTTTGACCATGGACACACACACACACACACACACACACACACACACACACACACACACACACACACACACACACACACACACACAAGCATTTCTTCGTTCCCATTGTAAAGTACTCCCTGTCTATAAGAACTGGGAGTACAAAAATGAGCAATCAAGTTTTGTGCTGTGTGTGTGTGTGTGTGTGTGTGTGTGTGTGTGGTGTGTGTGTGTGTGTGTGTGTGTGTGTTGTTTCAGTTTACTTATCTACCTTGCCTGAAGAAGAACTATACCGGTCGAAACGCGTTGTGTCCGTTTTGGCATTGGTTTTGGAGGTCTAGTGACTTTAATTTTTGTATCTACCGTCAGTTGTCGCCCTCGTAGTCACCCTGTTTTGAAATTCATTTCGTGGTCTGTCACAGCAAAGTCTTGAGTTAAGGCATGCATTCTGCCTGCTGTTAGCCTTCCATGGTGGAACGATCAGATCTAAGTTACAGGCTACGTGTAGCGGAGGGCAGACGTCATAGAAGCAGACATCAGCCCTGGGCGGACAACGTGATAGACAGTCTGCAGTAACTCTGGCCTGTTGCGCATGACTGAGGATACATATCAGTAGAGATACTTGAAAACTGATAATATACGTGCGTGCGCGCGTGTGTGTGTGTAGTGTCAATGTTGGTTGGCCAGCCCCCCCCCCCCCTCCCCCTCCTTGCTATGTTTCATTGTCATAATTGATGAGGTGACTGGGTTTATGGTTTTGTATAGTGATTTTTGTTTTTACATGTTTAGAGTTAAACATTGTAAAGCGCTGTGAGCTCTAGTGAGAAAGGGCGCTCCATAAATGTACGTTATTATTATCATTATTATTATTATTGTTATTAGTGCCT
>CM065714.1:141651665-141654165 GCA_033310375.1 Conus canariensis
GTGCGTGCGTGTATGTATGTATGTATGTATGTATGTATGTATGTATGTATGTATGCATTTTTTCACACTGCGCTCATATCATGCACACTGCATTCATATGTCCCACTCTGTATCAAATGACACAATTGGATTTATATTGCACACATTGAACCCGTATTACACACACTAACACTCTTGTTAGACATACTGCACTCACATTGGACATACCGCAACCACAGTGTACACATTGTGCTGAAATCAAGCACACTGCACTCACATTGCACACAGTACACAGTCAAACTGCACACAGTGCACACACTGTACTCATATTTTATACTCCACACTCGTATTGCACACACTGCATCGACGCTGCACACACTGCACTCAAATTACACACACCGGGCTCAACACACCGACTCTACACGTTCTATACTCAAATGAAATGACATATTCAGCTCTCACATTTAGCATGCTGCACGCGCAATGAACACACATAGTTCAAACTTCCCATGCAGTTCTCGCCTTAACTGCACTCCTATTCCGCACATTGCACTCCTGTTACACACACTGCACTCCTATTACACACACACTGCACTCCTATTACACATACTGCACTCCTATTACACACACTGCACTCCTATTACACATACTGCACTCCTATTGCACACACTGCACTCCTATTACACACACTGCACTCCTATTACACACATTGCACTCCTATTACACACACTGCTCTCATATTGCACACACTGCACTCCTATTACACACATTGCACTCCTATTACACACACTGCTCTCACATTGCACACACTGCACTCCTATTACACACACTGGACTCCTATTACACACACTGCTCTCCTATTACACACACTGCACTCCTATTACACACATTGCACTCCTATTACACACACTGCTCTCATATTGTACACACTGCTCTCCTATTACACACACTGCTCTCACATTGCACACACTGCACTCCTATTACACACACTGCACTCATATTACACACACTGCACTCCTAAAGCACACACTGCACTCCTATTACACACACTGCACTCCTATTACACACACTGCACTCCTATTACACACTCTGCTCTCATATTTCACACACTGCACTCCTATTACACACATTGCACTCCTATTCACACTCTGCTCTCATATTACACACACTGCACTCCTATTACATACACTGCTCTCATATTGCACACACTCCACTCATATTGCACACATTGCACTCCTATTACACACACTGTTCTCCTATTACACACGCTGCACTCCTATTACACACACTGCACTTCTGTTACACACACTGCACTCCTATTACACACACTGTTCTCATATTGCACACACTCCACTCATATTGCACACACTCCACTCATATTGTACACACTGCACTCACTGCACTCCTATTACACACACTGCACTCCTATTACACACACTGCTCTCATATTGCACACACTCCACTCATATTGCACACACCGCACTCATATTACACACACTGCACTCCTATTACACACACTGCTCTCATATTGCACACACTCCACTCATATTACACACACACACTGCCTCCTATTACACACACTGCTCTCATATTACACACACTGCACTCATATTACACACACACTGCTCTCCTATTACACACGCTGCACTCCTATTACACACACTGCACTCCTATTACACACACTGCACTCATATTGCACGCACTCCACTCATATTGCACACACTGCACTCATATTACACACACACTGCACTCCTATTACACACACTGCACTCCTATTACACACTGCTCTCCTATTACACACGCTGCACTCCTATTACACACACTGCACTTCTGTTACACACACTGCACTCATATTGCACACACTCCACTCATATTGCACACACTGCACTCATATTGCACACACACTGCACTCCTGTTACACACACTGCACTCCTATTACACACACTGCTCTCATATTGCACACACTCCACTCATATTGCACACATTGCACTCATATTGCACACACACTGCACTCCTATTGCACACACTGCACTCATATTACACACACTGCACTCCTATTACACTGCACTCATATTACGCACATTGCACTCATATTGCACACACTGCACTCTTATTACACATACTGCACTCCTATTATACACGCTGCACTCCTCTCACACACGACGCACTCTTATTACACACGTTGCACTCCTATTACACACACTGCACTCTTAAAGCACACACTGCACTCATATTGCACACACTGCACTCCTATTACACACACTGCACTCCTATTGCACACACTGCACTCATATTGCACACACTGCACTCATATTGCACACACCGCACTCCTATTACACACACTGCACTCCTATCACACACACTGCACGCCTATTACACACACTGCACTCCTATTACACACACTGCACTCATATTACGCACAATACACTCATATTACACACACTGCACTCTTATTACACAAACTGAACTTTTATTACACACGCTGCACTCCTATTACACACACTGCACTCCTATTACACAT
>CM065714.1:141669165-141674165 GCA_033310375.1 Conus canariensis
GCAACGTGAGAAGAAAGTCAGTTCTTACGATAGAGTCCATGTCGAGCAATGTGGCGTTGTAGAAATGGTAGTAGAAGTAGCACGATAGAGCCCATGTCGAGCAATGTGGCGTTGTAGAAATGGTAGTAGAAGCAGCAGTATCATGAGGCAGCAGCGCCATTAGAGTTACAGCACAAGCCGCAACAATAGCAGATACAATAACAAACAAACAAACAAACAACAACAAAAACAAGTACCGCCTCCGCCCCTCCCCCGTCTTCCCCCCCCCCCCCCCCCCCCCGCCAATCAACCAACAAAAACAGACAAAAGATAAAAAAAAACAACAACCAAGCAACCAACATAAAACAGACAAAAGAACCAACCAACCAAGCAACCAGCAACAACAACAACAACAACAAAAAAAAACGGACAAAAGAACCAACCAAACAACCAACCAGCCAACCAGTAAAACCAGACAAAAGAAACAACCAACCCACCAACAAAAACAGACAAAAGAACCAACCAACCAACCCACCAACAAAAACAGACACAAGAAACAACACACAGAACCAAACCAAACCCCATGCACCATGAAAAAGAACAACACCCTGATATTTGAGTACAGACAGCCATGTTGTGTTCCAGTAGTTCTCGTGAGAACAACGTGGCAGCCAGCGACATCCGGGGCCAGCCACCTTCCTCTCTCTGTCAGTGATGCTCTGCTCCAATGGACCTGCTGTCAGCCTGTCTGCCCTTCCCCGTGTCAGTCCCCATCAGACCTCGCTGCTTTTCCATCAACGCTAACGGCTCCCGGATCGGGCGGGGGGTGAACACCTCTTGACCCCAGCCTTTTGCCGAAGCGAGTTAACGCGTCTCTCACGCGCTGCACGCGCTTGACAGCTGTCAGTCGCCGGGACAGGCCAGCATGAAATTGACACGGGGGTGGCGGGAGGGGGGGGGGGGTTGGCGGGGGGTGGGTGGGTGGCTGGGGGGGTGGGGGGCTCTTGTCGCTTGTACCTGCCTCCCCCCACGCTCCGCAAGGCTCTTTGTTCCGCTGTTTTGTCCGATCCGTAATTTACACCCCACCGCCCGCGTCGTTCCGGATCAAGCCGCCATCTTTTTTTTTTTTTTTCCCCCATCTCGCTATTTCTCCTTCTCTCTGTCAAAGAGATGACAGGTCTCCTGCTGAGCTCATCTGTTAGTGTCCTGTTTGATTGTCTTCTTTGAGATGGGGAAGGGATTTCTTCGGTGTTAGGGCGGCGGCCACGTCAAGGGTGTGCTAGGCTGGGAAGAAAAGGGAGAGTAAGAGCGGAGCACAGAGGGGTTGGGGGTGGGGGGGTGGGGGATGATGGCCTGACTGACTGATGAGAAGGGAGACAAGACAGGCATGAATAAAAATAGGAATCAAAAAAAAAAAAAAGAAAAGAAAAAAACACCACGATATGTGGAATGTTGTGCTGCTCTCTCTCCCTACGGCAAAATACCCGTCTAAAAATTTTCACGTTATGATCTTTGGTTCCACGAATAAAGATGGATGAAGTGGATCTCTACGGACTTGTTTTGTGAGTATCTGTAGGTCGTTATTGTTGAGTGTGTTAAAACACACACAACACACACACACACACACACACACACACACACACACACACACACACACACCCCACCCCACAACTGCCCCCTTTACCCCCAGCCCTCCATGTTTCCGCCTACCCCTCCCCCGGTCCCTCAGCGCGTCCCCTTTTCCCCCTCTTCCTTTTCTTCGCCGTGTCAGTCTCACGGCGTTCTCGATAACTGCGCACAAAAACACGTAATAACTTCATTATAACACCCCCCCACCCCCCGCTTTCTCGCCCTCACCTCTTCAGACAATAGCGGCAGCAACGACAAAAGACAACAACAAGACAAATCTGGTAACAAAAAAGTTTTGTCGTGTGTTCACAGTTAATGTGAAAGCCGGTTACTACTCTTTTGTTGATAATGATGTCTGTGTCAACAGGCATGCCGTAGCAGTTATACTTCTGTCAAGCTCAAAAGCGAATAATCTTCTGACAGGATTTATGTGTAAATTTTGTCTAGACCTGCATAGACCCGAGCCTGTACACAATGCCGACGGAACTGGAGGTAAGGTAAGGTAAGGTAAGGTAAGGTAAAGGTAACGTTACTTATAACCATCTGACCGCAAACGGCCATATCAGGGCTGTCGCCGCGTCGAAGTGAACTAAAAAAAAAAAAAAAAAAAAAAAGGAACATGGTGAACTATTCCACAGTGTGATGTCCCAGTGACTCCCACGGAATTAAAGAGAAGAAGGAGAAGAAGAAGGAGGAGAATACGACAAATGTCAAACAGGAAAAAAGAAAAAGAACAAAAAAACCTTTCTTGCCTTTCAGAAGCAGATGAATATGAGAAACTAACTGAATGATATAAATGCAAATATTACCATAAAGTTTACTACATTTTCAAATCTAGGATCCAAAAATTACGAGGAATGCCTGGAGATGTCAACACTTTTTTGTTGTTGTTGAAATGTCAGTAGCTTAGCTATCCATGTCATTTAATTGCTTTTATTGTTTGTTTGTTTCTTTGTTTTTGTTTTTGTTTTCAGGAGATTTTTGTCGATGATTTGACCTGGTCGTAACGTGACCTTTTTCTGTCCTGTGTGAGTTTGTCGGACCTGAAAATTCTATTTGTGGGAAACTTGAAACTTGAACTTCAAAACGAAATAAACATAAAGGTCAAATTGTCCGATGTGTCACTCTCTTAGTATAATATGTACGTTTTAGGTCCATATACATTCTGTTTGTTTCATAATTTCATTATTTGTTGACCGTTTTTGTCACTTTCAGTATCATGAATGTATTGCCCTTTCATTTTAGTTCATGTACATGTTTGATCATGTCAAAAATGCATCAAAATGTGTTTTAAAAAGTCTGTAATGGTTCAATAACGACACTGGTTTGTAAAGAAATGCGAAGAACTGACAACCTTTTCCCAGAATACACCAGTTTTCAGGAAAATACTCTCATCTGACATGAGAAATACCCCACAGCGAATTTCAGGAACGTAGGTCCGCCTCTGGGTGGAAGCACTCCCGCCGGTCATTCCATACACAACCACACCAAGGCCCGTCTTGCTACAGTCTCAGCACCGGCAGTCCCTGAGGAGCACTCAAGCTCCGGTCGTCATGATGATAAACAAACTTAGTTGTTGGGGGTAGAGTGCATAGTCATCGGCAACAGAGTGAACAGAATCAAACTCTTTAGATGGAATCTGAAATGTATCAAACTGTTCACATAATGTACACTGACTTCGTCCGTCCGCCCCCAGGGTAACATACAGGCCATCGGCTCCATCTCTCCAGAGAATATGTCTGTGGCACTGACACTGCTACAGTTTATTGGACACACACACACACACACACACACACACACACACACACACACGCACGCACACGCACGCACGCACCACACACACACACACACACACACACACACACACACACACACACGCACACATACACACAGGTAGACAGATAGATAGACAGACAGACCGACAGACAGTGTGTTATTAAGTAGGCTATGGGTCAAGATAGTGAGACTGGAACAGCACAGTTAAACTGTTTCAGTTTTGGTTTTATAATCATGATACTTGCTAAATGTTACACTTTTGAATAAGTGTCTACCTAACTGATCTGCTTTTTGAAAGTCAGTTGAATTCATATTTTGAAACTGCGGTTCATAATGCAGTAATGACCAACAATGTGTCCAAATTATACCTTGAATGGCGTCATTACAAGCCAATGCTCCTTACCGCAGAATATATGCCCTTTTTTTCTTCTGAAATTACATGTACATCTATCTATCTAGCTAGCTAGCTAGCCATCGATCGATCGATCTGTATGTGTAAATATGTCTTTTTTGTTGGTTCCTCTTAAAAACGTAACTTGTTTCATTGATGTACACATTTTGTAGTTGTTTTTCCTTTTAGTTTTTCTTTCAGTAGCTTTTATATACATTTTCTTGATATTTTGAACACAACTGCGCAAACACGTGTATTCATTACTTATCTATTTTGCTGATTTGTTTGCGTTAATAAACTTCATTAAAAGCTTGCATTAACAAGTTTCATCCACTTCATGTCAACCTCGTTGAAAAATCCTGACCAATCCTGCAAGTTTCTGTACTTCCTGGGCCTGTTTAACCCCAGAATAGTGTGTGAAAGCTAAGACAAAATACCGCTTTGTCATGTACTCTCCGACTGATATCAAACGAACATGGAATCATCTTTATTACTAGCATTCTCACTGATCATCAAAAAGATGAATCTTAAATTCTACTAGCTTTTATGCTCAGATAGCGAAGGTTCTACATTGCTTTGATCTAATGGTCACTTTATTTGCGATTTCCTCTCTACATCTACGATAATGGTAAATTCGTGTTAAAGTCGGTGATCTCGTCAACTTTATTAGAGTTGTTGTTGGATGGACACTATGGCGTCTGCCCTCCCCCTCAACCACCTTCCACCCAGTCCTCCATCCCTTCTACCCCCCCCCCCCCCCCCAGGCTTCTAGATGATGAATTCACAGAACAGATCTATAAAGTATCAAAATAACACGGCTGGTGTGTGTAATATAAATGCAATCAACCCAAACTAAACGGTCGCAGAACAGACTGCTTAGCCATGTCAACAGTTCTATGCGCACGCATCTATGGCTCGGACTTATGGGATACATGTCACGTCGTATAACTACGAGGCTGGTTACTAACAGCACTACATTCTCCCACCCCAGTCCCATGGGTAGGGAAGCTCTCCCAAGCTATATACGTATATACGCGACTAAGCAGTTAAGATCTTCCGTAAGGGGGTTTTGTATGTGTGGTTCTGCCTATGTTGGATCACAATCAGTACCACAGACCACCGCAGAAACGATTCGGCAGCTTGGCAGTGTTTCCTCAGGCGGGTTACTTCCTGGCGGCCTCATATTACTCGCTCGCTCCTTCTTTTGCATGCTGGTGTTGAGAAT
>CM065714.1:141689165-141694165 GCA_033310375.1 Conus canariensis
GAAGTCATCGATCATCTGTCATCTGTCACGAGGCGATCTGCGATTTGCCAGGTAGGTCTCACTGCACACGCTGGATCAGGCTACAGAGTTGTAGACAGTTTTTAGTTCTGTTATTTGTTGTTTGATTGACATGTTTTGAAATCATTCCTTTCGCGCCCTTTTCGCACGTGAGGATGGATCACAAAGGAAGATGACTGCTGGTTCTCCCATCAGCTGACGATGGCTTGTGTCATAGGAATTCCTCCACAGACACAGACAGGCAGACAAACAGACACACCCCCAACACAACACACACACACGCACGCACACACACACAACACACAACAACACACACACACACACACAGAGTAGATAGATAGATAGATAGATAGAAGATAGATAGATAGATAATAGATAGATAGATAGATAGATGGACACACACAGACACAGACACAGACACAGACACACACACACACACATTCTCTCTCACTCTGTCTGTCTGTCTGTCTGTCTGTCGTCTCTCTCTCTCTCTCTCTCTCTCTCTCTCTCTCTCTCTCTCTCCCACATTTCACACCTCTTACTCTCCCCTCTTTTATTTGTTTTTTGTTGTCATGTTTTGTTCTTTTATGTAAACCATATTGTCTTTCCCATCTTCCCTCCAGAAAAAAAATGACTTCAGAGCTCGCTGCTGGCTAATTCTCAGTGGAAAACACATCTCCCAAAGCTATAACTCCTGTCTTGATCGTGGCTGCAAGAGAGTTTGAATGTCGGCGCTGCAGTTGTTGAATGGATGTAACATTTCCAGGATATTCCCAAGAACACATACATCAAGAATCTGACTGCTTCTATATTTTTCGGAAATGATAAAGTTGATAAAGTAGTCCACTCTCAGTCAGCCAAGCAGCTGATCATGATCGAGCTCACGGTGCATTATGAGAACAGAATGGAGGCAGCTCCAATCTACAAGACTGAAAAGTATGCTGATCTGGCAAACAGCCTGAGGAGAGAAGGCTATCAGGTCAAAGTCCTCACTGCAGAAATTGGAGCTAGGGGGTTTGTAGGAACGTCTGCATACAGCCTCATGAAACAGCTCTCAGTTGCAGGGAGGGAAAAAACCAGAGCCCTGAAAGCAATGGCAGAAGCGGCAGAGAGGTGTTCAAGCTGGATCTGGTCAAGGAGGAACAAAAGTGAACTTCATAAGGCTTAAGTTTCCTACAAATATCAGGTGTCCCAGTGGCTCAGTGGTTAGAGTGCGAGTCATTAAGTGGAAAATGAGCATGTCCAGAGGGTCATGGGTTCGAATCCCAGCCATGGCTCGTCCCAAGATGGGAAAAAAGGGGCAGCAGAGGGACATCCGGAGTCATGAACCGGGTGTGGCCCAACCCCCCTAGAGTGTCAGAAGATAAGGGCCGAAACACTTGCTTGAAGGGGGCTTCTCTTCTGAGGACTCTCTGCTGCCACGCTCTCCACGAGTTTCTTTCTACTGAGCACCTTGGACTTGTCTGGCTGGCTTTGTTGCGTGAGCTTTTTCTCACATAAATCTGGAGTGTATTTTGTTTCTTGTTCACTTCGGAATATTTCTAAAAATGAAGTGAGCGCTGTCTGATGACCTACTGACATCTACCCTTCCATTTTTAGCCCTTGACATGCAGTGACCAGATAGAAGAAACAGAGTTGAAACAGGAGGATTCTATGTAACGCTTCCTGCTGACCACAAAGAGATCTGTAAAGTTTCTATGCTGAGACCAGTTGGTTGAAATATGGTTACAAAATCTCCAAATCTGCATATATATCCACTAGTGATTTCTAAACTGAAACTAAATTAACTCTGTTGATATTTTTTAAACCCATGAACGTTATTATGACATTGCATATATTACCGTATTTGTTAACTCTTTCCTTTAAAAAAAAAACGAAAAAATCCTGTTGGCGAATTTGTAAGTTGTTAATCAGCTACAGCAGTTAGTTATTCCTCTTCAGAAGATGCTTGTAAAAAAAATCCTAACAAAAGACAAAATAGGTGTTCTCCTATGGGTATGCTGATCAATGGATGGACCCTCTTTCGTAGGGCAATAGTAATGCTTCTTTTATTTCGGGGGACGCTTACAAGAATTGTATGAAGAAGTGAAGGAGGTTTCATAGAGTTATGCTAAGAAGAGGCCTTGATGGGGGCCATTGAGTGTAATGCAAACCCCTGTGTGTGTGTATGCGTGTGTGTGTGTGTATTGTTGTGTGTGTGTGTGTGTGTGTGTGTGTGTGTGTGTTGTGGTGAGGTGTGTGTGTGTGTGTGTGGGCGTGCGTGTGTGTACGTGTGTTTGTGTGTGTGTGTGTTGTGTGTGTGTGTGTGTGTGTGTGTGTGTGTGTGTGTGTGTGTGTGTGTGTGTGTGTGTGTGTGGTGTGCACGTGTATGTGTGTGTTTGTGTGTGTGTGTGTGTTTTGTGTATGTATGTGTGTGAGTGTGTGTGTGTGTGTGTGTGTGTGAGAGAGAGAGAGAGAGAGAGAGAGAGAGAGAGAGAGAGGAGAAGAGAGAGAGAGAGAGAGAGAGAGAGAGAGAGAGAGAGAGAGAGAGAATATACGTGTCTCCTTTCATGTGTGTGTGTGTGTGTGTGTGTGTGTGTGTGTGTGTGTGTGTGTGTGTGTGTGTGCATGTGTGTGTTCGTGTAAGTGTGCGCGCTCGGGCATTTGTGTGTGTGTGTGTGTGTGTGTGTGTTGTGTGTGTGTGTGTGTGTGTGTGTGTGTTCGCGTACGTGCGTGATTGCGTGCGTGTGTATGCTCAGTAGGAGTGTATATCTGCTCTTACTCGCTGGGAATCTCTGGCAGCGAATCACAGCGCCTGACACTGAAGCTGTCAATGGGCATGGCATGGCCCGGAGGAGAAAGCGGCTGGACATAAAGCGCCGCACTCAGATGGAGAGATGAGTGGATCTGGCTGCAGCAGTTGCATGCCTAGGAGGCGACCATCTCTGCCAGTCGGACTTTGGGCAACGATCACACTTGGGATTGACTGTAGTCGGCTATGGCTGACTTCCATGATAATGATGATGATGAGAATAGTGATGAGAATAATTACTTCCAGAAATAAACTGATACAGTGCTAAAGAGAAAGTTAAAGCAAGCGAGGCTTACTTTATTGGTTTACTTCCAATTTGTCCCTGATTGGTATTTGTTAATTTGCCAATAACTTGTTGCCTGCTCCGATGGATATGTTTGATGTTGCTCAAAGGATGCTTTTTTACGTTCTCAGTTTTGACGATCCCAATTTCTTCTCTTCAAGACCATTTTTTCTTCTTTTCATGAGTCTCTCCTTCTACACAATCTGAATGGGTCACCATCTCCACCCCTTTACCCTGACCTTTTCTCATGTCGGTCCTTCCTCCTCCTCCTCCATCTCCATGGCTCTTCAATGTCGTTGTCCGTTGCCGTTTAAAATGCCCATTGTGTCATCTTACATTTTCTTGAAAAATAGTCCCTGACAGATCGGTCGATTTCGTAAGATGATGACGAAATTTCTGACTGTGCACTTTTTTTTTTCTTTCTTGTATCCATGGTAGTTAATGTGATTCTCTCTCTCTCTCTCTCTCTCTCTCTCTCTCTCTCTCTCTCTCTCTCTCTCTGCGCATGCGCTTATGTGTGTATATCTATCTATCTATCATCTATTTAGCTATCTATGTATTCCTGTGTGTGTGTGTGCGTGGCGCGCGCGTGCGTGCGTGCGTGTGTGTGTGTGTGTGTGTGTGGGGTGTGTGTGTGTGTGTGTGTGTGTGTGTGTGTGTGTGTGTGTGTGTGTGGTGGACGCGTGCGAGCGCATGTGTGTATGTGGTTACTGCAATAGTTGTTATTGTCATTATTCTTGATTTGCATCTTTGATCAATCATGAGTTAATGTGTGTGTGGTGTGTGTGTGTGTGTGTGTGTGTGTGTGTGTGTGTGTGTGTGTGTGTGTGTGTGTGTGTGTGTGTGTGTGTGCAGTGGTGATTTACATCTTGTCAGTCAGGAGGGAGATAAAAAGAAGTGCTCGGGGTGCAGTGTCTTCTAGAGCTCATGTCAGAAACTCCTGACAGAAGATGTATTCTCTCGCTAACCTCTGGAAACACACTCGCTTTATGAGGTACGAACATCATATTGCACGTTGACACCAACCCCGCCCCCTTTTGTCCTCCAACCGCCTCCCCCCCCCCCCCCCGCCCCCCCCCCACCCCCCCACCGAAAATAGAATGGAAACAAAGAAAAGAGAGAGAGAGGAGAGAGAGAGAGAGAGAGAAAAGAGAGAGAGAGAGAGAGAGAGGGCACAAAATGTTATCGGGGAAATCGATGGCGACAGGTACTAGGAACACTGACGGTATTGTCTTCAAAGGGTTCAACAGCTTGCTGCCACAGTCTGATCTGCAATGTCAGGAATGTGACATGAGACGATGACGGCACCTCACTGCCGGCGAACGCTTCTCTCACGGCTCAGTTTTCTCCCCTAATGAACAGTCATGAGTTCCAAATGTGTACATTGTCATCTTGTTTTCTCTCCCTCTTTTTCTTATTGCACGAGCTCTTCATTCCCCGTTCTTCCCGAATTAGCAACATATACATTTTGATTAGTGTATGAAAATGATATGCTTGTGTGCGTATCTGTATTTATGCATGTATAAGTAAATATATATATATATGTATATATATATAAACAGTCAAAGTAGATAAAAATCCAAACAAACAAGATTAAAATATCCCAAATTTTCGGCTTTATTTGCCTTCGTCAGGGGGCACAGACTGTGACAGTAAAAAGCTCGCATACTCCACCCTCAGATCCTGAACACGAATCACGAATGTATGCAGTAGGGACAAGGCACCTTAATTAAAATGTTTTAACTTTAAAATAAAACGTTGAGTATAAAACATTTCATCAATAGGAAACATAAAACTAGGATGGGAGTGAAGGGTGAGGGGGCCAAAGGGTGTGGATTGACAACAATAAGTTGACCATAATTTTGATTGCCACCACAGACCACGATCTTGACATATGCAACGTGAGAG
>CM065714.1:141699165-141706665 GCA_033310375.1 Conus canariensis
TGAAAATGATATGCTTGTGTGCGTATCTGTATTTATGCATGTATAAGTAAATATATATATATATGTATATATATATAAACAGTCAAAGTAGATAAAAATCCAAACAAACAAGATTAAAATATCCCAAATTTTCGGCTTTATTTGCCTTCGTCAGGGGGCACAGACTGTGACAGTAAAAAGCTCGCATACTCCACCCTCAGATCCTGAAACACGAATCACGAATGTATGCAGTAGGGACAAGGCACCTTAATTAAAATGTTTTAACTTTAAAATAAAACGTTGAGTATAAAACATTTCATCAATAGGAAACATAAAACTAGGATGGGAGTGAAGGGTGAGGGGGCCAAAGGGTGTGGATTGACAACAATAAGTTGACCATAATTTTGATTGCCACCACAGACCACGATCTTGACATATGCAACGTGAGAGGGCGAGAGCGAGAGAGACAGAGAAAGAGAGAGAGAGAGAGATAGAGAGAGAGACAGAGAGAGACAGAGAGAGAGAGAGAGAGAGAGAGCGCTTGCGGGGGGGGGGGGGGGGGGTGCAAAAGAAAAACTTCCTGAAGATAGCAACGCTAGAAACAAGCTTGTAGATTTTACCACTTCATTTTTAAAATATTTTTTAACAAATATATATATATATATATATATATATATATAGATGTATGTATGTATGAATGTTTGCATGTTTGCTTGTATATGCATGTGTATATAGGGATATCTCCATGCATGTATGTTATGTATGTATGTATGTATGTGCGTGTGGTGAGCACGATAGTAGTATGTCCGTATTCACACACGTAGCTCAGTGTATAGTCTCATTCCAAGGCCATTTTGGGAAATGGAGTTTCCGAAGGAAAAACCCCTCTTTACCGAAACGGCTCAGCGCTGATTTGAACCCGTAACCTTTAAGATGACCAGGATCACGAGTTCGGCGCTCTCCCACCTAAGCTACTCTGGCAGTCAGTATGTTCTAGTCTGCCTGCATTTGAATTTAACATCAAACTTCACGTCCGGCAGTCTTTACAGCATGGTATCTATATGAAACGATCTCAAAGAGAAGAAAACAATGTCATGATAGCGATTTTGACCCTAGCATCCTGACATGATGCCAGTATCCCGATGCTCCGTGCACATCGGAAAATTTTGCGACTGGGCGACAGGTAACGACAGTGTGTACGACGTTCACGTGTTGATGGAGACGAGCTGCCATTATCAAGACTTGTGCAATATTCGTTTTAGATGGCAAAATATTGATAGCAGACCACGAAAATAATAAATAACATATTGAACGTGAAAAAATATAGCTGAACAGACACGTCCTTGTTAAAATGCGTGGGTACAAGACTTAAACCAAAAATGGAAGAATCAATGCAACAGCAGATGCAGAAACTTTGGCAGAAACTATTGCAACAGCAGCAGCGATAGCAGCATCGGCAGCTGAAACAGGAGCAGTAGCAGCAGTGATGGTAGTCATCAATACAGACACTGCAAGGACGACAATCGCAGTAGCATGAGCAGCCGCTGCTGTTAAATGTAATAGTCGAAACTATGGATCGCAGAAGAAAAGGCCACCTATTGACAGGCTGTAATTTCAGGTAAACGACACACCCAAATAACGATGGGCTCACTCACACACACACCATCCCTTGATGATGCGATAAAAATCGATGGAGCAACGTCAGGAAAGAAAGCATCGCAAAAACATTTCCTAACGTGTTCATTATTGTGAAGTCATCGATCATCTGTCATCTGTCACGAGGCGATCTGCGATTTGCCAGGTAGGTCTCATTGCACACGCTGGATCAGGCTACAGAGTTGTAGACAGTTTTTAGTTCTGTTCTTTGTTGTTTGATTGACATGTTTTGAAATCATTCCTTTCGCGCCCTTTTCGCACGTGAGGATGGATCACAAAGGAAGATGACTGATGGTTCTCCCATCAGCTGACGATGGCTTGTGTCATAGGAATTCCTCCACAGACACAGACAGGCAGACAGACAGACAGACAGTCAGACAAACAAACAGATAGATAGATAGATAGATAGATAGATAGATAGATAGATAGATGGACAAACACACAAACACACACAAACACATACACATTCTGTCTGTCTCTGTCTCTCTCTGTCTCTCCCTCCCTCTCTCTCTCTCTCTCTCTCTCTCTCTCTCTCTCTCTCTCCACATCTCACACCTCTTACTCTCCCCTCTTTTATTTGTTGTTTCGTTGTCATGTTTTGTTCTTTTATGTAAACCATATTGTCTTTCCCATCTTCCCTTCAGAAAAAAAATGACTTCAGATCTCGTTGCTGGCTAATTCTCAGTGGCAAACACATCTCCCAAAGCTATAACTCCTGTCTTGATCGTAACTGCAAGAGAGTTTGAATGTCGGCGCTGCAGTTGTTCAATGGATGTAACATTTCCAGGATATTCCCAAGAACACATACATCAAGAATCTGACTGCTTCTATATCTATCGGAGATAATAAAGTTGAGCACCTTGGACTTGTCTGGCTGGCTTTGTTGCGTGAGCTGTTTCACATAAATCTGGCAGTCCGTTTTGTTTCTTGTGCTGATCAATATTAATGGGTATTATTTTGCCTTTGTGCTCTTTCTTCACTTCCGAATATTTCTAAAAATGAAGTGAGCGCTGTCTGATGACCTACTGACATCTACCTACCTATTTTTAGCCCTTGACATGCAGTGACCAGATAGAAGAAACAGAGTTGAAACAGGAGGATTCTATGTAACGTTTCCTGCTGACCACAAAGAGATCTGTAAAGTTTCTATGCTGAGGACCAACTGGTTGAAATATGGTTACAAAATCTCCAAATCTGCATACACACCCACTAGTGTTTACTAAACTGAAACAAAACACTGTTGATATTTTTAAAACCCATGAACGTTATCATGACATTGCATATATTACAGCATTTGGTAAATCTTTGCTTTAAAAAAAAAAATCCTGTTGGCGAATTTGTAAGTTGTTAATCAGCTAAAGCTGTTAGTAATTCCTCTTCAGAAGATGCTTGTAAAAAAAATCCTAACAAAAGACAAAATAGGTGTTCTCCTATGGGTATGCTGATCAATGGATGGACCCTCTTTCGCAGGGCAATAGTAATGCTTCTTTTATTTCGGGGGACGCTTACAAGAATTGTATGAAGTGAAGGAGGTTTCATAGAGTTACGCTTAGAAGAGACCTTGCTGGGAGCCATTGAGTGTAATGCAAACTCCTTTGTGTGTGTGTGTGTGTGTGTGTGTGGTGAGAGAGAGAGAGAGAGAGAGAGAGAGACAGACAGACAGAGAGAGAGAGAGTGTGCATGCAAGCGTGCATGCGTGCAGTGCATGTGTGTGTGTGTGTGTGTGTGTGTGTGTGTGTGTGTGTGTGTGTGTGCGTGTTTTCATTCATGTGTGTGTGTGTGTGTGTGTGTGTGTGTGTGTGTGTGTGTGTGCATGCAACCGTGCATGCGTGCAGTGCATGTGTGTGTGTGTGTGTGTGTGTGTGTGTGGTGTGTGTGTGTGTGTGTGTGTGTGTGTCTGTGTGTGCGTGTGTGTCTGTGTGTGTCTGTGTGTGTCTGTGTGTGCATACGCGCATGTATGTTCAGTGTGAGTGTACATTTGTTCTTACTCGCTGACTGGGAATCTCTGGCAGCGAATCACAGCGCCTGGCACTGAAGCTGTCAATGGGCATGGCATGGCCCAGAGGAGAAAGCGGCTGGACATAAAGCGCCGTGCTCAGATGGAGAGATGAGTGGATCTGGCTGCAGCAGTTGCATGCCTAGGAGGCGACCATCTTTGCCAGTCGGACTTTGGGCAACGATCACACTTGGGATTGACTGGCGTTGTAGTCGCCTCCGGCTGACTTCCATGATAATGATGACGATGAAGATGATGATGATGATGATAATGATGAGGATACTTATTTCCAGAAATAAACAGATACAGTACCTAAGAGGAAGTTAAAGCAAGCAAGGCTTACTTTATTGGCTTGCTTCCAGAGGACCTTTCCAATTTGTCCCTGATCAACATGAGTTAATTTGCCAATAAGGTGTTGGCAGCTCTGCGGGGTATGTTTGGTGTTGTTCTAAAGATGTTCACATGTTCTCAGTTGGACCGTCACACTTTCTTCTCTTCAATTTGCTTTGAAGGGTGTCTCTCCTCTTTCAGTTTGGTCTCCATCTCCGCCACTGTACCCATTCCTTTTCTCACGTCGCTCCTGTCTCTTCATCCTCCAGCTCCATGGCTTTTCGAAGTCATTGCCCGTTGCCTTTTAAAAAATACCCCTTTTGTCATCTCATGTTTTCTTTAGAAATAGTCTCTGACAGATCGGTTGATTGTGTAAGATGATGACGGAATCTCTGCCTGTGCACATTTTCCCCTTATCTTTTCTTTGGTTTCATTCTTATTCATGATAGTTAATGTGATTTTTTTTCTTCCTCTCCCTCTCTCTCTCTCTTTCTCTGTCTGTTTGTCTGTCTGTCTGTCTGTCTCTCCATGCGCACGCACACACGTTAGTGTGTGTGTGTGTGTGTGTGTGTGTGCGTGCGTGCGTGCGTGCGTGCGGTGCGTGTGTGTGTGTGTGTGTGTGTGTGGTGTGGTGGTGCGTGCGTGCGTGCGTGCGTGCGTGGCGTTGTGTGTGTGTGTGTGTGTGTGTGTGTGTGGTGTGTGTGTGTGTGAACTATGGCAATTTTGAATCTTGTCAGTCAGGTATGATATAAAGAAGTGCTGGTAGTGCAGTGTCCTTCTAAAGGTCACGCCAGAACCTCCTGACGGAAGAAGTATTCTCTCGCTAACCTCGCCAAACATACTTGCTTTATTCGGTACGACAATCATATGGCACACTTCCTGACACCAAAATCGCCCCCGCGGCGTCCAACCCCCTTCTGCCCATCCCCCAAGGAAAAAAATGAAGAGAGAGAGAGAGAGAGAGAGAGAGAGAGGAGAGAGAGAGAGAGAGAGAGAGAGAGAGAGAGAGAGAGAGAGAAAGAGGGAGAGGGAGTGAGAGAGAGCGAGAATGAGAGAGAGAGAGTGAGAGAGAGAATGAGAGAGAGAGAGAGAGAGAGAGAGAGAGAGAGGAGAGTTGGGGGGTGGGTGGGGGTAAACTTCTCATCGGGGAAATCGATGGCGACAGGTACTAGGGACACTGACGGTATTGTCTTCAAAGCGTTCAACAGCTTGCTGCCACAGTCCGATCTGCAATGTCAGGAATGTGACATGAGACGATGATGGCACCTCTCTGCCGGCGAACGCTTCTCTCACGGCTCAGTTTTCTCCCTAATGAACAGTCATGAGTTCCAAATGTGTACATTGTCATCTTTCCTTCTTTTCTTTTTTTTTCTAAAAATGAGCAGCTCTTTATCCCCACTTCTTCCAGAATTAGTAGCATATTCATTGTAATTAATGTCTGAAAATAATAGGTCTCTGTGCCTGCGTGTATTTATGCCTGCATATATATATATTATATATATATATATATATAGGTATGTATGTAGGTATGTATGTATGTTTGCATGTATATGCTTATGTATGTAGGTATGTATGCAAGCATTGTGGTGCAAAAGGTCCACAGCCTGAGCAAAACCGCAAGACAGAGAAGAGAAGATTTTCTGGAAGAATAAACTGAAGACAGTTTATCCTTTGAGACTCAACGGCCTTGATTCCGATGGACACTGATTTGCAGAGTGGAGACGGGGGAGTCTTGGTTAACTTATGGGTGGGGTGGGACATGATGTGGTTGGGTGGAATTCTTTATGAGATCTGCACGTGTGTGTATATGTGTGTTTGTGGAAATACTGTTATGGAATTGTTCCTAGGGCAGGGGGACTTGGTTCTCTAGCGGTATCGGTGGCAGAGAGACACGTGCATATGTGTGTGTGTGTGTTGTGTGTGCGCGCGCGCGCACGTGCATGTAAGTGTGTGTGTGTGTTCGTGGGTGTGTTGCGTGTATGTGTGCGTCTCTTTTTCTTTCTCAATCTCTCAACTTTATCTCTTAATCTCAATTTTTTTTCTTTTAAATGGCAGAAACACTGACGTCATAGCTATGACAACTTTGTTCAAATGCGTCAGTACTTATGACGTTCTTACCTTGTCAATAAACAAGCCCCAGAAGAAGGCCGCATGGCCGAAAAGTTGGCAAAATATTATGACATTAAGTGCGTCGTGTTTTCTTTCTAATATATATATATATATATATATTATATATATATATATATATATATATATATATATATATATATATATATATATATTTTGGTTAAAAGGAAAGGTTTAAAATTTTACCTACAACGTTGTTTCATGCGGTTGCAATCGTCAGGATGTGGTGGGTCTGTGCTGCCGGTGTTTTATAACTGCTTGTGTTGTCTGTCATCACGTGCTGTCTGTGTTTTTCGTGTGTTTCTGATTCTTGTTCACTGATAGGAATTTCCACTTGTGCCTGCAGTTGTTAACCATTTCTATCCTGGTGTTTAAAGTTGCCATTTGTGGTTTGCATAGTATTATGTATTTTTCTGTTGAGCATAGGTTACATCTTTTTGAAATATTGTTATATGGTGCTGCTCTTTTTATGATTTTCCAGGATATATTGTAGTCTATTTTTTTTCTCTTTGAGCTTCCAGATGTATTTACTCAATTCTGTTTGGTTTTTGTATCTTTCTTTGTTAAATGACTGTTTGTGGTTTGCATATCTAGTTTTAAATTGGTTTTCAGTAATACCTATATATGTTTCTTCTGCGTTCTCTGATGTTACAGTGGCTTGGTACACAATGTTGTTGTAGAGGCATTTGTTGCTCAGAGGGCACTGTTCTTTCTTGATGCAGTTGCAAGATTTCCTTTTGTCACCCTCGTTTTTCTCTATACTGCTTTTCATTTTGTTGGTTGAATCAATGATGTTTTTAAGGTTGGGCATACATGAGTATGATAATTTGATGTTACTTTTGTTAAATATCTTGGATAATTTGTGCTCTTTTGGAAATGATGATGTTAGGATTCTAAAGAATTCTTTCCCTATATTTGTTTTTACTCTTCCGTCATATGGGGGGTTGAACCATATGATCTTCCTTTTCCTGTTTCTTCTTGTGTCTGCTCATGTCATTATCTGGATCATATTGTAGTTTGTAGTTGTAGCCACTTTTGTGTAACGCTTCTTGATATTCAGCTGCAGCGTTATTGAATGCTGTTTCATTACATGACAGGTTAGATAATCTCTTATTTATGCCTCTGGGTATTGTTTTTAGTATGGAAGGTGGATGGTTACTTTTGATATTTACATAGACAGGTATGTCATTTGGTTTTTTGTATGGTTTATATATGTGCTGGTTGAGGTCTAACGTTTATATCTAGGTAGTTCACTATCTTTTTATTTGCTTCAATAGTGATTTTTAGATTTTGGTTTTGGAAGATTTTACACAGTTCTTTTTTCTTATTTTCAATGTTTCTAGGGCTGTCGCTCAGTGCAGCGAGGGCCGTCATCTCTGTAGAGTCCGACTTGTTTTCCAAGTTTTTTTTGG
>CM065714.1:141719165-141729165 GCA_033310375.1 Conus canariensis
GAGAGGAGATCCAGGGACCCTAAAATGGTGCCATTTGTGCAGATGAGTGTGTGTGTGTGTGTGTGTGTGTGTGTGTGTGTGTGTGTGTTGTGTGTGTATGTGAGTGAATGTGTGTGTGTGTGTGTGTGTGTGTGTGTGTGTGTGTGTGTGTGTGAGAGAGAGCGAGGGAGACGGAGAGAGAGAGAGAGAGAGAGAGAGAGAGAGAGAGAGAGAGAGAGAGAGAGAGGAGAGATTTGAATACAAACAATGCCAGGTTGAAAAAAAAAATTCTTTATTTTCTTTCCCTGGATGGTCACGGAACAAAAAAATATAGTGTGAACTTATGGATGAGCTACCTTGGGTAGAGGATTACTATCTACTACCAAGTTTACAGTTACCACGAAATCGAAACCTGGGGTAAATATAACCGTTGTTTTCATTCTCTCTCTCTCTCTCTCTCTCTCTCTCTCTCTCTCTCTCTCTCTCTCTCTCTCTCTCTCTCTATGAGAGAGAGAGAGAGAGATCTGGGGACCCTCAAATGGTGCCATTTGTGCAGATGAGTGAGTGTGTGTGTGTGTGTGTGTGTGTGTGTGTGTGTGTGTGTGTGTGTGTGTGTGCGTGTGAGTGAATGTGTGTGTGTGTGGTGTGTGTGGAGAGAGAGAGAGAGAGAGAGAGAGAGAGAGAGAGAGAGAGAGAGAGAGGAGAAAAGCACTAACGGGAGCATGCAATCATATGTGAGCGTGTGTATGAACATACATGATTGTGGAACACATGCACAGATGTTGTCTCTGACTACTAAACATTTCAGAACGTACCTCAGTGCTGTAATAGATAAGCCCCTTGATTTATTATCCAGATGTCAGATAGCACGTGAGCTGCTATTACTGCCTTTGATTCCGCGGTGGTCGATAGCTTCCCACGCTTGACAGATCTGGCTAATCGTCTTCACACATCACAGGTGGCGGAATGATTCTTGTGTCCATGTTAGTCAGTCTGTTCACAGGCGTTGATCATGGTAGCATACAATGACCTGTTGTATGAAACTACAGGGGTCCCCCAATCTATGGAACCTGTTTGCTGAAGTAGTCAGGTGAGGTGAACGGCTGTTGACGACTCCATGGTGGACCTTGAATGATTTGCCTTTTAGAGCACATGTCGACTGTATTGATGAAGCAGTAAAGGAAGGTTATAGGGTTTTTTTTTTTTTCTAACAGTAAACCTACTCAGTGAGAACAAAGGTTCTGTACCATGATTCATTAAATATATCTGTTGAGGTTGGTATTAATGCAGTGTGAATGGCTTTATGAGTAATTAGTGCCTGCAATAAGCAATGTTAGGTAGGTACTCAAGGTCTGACCAGTGCATTGGGCTAATGCGTAGGTCAGAGATCTGCTAAGTCGGAGCCACGAGACCCTCTTCTTCAATTCTCTCATCTTAGTTGTTAATTCATTTATCCATCACAGTAAAACCATGTGTAGTGTGGTCTCAGAACTTAGCGGATGTGGTGTAGTGTATATGGACTAGTCCACACGCAGCTGATGAAACTGAAACTGAAACTATTGCCTGCAAAAGGTGCCAACAGTTTTCCCTGAAACGTTTTGTACTTTGAGGGCTACAGAGATATGATGGAAGTGTGTTCTAGAGTATGGTACCAGAGAAAAGAAAAATATTGACTGAAATGGGGTCTGTTCCATGAACAGGAACATGGAATTTGGTTAGGCATTGAGGACTGAAGGTGAATTTAAACCAAGTTTGTGGGGCTGATTCAGCTACCTTGGGTAGAGGATTACTATCTCTACCAAGTTTACAGTTACCACGAAATCGAAACCTGGGGTAAATATAACCATTGTTCATTCTCTCTCTCTCTCTCTCTGTATGAACATACATGTTTGAGGAACACATGCACAGATGTCGTCTCTGACTACTAAACATTTCAGAACGTACCTCAGTGCTGTAATAGACAAGCCCCTTGATTTATTATCCAGATGTCAGATAGCACGTGAGCTGCTATTACTGCCTTTGATTCCTCGGTGGTCGATAGCTTCGCCATGCTTGACAGATCCGGCTAATCGTCTTCACACATCACAGGTGGCGGAATGATTCTCGTGTCCGTGTTAGTCAGTCTGTTCACAGGCGTTGATCACGGTAGCGTACAATGACCTGTTGTGTGGGACTATAGGGGTCCCCCAATCTATGGAACCTGTTCGCTGAAGTAGTCAGGTGAGGTGAACGGCTGTTGACGACTCCATGGTAGACCTTGAATGATTTGCCTTTTAGAGCACATGCTCGACTGTATTGACGAAGTAGTGAAGGAAGGTTGTAGGGTGTTTTTTTTCTGAAAGTAAACCTACTCAGTGAGAACAAAGGTTCTATACCATGATTCGTTGAATATGTCTGTTGAGGTTGGTATTAATGCAGTGTGAATGGCTTTATGAGTAGTTATTGCCTGCAATAAGCAATGTTAGGTAGGTACTCAAGGTCTGACCAGCGCATTGGGCTAATGCGTAGGTCAGAGATCTGCTAAGTCGGAGCCACGAGACCCTCTTCTTCAATTCTCTCATCTTAGTTGTTAATTCATTTATCCATCACCGTAAAATCATGTGTAGTGTGGTCTCAGAACTTAGCAGATGTGGTGTAGCATATATGGACTAGTCCACACGCAGCTGATGAAACTGAAACTGAAACTATTGCCTGCAAAACGTGCCAACAGTTTTCCCTGAAACGTTTTGTACTTTGAGGGCTACAGAGATATTGATGGAAGTGTGTTCTAGAGTATGGTACCAGAGAAAAGAAAAATATTGACTGAAACGGGGTCTGTTCCATGAACAGGAACATGGAATTTGGTTAGGCATTGAGGACTGAAGGTGAATTTAAACCGAGTTTGTGGGGCCGATTCAGGTACATTCTAGCATACACATTCATGTATTGACAACAAAGCAATGCCTCAGTGGGAGAACTACTTAAATGTAATCTGTCTCAAAGAACTGCGTTTGGTACTACTTAATAGATATTGGTAGACATTAACAGAGTCAGTGTTGAACTATTATTGGCTGAGGTGCTATTTTATAGATACATATGGATACTATTAGAGTCAGTGTTTAACCAGTATCAATTGATGAGAGAATGATTAAAGTCTATGATTTTTTTTCCAAAGATTAGTGTAACGTTGGTGCAGGTATGATGTTCGGGCATAAAGATTTAGGAAACGCTTGATCCTGTGCAACAGATATAGGTCTACACATCGATTTTCATTTTCTGTGCCTAATGATAACATTACACATTATCTGAAGAGAGAGAGAGAGAGAGAGAGAGAGAGAGAGAGAGAGAGAGAGAGAGAGAGAGAACATTTCCTAAAACAATATCAACAACGATAACAAAACAAACAAAAACAAAAACAAGAGAGAGAGAGAGAGAGAGAGAGAGAGAGAGAGAGAGAGAGAGAGAGAGAGAGAGAGAGAGAGAGAGAGAGAGAGAGAGTTTACGAAACAACAACATCAACAATGACAAAATAACCAAACACAAACAGGAATGAATGACATAAAATTATCAAAGTATGAAATTTTGAGAGAGATCGAGTTGTAATAGACGGTAAAAATTTTCATAATTGAGAACAGAAATATTGAAATGGAAACTAGAAACAATGTCAAAAACTCAATCAGAATCAATTTGTAACAGAATCGTCAATAAGCGTTTATGATTTCAATGACCTTTTCATGTGAGAAAAAGATGTCCGAATTTAATCGTGCATACGTGTGTGTGTGTGTGTGTGTGTGTGTGTGTGTGTGTGTGTGTGTGTGTGTGTGTGTGTGTTGTTGTTGTTGTTGTTGTTGTTGTTGTTGTTGTTGTTGCTCTTCTTCTTCTTCTTCTTCCTCTATTCATCGTCGTCGTCGTCGTCATCATCATCATCATCATCATCATCATCATCATCATCATCATCATCACCTTCATCACCTTCACCATCATCATCTCCGAGACATCATCATTGTCATCATCATCGCCTTCCTCTTCTGCTTCTTCTTCTTCTTCTACCTTGCTTTCTATCCCTTCCTTCCTGCCTTTTTTTCTTCTTTTATTTCTTCTTCGTGTTCTTCCTCGTCCTCTTTTTGCCCCCCCCCCTTTCCCCTCCTCGCTCCCCCCACCCCCACCCCCCTTCGCCAACCTCCCTCGATCGCTTACTTCTTTTTTTTTTTTCTTCCTCCTTCTTTTGTTTCCCCGATCCCCGGGTATTTCCTTTCGTCTTTCTCCTGATTTCTTCCCTCTTCTTCGTCTGACTTCCCTCCCTCTCTCCCTCATCATCCTTTGTCAGTTTCCCTATGTGGGGACGGAATCATTTCTACCAGAGTCATCACCGAAATGAATGACATACGTTCTCAAAGAAAATAAAAAGAGCCCCTTTCTCCCAAACGTTTGTGTTCCTCCTTTCTTTGTTCGTCTCTGTTTTGTTCTCTCTCTCTCTTTCTCTCTCTCTCTCTCTCTCTCTCTCTCTCTCTCTCTCTCTCTCTCTTTTCTTTGACTTTTTTTTCTTTCTTTGCATTGTTTTATTTCAGTTCGGGAAAATCTTTAATTAATTGTCCACGTCTTTTTTTTTCTCTGTCTTTTTCTTTGTTGCTTTGTCCATTCCTTCCTGTCTTCTTCCTTCCTTTCTTTCCTTTTCTTTAAAACTTCATTCCTTTCTTCCCTCCTTCCCTCCTTCCTTTCTTTCTTAGTTTCTTTCTTCCTTCCTTCTTTCCTTCCTTTCTTCCTTCCTTTCTTTCTTTCCTTCCTTCCTTCTTTCTTTCTTTCTTTCTTAGTTTCTTTTCCTTCCTTCTTTCTTCTTTCTTCCTTCCTTTCTTTTTTTCCTTCCTTCCTTCTTTCTTCCTTTCTTTCTTAGTTTCTTTCTTCCTTCCTTCTTTCCTTCCTTTCTTCCTTCCTTTCTTTCTTTCCTTCCTTCCTTCTTTCTTTCTTCTTCTTTCTTTCTACCCTTCTCCTCTTATTTCTTTCATTTTCCTCTCTTGTCAACCATCTCCACACCAAGTATATTGTCAAACATGATCTTTCCTTATTCTTTCTTTCTGTAACCATTTACTTCTTCCCTGCTTTTTTTCCCCTTCTTCTTCTGTTGTTTGTGCGCTTGTTAGTTCTTCGTGTCATGCATTGTTTGTTTCTCGGCTTGTTGATTCAATGGAGAATCAATGTAGATAAACTTCCTGTTCTCTCAGCCTTTCCATTAAAAAAAAAAAA
Source organism: Conus canariensis (assembly GCA_033310375.1). NCBI lineage: Eukaryota > Metazoa > Mollusca > Gastropoda > Neogastropoda > Conidae > Conus > Conus canariensis. The sequence goes on from CM065714.1 coordinate 141,724,365, forward strand.
AAAATCTGCAGAAGCGATGTTGAGGTCGTGCTCATAAATTACGGTTTTTTCTTTCTTCTCCTGTCTTGCGCAATATATCGTTTGTTACTGGTACAGAGTTAATTTGTATGACTAGTCCGATGAAGACCTGAAGATCGAAACATGGTGATGTCAGAGCAAATCCATGATATGTAATATCTGGTAAGATGGATATGGTAGAGCTTCTCTTTACACACACACACACACACACACACACACACACACACACACACACACACACACAACACACAACACACACACACACACACACACACCACACACACAAACACAAACACACAGACACACACACACACACACACACACACACACACAACACACACACACACACACACACACACACACACACACACACACACACACACACACACACACACACACACATACATGCCGGCGAGCTCACGCATATTTTACTTTTTAATTTCATTGTCCCGAATGTTGCTTATTTTGCTTTAAAAAGACCTCAGAGGTCAATTCATATTCTGCCTGCAGTCAAACTCATTTTGAAACCAATCAGAAAAGAAGAAAGAGTAGGATTAAAGACAGAACTGCAAGCGACAAAAGCATGGGAGCACATACCACAAAAAAATATCTCTCATCGTTACCCTCAAGAAACAATTCATCCATGAGCTCACAGAAGAGGCAGAAACAGCGGCAGGACAGAGAAACATGAAAAGACTGTATGAGATTACCCGAACACTTTCTGGAAAGACCAGCAACCCCAGTCGCCCGGTCAAAGACAAGGAGGGAAACACCATCGCAGGAGAAGCTGAGCAGAGAGCAAAGTGGGCAGAGCACTTTAAAGAGACACTGAATAGACCTGCACCACCTGTCCCCCCAGACATTCCACCACCAACCCAGCTTCTGGACATCAACACAGGCCCACCAACCAAGACGGAAGTTACCAAAGCCATCAAGTCACTGAAGTCAGGTAAAGCAGCGGGTCCAGACGGAATTCCACCTGAAGCACTGAAAGCAGACATCCAGACGTCAACAGAGATGCTGCATCCACTCCTAAGCTAGATCTGGGAGCAGGAACGAGTGCCAGAAGACTGGAAAAGAGGCCACCTGGTGAAGCTGCCGAAGAAAGGGGACTTGTCATCCTGTAAAAACTGGAGAGGGATTATGCTGCTGTCCATCCCGGGGAAGTTGCTGGCCAAAATCATGCTAGAGAGACTAAAGACCGCCCTAGACAAGACCCTCCGCCAAGAACAAGCTGGATTTCGCTAAGACAGATCGTGCACAGACCAAACTGCCACCATGAGAATCATCATCGGGCAGTCTCTGGAGTGGCAGACCCCCTTGTACGCAGTATTTGTGGATTTCCAGAAGGCGTTTGACAGCATCGACAGAGATACCATCTGGAAACTCATGCACCACTATGGCATCCCACCCAAGTTCGATGCCATCATCCAGCAACTCTACGAGGATGCCACATGCCAGGTCGTCCACGACGGGAAGCTAACGAAGCCCTTCACTGTACAAACCGGCGTCCGTCAGGGGTGTCTACTATCGCCAACAATTTTCCTGATGGTCGTTGACTGGATAATGCGCCAGTCTACAGACGGCAAGAGGACAGAAATCCAGTGGACTTTCACCAAGCAACTGGAAGACCTGGACTTCGCCGACGACATCAGCCCTCTCTCCCACAAACAGCAAGACGCACAAGAGAAACTGTGCCGGTAGCAGAAGAAGCAGGAAAGACAGGCCTCCACATCAACACAAAGAAAACAGAAGCCATGAGAGTCAACAACCAGCACCGAGACCCACTACGACTACAACAGGAAGACATCACTGAAGTTGATAAGTTTGTCTACCTCGGCAGTGTGGTCAGCAAAGATGGAGGTACAGATGAGGATATCAAGAGCCGCATCAATAAAGCCAGGCACACCTTTACTACGCTACGGCCTATCTGGAATTCCTCTGCCCTCTCACTCCACAACAAGATCAGAATCTTCAACTCAAATGTAAAATCTGTCCTTCTGTATGGTTCTGAAACGTGGCGAACCACAAAGACAAACAACCACAAACTCCAAACATTTATCAACAGATGTCTGCGAAACATTGTGAACATCAGATGGCCAGATGTTATTGCCAACACAGAACTGTGGAACAAGACTAAGCAAGTTCCAATAGAATTAGAAATCAGAAAACGGAAGTGGGGGTGGATTGGCCACACCCTCAGAAAGTCTCCATCCAACATCACAAGGCAAGCCCTTGAATGGAACCCTCAGGGCAAAAGAAAAGTGGGAAGACCAAGACAGACATGGCGAAGGAGTACCGACGCGGAAGTGAAGGCCGCCGGAATGACGTGGGCCGAGCTGAAGAGTGTGGTTGCGGCCCTATGTTCCCCAGGGAATTCAGAGGACTGAGTCAAGTCAAGTCAAGTTACCCTCAAGGTCGGCAAAACAAGATAACTTAGTGTGAGGATTCGTGAGATTACATGTCCCCCACCAAAAACTTTTCACCGACGACATCCCTTGTTAAGCACGGCCGTGGTGGGTTGACAATGATCTTGAGTCTTTGCAAGAACAACACGAACCACTATCCAAGTACAATATCAAAGACTAAGGCCACACACAGGACAATATCTGATTCCACGGACGAACATTAAGAAACATCCCAGAGGAACATTCAAGAGTAGGAGCGATGGCTTGGACAAGATCTGATTTCACGGACGAACAACACCAACGTATTAAAACAATATGGAAGAGCAAGTTCCTAGACGTACAATATATGACTCGCTGGATGAGCGATACAAACCAAGCGTAGCAAAACAAAGTGTTCAAAGGCAGCCCTGAAGAATCGCCACGGAGGTCACGAAAGCCTTTTCACGGTAGAGAGGCTCTCACCGAGGCTTGACGGTTCTACCTGTCTTGGTCGCCAGGTCTCACATGTCCAGTCCAGCGTTTTTGATGTACAGCTTGGCAGTGGACGATAAATCTTCTTGGGGCCAGGGAGTCTGACCATCTAAGTCTCTAAGTGATGGCCAGATTGTTTCTGTCTCTCTGTCTCTCTGTCTGTCTGTCTCTCTGTCTGCCTGTGTCTCTGTCTGTCTGTCTGTCTGTCTGTCTCTCTCTCTCTCTCCATAGATGTGAGACTCTCTCTCTAGTAGAGGTAAGACTTCTCTCTCTCTCTCTCTCTCTCTCTCTCTCTCTCTCCCTCCCCCCTCTCTCTTTCGCAACCTCTCTCTCTGTCTTCCTCTCTCTCTCTCTCTCTCTCTCTCTCATCTCATCTCCTACATACACTCACACATACACACATAAGCACGCGCACTTACGCACGCACACACACACACACACACACACACACACACACACACACACACACACACACACACACACACACAACACTCAAACACTAACACACACACACACACACACACACACGCACACACACGCGCGCGCGCGTGCACACACACACACACACACACACACACACACACACACACACACACACACACTGAGACTTAAAAATATATGCACTTAACATCGCAAGTAAGCTCTTTCTATGATTATGATTTATTCACTTATTTATTATTGTTACGTTAATTTCGTCTCACAGTGACTTTTGATAAAAAAAAAACAAAAAAAAAAAAACAACTGCAGGCAACGAGATTTGTCACTAAACATGGTTTGCAAGATAACACCCGCTTTATGTTGCGTTGCATCATTATGACAGAGAGTGTTGTAACACACAGCAGTTAAAGGCTGCCCTTCTCAGCCCTGGTAGGAAAGTGCGACACTGTCTTTGGTCAATAAAAGCAGATCAATGCAATCGAAAGAATTAAAGTGTCTAGACCTTTTTTATGCACGTAGCAATCAAACTGACGCAAAGTGCCCGCTTAACAAATAAAATCTAAAAACAGTCGGAAGAAAAAGTCACAGTGACATATTTCATACACTGACTGGTTTTTTTTTTTCTTCTTTTTTTTTTTTTTTTTTTTTTTTAACCACAACTCGTCTTAGATTCTTGTAACCCCCAAGTTTCTTTCATTCCTTTTCTTTATTATTATTATTTTTTTTTTGGTATCCGTTTATAAGAAACAAGTCGTCACTATGGTATATCTCAAGTTACAGAACTGAATGACAGCGGAAACATCAGCATCAATAACGACAATAACAAGGAAAGAAGAAGAAGAAGAAGAAGAAGAAGAAAAGAAGAAAGAAGAAGAAAGAAGAAGAAGAAGAAGAAGAAGAAGAAAAAGAACAGAAGAAGAAGAAGAAGGAGGAGGAGGAGGAGAAGGAGGGGGAGAGGAGGAGGAGGAAGAAGAGAAGGAGGAAAAAGAGGAGGAGAAAGATTTGGAGCAAGGGAAGGAGGAGGAGGAGGAGGAGGAGGATGAGGAGAAGAAGAAGAAGAAGAAGAAGAAGAAGAAGAAGAAGAAGAAGAAGAAGAAGAAAGGAAAGGGTAGGGGCGGGGGTGGGGAGGTTTGTGGCAGGGGGAAGAAGAAGAAGAAGAAGAAAGAGGAGGAGAAGGAGGAGGAGGAGAAGGAGGAGGAGGAGAAGGAGGAAGAGGTGACGACGACGACGACGACGACGACGAAGAAGAAGACGAAGAAGAGAGAATATGGTAGAGGCGGGGATGGGGGGGGGGGGGGTTGTGGCAGGGGGAAGAAGAAGAAGAAGAAGAAGAAGAAGAAGAAGAAGAAGAAGAAGAAGAAACTACAACTTAAGATTTATAAATGTGGTTAGAGGATTATGTTGTACGGATTAATTTGTCACAGCACAAAATGTATTGCGGAATGCTTGTGTAAAAAAGAAACAAA
>CM065714.1:141744165-141751665 GCA_033310375.1 Conus canariensis
GGGGGGGGGGGGGGGGGATGGGGAGTGGTGGTTATTTGGTATGTGCCTGTATCCGACAGTTTTAAACAAAGTAAGAGAAATTGTGATGTACTTGCTGTCCCAATTTGTTATTATTGCAAACATGCTGTTCACATGCATTGCTAAGATGTGTAGAAAATGATCCTATTACGCAATGTGATGTATGTGCAGCTTTATTTTTCATATTAAAACTTGTAAAACACAGACACACACAGACACACACACGCAGACACACAGACAACACACAACACACACACACACACACACACACACACGCACACAGACAACACACACACACACACACACACACACCACACACACACACACACACACACACACACACACACACACACCACACACACACACACACACACACACCATAAACCTTACTGATACGGGCAGCTTGGATGCAACCTCGTCAGGGTTGCTCCATTCCTTTATTGAAGTTGTTGAAATTCTTGTCTTTTCTACATAATGTGCTGTTAGGCACCGTGGTATTGTGATCACAACTACAGTTTACTTCTGTCATAACAGGGATCTCACGTTCGACCCGATGTCCTTGTTAGCACAGAAACAAACTTGAGTATATTTGTGGTTAGATATTTACTACTCATGGTTTTTTGTTTTTGTTGCCGTTGTTGTTTGGGTTGCTGTTCTGGCTATGTTGCTGCATTTTCTGTTGTAAGTATTGTTGGCGGAGGATTTGGGAGTAAGCCGGGATTCTGGGATGGCCTGATGAGAGTGGGGAGGGTGGGACAGGGGAGAGAATTGCCATCGTTGTGGTCGTGATTCCCAGAATGTTTGGCGAAGAAACAAGAAGATAACATTTGAGGAGAGTTGGATGAAGAGAGAGGTTAGGGGGTGGGTGGGGGTGCGGTTGGGGTGGGGTGGGAGAGTGGGGATGGGGGTCTAGTAGATGCGAACTCTCCCTCCCTCTCCCTCCCTTCCCCCTTATCTCCTGTTCAAACTCATCGCTCACACAACCACGCATAGGTGCATCCTCTGGATGGCGGGTTCCATGAAAATCTAATTCCTAGGTGTTCCACCTGATGTGATGTTTGCTCCTTTAAAATTGTCTTTATGAAGAAAATGATTATTTTTCCCCCACCTGATTGGATTAAACCATGGTTAACGATAAGCTTTGTTTTAGATAAAGCTTTTACTTTCAGTACTTTTCATGGTTCTGGAGTTTTTGGTCTAGGCGATTTGACTTGTACATTGTTCCGTGTTTGACTTTGCCTAACACACTCATGCGCCCTTTGCAGTCGGCTGGGCTATACATATCTCAACATGACACGGGTATTCGCCCACACCAATGGCATAGATATAGAAAGTTGGAGAGGGGTAAGGGGGGTGGGTGTGCGTGTGTGTGGTGGAGGGGGGGGTGAAAGGTGAATTCATCATCAAGGCAGATCATGAAGGACACACATTTTGGACAAGTTTTCTTTATTTCATGATCATCGGTAAGGAGGACCGTATCAACGATACGTTTTCCAAGAGAGTGGGTAATACACATCTTTTCCCTTGCGATCAATCACAGTGAGAACGCTAGAAAGCTTGAAAGGGTTATTATACACGCCATGTTGGTGCGCATTCCTGAGTGTGGCGTGTGAGTTGCAAGTTTGGTCCAAACTGGAGTAATGTCACAACAGTCTCTGTTTCCACCGGACTGGACTCTTCCTTCTTTTGTAAGTTCTGAACACACTTGAAACTGGTTTGAAAAAAAAAAACGAAAAAGAAGAAAAAAAAGTGAAGAAAACATGTTAGTGCCGGATTTGTCAGATTTTGCAAACTCTCGACTTCCTTATAGTCTCTCCTCATAACACCAGTCACAAAAGCCAAGGCCCTGGAAAATATTTGTTGTGTGGAGATGAAGAGTCTCGAAGTTCTGAATAGTGACTCTTGTGTAGGAGTTTGTGAATGGGATAGAGAGAGAATTTATTTACTCTACTCTTGTTCTGCAAAAAGGGGGGGAGGGAGGGGGAGGGGGGGGGGAGGGGGAGGAAAAGAGAAAAGTGCATAAGTGCATAGAGAAGAAAGCCTTCTGCGTATCTTTTTTCCCCCTCGTCAACAAAGACAAGGATTTACAAAGTTTTTCTTTTTCTCCTTTTTTGTGTGCATCTGCTAGAATGCATTTTTAAAGTGATTATTCAATCCTTTTAACTCTGTTCATGCAAAGTGATAACAGCGGATAGAATTAGAACATGTTCTGTTTCCATCCGACTTGGTTCGAATTTGGAATGAAAGTTGGAGATGTAGAGGGGATTAGGCAGTGATTTTGGAATGAAAGTTGGAGATGTAGAGGGGATGTAGGCAGTGATTTTGGAATGAAAGTTGGAGATGTAGAGGGGATGTAGGCAGTGATTTTGGAATGAAAGTTGGAGATGTAGAGGGGATGTAGGTAGTGATTTCACCCGTTGCTGGTTGTAATGAAACGCTTGACAAACCCATCCCATTGGTCCCACTCAAACCCCAAACCAAAGAATAGATTTCAAATCTATGCCCACTCTCCACTCTCAACCCCCCCCCCCCTTCCCCTCTCTCTCTCTTAGAACAGTGTGAGCCCCACGACTTCCCTATCTTGTACAAGAGGAAATTACGTCATGTCACGCTCCAGGTCATTCCTATCGGCCTACCTCCCTTCCCCTGTCAACGCTCCTTCCCCACTCTGAGCAACTATGAGCAGTAAAATTTCCTTTGCATTGTGACAATTGCCCTCTCCCCCTCCCCCCCCCCCCCCTGTGCTATCTTCACACCCTCCCCCTCCCCCCCTTCCTATCCGGTGACACAAAGGCATGCTGCTGTGCTCTCCACCCCACCTCCCAAGCCACGTGCAGCCTTAGTCGAAACAAAGGGTAACTGGCAAACCTCCCTCCTTCTCCAACCCCCCCCCCCCCTATCTTTCATATGTACCGCCCATGGGCTGCGAACCTTTGGTAGATGATGTCACTGAATTCTCTCCACGACGGTCTAAATTAGCATTCGCCTATACGGACGCATGAATTAACCGGTGCCGATTAGGTTCAAACAATTTCCGAGGCGAATGGTGATAAGACTAGATCCCTCCCCCTCTCACTCCTGGTGTTTGACTGACACCTGTCAGACAGAGCAGAAACCTGATTTGGCAGTTTAGAATACATATACAAGACACATAGAGTCGCAACTTCACTGACCCCTCAAGACTGCCTGTAGATCAGAACAGTGAAAGACAAAGGGGCGAGCAGAGAGAAGGGCTGATAACCTACTCCTTGATCTCAAGTCATTCACTGATTCATTCCCAGGAAAAGTGAGTTGGAACTATGTTTTACATTTTCGAATCTATGCATTGATTCTATGTATGCTGCGTGGGTGAATATTGTAACTTTGTACTAATACTTGGTGACATTTATCAAACTGATGAATGATTATTCTTGTGTAGTTTGCTTGCCATCATATGGCCAAAGCTCTCTCTCCCAGGGCTTATGATTCTTCATCAACAATCTGACCACTATTCTTTGGGTTCACCCTGACTTTTGCCAGTATGCAATTCTGTCTGTTAAGATGATAACTCATTGATAAATTTGATCAGGAAAACAGTATGCCTGTGCTAGGTTAGAAACTGCTAAGCTGATTTATAAATACTGGTGATTGTTGGAATGATTTGTAGGGTATGACTTTAAGTCTACACCACATGTGTGCTTGGACTAAGTGTAGCCCAAGTCAATGTGATTTAATTCATAAGAAACAGGGAAGAGTTGTCTGACTGAAACTGAGTAGCATTGTATTACTGTCTCCTACCCTTTTGTAAGCTTAACTTAGCCTTTAAACAAAAGTGGAGATTAATAGGTATAGCAGAAACTCTACCATAGAGAAAACTTTGCTGGCTGAGTCTCGCACCTCTCCTGAAAGAAAGAGAAAAAGGGTAAATGTGTGCACTCAACAAACCAGCCATCGGATTCTCACCTACGGACCAAGTTCTCTTTATCGCAGAACTGGGATCCTGGTCATGCTACACATCATGGCTGAACCAGACTCTGGGGCTATGCCAGGAACCGGGGGAATGCCAGACACCACGGCTACTCTCTAAACCGGGGCGACACCAGACAACCAGTCTACAAAGGCGGGCAGTCACCAGCCACAGGAGAGATCAACTACCCTCTCCATATAAGTTAAGAAAATTAATTCCCTGGACTCAAACCCATCAGACCCTTACCCTCACTTTATGATGAAACAGTGAGAACCTGTCTATGAGTACCACTTTGGCTACTGCACTGGGTATACACAAGCGAAGTGATGTGTATTAAAAGTATGCATTCAGTGTAACATAGACAGGCCCACTGTATTCCAACTTAAGCGGCTGCACGATGTGTAAGCAAGTAAAGTAGGAGTGAGGAAGGGCCCCTCATTGTGGTAGTCCAATGAGAACTAAAACCTTGCCTATGGAAGTGACATGCAAATACTTACCTATGTGTAAGCAAGTAAAGTTGATGTGTGGAATTGCACTTAACTTATGTCAGTTCTTTGTTGTTCAATCGAATGTTGAATGTTTGAACTTCTCTCTTCAATTCTGTCTCTCGGAGCTACAAGTACTCCTGAGAGTACAGGCCTAAGGAAAATTATCTCAGAGCCACTCTTACGTATTTTAACAATACCCGGAAAAAAATAAAAATTTCTTTCAATGACTAGTACCGGAAAGTTGCTCCTTCCACCACTAGTAAGAGAGAGGGTGTAGGTGAAAGTTTAAGATAATTCTCATCGAGAAATTATTCCACGTCCTTCCCCTAGAGGACCCACCTACTATCCATATCTCTTATCACACTGGTTTAGAAAATTCTATGGAGAACATTAAAGGCTCTCATCACTTCCTGTCGGTCTGATCAGCTTGGTGTCTGCCTTCTGTTCAGGGGTTGGCTTCTGTCCACCACGCTTCACAGCTGTTGGTGTCATAGTGTCAGGCTTGAAGCACACATACCCAAACACACACACACACACACACACAACACACACACACACACACACACAGAGTCAAAGCCTACATGCACTCCACAACTGTTGGTGTCATAGTGTCAGGCTTGAAGCACACACACACACACACACACACACACACACACACACACACACACACAGAGTCAAAGCCTACATGCACTCCACAACTGTTGGTGTCATAGTGTCAGGCTTGAAGCAGCACATACACAGACACAGAGTCAAAAGCCTACATGCACTCACCACAACAACTTGCCTGCCGTCATAGTGTCAGGCTTGAAGCGCGCGCGCGCGCACACACACACACACACACACACACACACACACACACACACACACACACAGTCGAAGCCTACATGCACGCCACAACTGTTGTGTCATAGTGTCAGGCTTGAAGCACACACACACACACACACACACACACACACACACACACACACACACACACACACACACACAGAGTCAAAGCCTACATGCACTCCACAACTGTTGGTGTCATAGTGTCAGGCTTGAAGCACACACACACACACACACACACACACACACACACACATACACACACACACACAGAGTCAAAGCCTACATGCACTCCATAACTGCCTGTGTCATAGTGTCAGGCTTGAAGCACACACACACACACACACACACACACACACCACACACACACCACACACACACATCACACACACAGAGTCAAAGCCTACATGCACTCCACAACTGCCTGTGTCATAGTGTCAGGCTTGAAGCACACCAACACACACACACACACACACACACACACACACACACACACACACACACACACCCACATACACACACACAGAGTCAAAGCCTACATGCACTCCACAACTGCCTGTGTCATAGTTGTCAGGCTTGAAGCACACACACACACACACACACACACACACACAGCACACACACACACACACACACAACACACACACACACACACACACACACACACGCCTACATGCACTCCACAACTGCTTGTGTCATAGTGTCGGTCTTGAAGCACACACACAAAGGCTAAGCCTACATGCACTCCACAACTGCCTGTGTCATAGTTGCAGGTTTGAAGCACACACACACACACACACACACACACACACACACACACACCACACACACACACACACACACACACGCACACACACACAGTCAAACCTACATGCACTCCACAACTGCCTGTGTCATAGTGTCAGGCTTGAAGCACACACACAAACACACACACACACACACACACACACACACACACACACGCGCGCGCGCGCGCGCGCGCGCGCGCGCGTGCATGCGCACAGTCACACACATACACCCACACGGAGGCGAAGCCTACATGCACTTCTTGTGTCCTATTGTCTCACGCACACCAATAAACCTGTTTATTTCGGACATACTCAAAACTTCTTAAAACTGGATCATCTTCCACAATCACTCACATAAATCACAAAATATGTTTCTCTATTCGAAATAAAAAAAAATCACACCTGGAACATCCCTGAATACGTCTTCTAGGACTGTGTTGTGAAATGTTGGTATTGAATATCATATAAATCTCCACACTTTGCAAGTACAGATTTTACAGAAAGTAGCGAATCATATATTGAGTACCATTAAGCCTTCTCACCTTTTAATTAAAAGATACGAGTCTGTGAATAAAGCGTAGCCTGTGAGTAATTGCCGTAAAACTTTCTTCTTTATAGTCGCGCACTAGCGGGAGATGGAGAATTCAGCAAGAACATACCGACTAGGAGTCAGATCAGGGAAAAGCAAATTCGTGGGCAACTAATATCAAGGCACGTGATGGATGAGGACAAAGACTAGAAGAAGTGAAGGCTGTTAAGTTTCTTGACTCATTCTAAGCTGAAACTTCAGTGTGAACGTCAGACGTTATCTTCAAACCAGTAGACGTATTGCTGTTTTACTTCTTTTCAACAGTAACGTTGAAAAGGCAAAAACAATCAAAGGGCAAGGAATATGCAAAGCAATTTGAACGAAGACATTCGTTAAATCTTAACAGCATCAGATTGGCCGGCAATACAGAAAGAAACAACGATGAAATTAGGACTTTTTGTGTTCTAAACACTTCTTTCCTTTGTAGAATTACAAAGCGAACAAGGAAGTGATATCACATTCATGCTGACTCAGTTTTGATAATACCAGACCTTTGCGTTTTGAATATTTTGTTTTACTACAAATAGAAGGTTGTTTTCAAACACAGCAGATAATGTAATATTAATTTTTTTGGTCAGACATGCGCATTACATTCACAACTGTACAGAAAAGCATATCAGCATAACTCAGCACAGCTCTAGGATAGAGACACCCTTTATCAGCTACTCCTACCCCCCCCCCCCCCCCCCTCTCCTGCACACACAAACGCCCTATACAAATAACACAAATACATTGCCGAACAGCGCGGCATTGTATGTGATATGTTATTTTGAATCTTCTATGGATGATCGTTAACTCCTCACACTCACATCATCCGCCCCCTCCCCCATCCCCGCTATCCACATA
>CM065714.1:141764165-141769165 GCA_033310375.1 Conus canariensis
ATGATCTTTGTAAAGAGGATAACTCTGATGATGACAGTGTAAAGGATGGTTACTTCTTTTCTTTTCTAAACAAGGTGAGGGACTGACGAAACGACGTTTACAGGCTAGAATCCATAGGTCAACTGTCCAGATGAGACTACGTAATAATTTATTCTTACGTACTTAGTTACTGATCGGTATTCAAGGAAACCCAATCACAATATAATAATTTGATCCTTTTTATGAATAAAGTCAAACCCATTTAGCCTGGAACTTGAGTATAAAATTCTCTGGAGCAGAGAGGGAGAGTTAAGAATATCGGACGCAAATAAAAAAAAAGGTTTGGTGGCACCACCAAGCTGAAGACGACATATTAGGGAATCGCGTCATGAAATATTACGTCATACAGATATTACGAACATTAAAAAAAAAAAATGAATGGTCAAGGTCATTCTCCATTCACAAGAGACAAGAGCAGGACTACCCTCAGTGGCGCAACGCTACAACAACACTCGCTGGACAAAAAACCTCCAGATGCACTGGTTAAACACCATCAGCATCATACAACTGTGGAACCAGCGCTTCAGTCGGTTCTACCCGGGTAGACCGTTCATTGTATAAGTGAGAGCGTGGATTGTAAAGCGCTAGGAGCTTGGTCTCTGTTTGAGGAGAGGCGTTTTATGAATGCTCTCAATAATAATAATAATGATAATTCTAATAATAATGATGAGAATGATAATGAGAATAGTAATAATAATCCAACAACAACAACAATAATAATAATCATAATCATAATAATAATCATGATGATGATGATGATAACAACAACAAAATAACAATAATAATAATGATAAAAATCATAATCATGATGTTGATGATGATGATGATGATGATGATAAAAACAATAGTGATAATAATGACAATGATAATAGCAAAACCAAAAGACGCTGATTAAAAACATAATTTCTTTTCGCGGAGGCCAAGAGTAATCTCACTTTCAGTGGATGTACTGCTGTGTCGTGAACGAGACAGAAAGAGAGAAATCCTTAAAAGGCTAAACAAATAATAAAAACATGCTGCAATTACTGGAATTGAGAAGCTGCTTTTTTAAACAAGAATTTAAAAAAGAAACAAGCGCAAAAAGAATAACAAGAGAGAGAAAACTAAATTCACTGAAAAAAAAGTTTCAAAAACTTTCTTTCATAATTCGAATATAATAGATTCTGCAGCTGACACTAGCAGCGTCAGATGATGGTGAAATATTGCTGCCTCACGCCGTGCCCGTGTCATTCCAGTTTCCCCGAGTTCCGTTTGTTAACAGACAAATGTCAATTGCACATCAAGGAATGACAACTGACAGGAGACGAGCTGACATGAGCTGATGGATCTTGTCAAGTTTCATGTCACTGTCTTCCATCGTTGCAGCAGACTCCTAACAATGAAAACCAGGCAAAGAAACAGCTTCAGGGCGACAGTAGGTCATATCAAGGAATGACAGCAGTGCTTGAATGAAGGGCTGTAGTTTGAACGAGCTGGGTTCAAGATACGTCAAGATTATGGAAAATTCTATTAAAAAAAAAAAAAAAAAAAAAAAAGAAAGAAAGAAAAACAACTCTGCCATGGAAATTGTGGGAAAAAAAGGGGAAAAACCAAGAAAAGAAGAAATCCAGAAATCTTGTCGGTAATGCTGTCAATAGACAAGTGTTCGTAAATGTTCGTGGCACTGCGACACACAAACTGCTTTTAAGTCATGCACAAACTGCATGAAGAGTCGAAGCGACCACTGACTACGTTTTATTGAACTTCTTTCACAGACACGGACACACAAACGCATCTATGCACATGAGCAACGTTCTCTTACATTAAAAATCAAAACAAGCAGTTTGATTGCCCCATTATAAAATTTTTCCGAACACGCCCATTCCTAACCGACAAATACTGTATGTTAACGCCTTTTTAACAGCAAAAAGCGACCGACAGCTGGATTATGTTTTGACAATGGCAGACAAGTTTCAAAACAGAGTGACTGAGGGCGGAAAATGAAGCAAAATTTAGAAAGAGAGGGGGTTAGTTACCGCCGAGGACATAGACAAAGTACAAGACAAGACACAACGTATTTAGACTTCTTGGGTTTTCTTCAGGCAGAAACAAGGGAACTAGTTTTTGAGTGAACCTGTATTTTAGGAAGAAGAAGAAGAAGAAGAAGAAGAAGAAATAACATTTAGGACAGTGAAAACGAAGAACGAGAAACCACTTATGTTCTCATACTCGGCGCACGACCAAAATGGACGGAGGAATGGTAGACAAGCGTGTAGCTTTCACGACTCTTTACTATTCAACTGCTCATTCATGTTAAGACAGGAAAACTGACCCGAAAGAAAGGTAGTGAGCTGAAAGTGCAAAAATGCTGGAGAGAGAACAGATTCTTCTTCTTCTTTTTGTTCTTGTTCTTGTTCTTATTCTTGTTCTTGTTCTTCTTAATTTTGTTCTTGTTGTTGTTGTTGTTGTTCTTCTTCTTCTTCTTCTTCAGCGTTTCCGGGTGATGCTGAAAGAGTAGGCCGGTACTGTGGTCCACTGTCTCCCTTAGCGACGTCGCCAGTCCACACAGCAATTGTCTCTCAGGTCCACTGACGTGGGCCGCTGAATCCTGTGGTAGTGTGTCACAGGTGGGGGCAGGACTGGACAATACGGGCCAGCGTCAATCCTGTCGTAGTGTGTCACAGGTGGGGGCAGGACTGGACAATACGGGCCAGCGTCTGTGGCACGCTAGCACCATCCGTCAGAGAGATCCTCAGACAGGAAGAGAAACGAGAAGAGGTGACAGTGCCCTGTTGTTTTGGCACAGACGGAAGGAACTTGCGCCGTGCTCTGAGGACAAGAACATAGTGAGATGGATCCCTAAGATTATCAGATGGATAGCTTATCTTCTAGAAGGTCAAGGAAAGCATTGGGTGCCGCGTTCAAAGTGATAACTTCAGGTATTTGAATCAGAAAGCTGTCGACAGATGTGTGATAGAGTGCAGCAGATAACATTGAGATTTCTTTTTACTTCACGTCAACCATTCGCAAAAGGTCGAATCGAATGTGTCTGCTGCAATATCTAACACACAGCTGCCTGTGGTTCTGAACCTAAAGACATTTTTCATTTTCTTTATTCCCATATCCTGGTCGATGTTCTGCACACGGCATGAAATACCATGTTTGATTGTTTTGCCTAAGTTTATTCGGTTGTTACGACCAAGAAAAAAACAACCTTTCTTTTCCCCTGGACGCCTTTGTGGTTTAAACGCTGCTTGAAATATTTTGGAGGGTAAGTGTGAGTTCTAATCTCTTGCTGAACTGCTCCGGACAGAGAAAAGGTTGACGCTTGATGACCATTTTGAAGTCTTTAATTACAGTAAATGATTCAGAAATCGACATTCAGTGATCATGGCAACGGTCCCAAAACAAGAACGTGTCCTTGAACACTTTCAATTTCAGTTATATCTCTCCACACTCTCATTCTCTGAATGTATTCATTCGAATCGAAAGTTCCAGAAATAGCTTGTGGCTTAACATAACAACAACCATGGCGTACTCTCGAATGTTTGGGGATTATGACGTAGCACAGCCAATTACAATGCACAGAACTTCCCAAAAAGAAACGAGTACCGTCACGTTTTATAACCAATTAAAATGCTTGGAACATTCAAGAAACAAATAATGGGAGCTTCTGTCAGTTCTGCCTGTTCTTGTCATTTTTTTAATTTTTTTTAATTTTATTTTTTTTTAAGAGACCCTGGAAATATACATGCACATTGTGCATGCGTCATTTGGCACATCCAAGACAGATAAATCTGAATCGACCGACGATAATCATAAGTGAAATTAGCCTGTCTGTAACAACAGTCCATTAGTGAGTGAGCAGCGCTCCAATGCCGGTTCAGGTGGAAGGTTCGTCTTGCAGAACAATGCTGTACCCGCTATGTCGACATCACTGTGATCTGTAGAGACACTGAAGACGAAGCTATTCCAGTTCCCTGTCAATGAACTTCGTTTGATTTCTGACAGCCTGTTTCCTCTTCTCCAGTGAGACTTGCTTCAGAGAGAGAGGAGAGAGAGAGAGAGAGAGAGAGAGAGAGAGAGAGAGAGGTGGGTGTGGGCTGTGGGGGAGGGGAGAGCTGTTGAGGAAAGGGAGATCGAGAGATCAAGAAAAAACAAGGTGTGTGTGTGTGTGTGTGTGTGTGTGTGTGTGTGTGTGTGTGGTGAGCGTGTATGTGTGTGTGTGTGTGTGTGTGTGTGTGTGTGTGTGTGTGCGTGCGTGCGTGCCTGCCTGCCTGCCTGCCTGTGTGTGTGTGTGTGTGTATGTGTGTGTGTGTGTGCGTGCGTACGTGTGTGCGTGCGTGCGTGCGTGTGTGCGTGTGTGTGTGTTTGCGCGCGCGCGCGTGTGTGTATGCGCGCGTGTGTGTGTGTGTGTGTGTGTGTGTGTGTGTGTGTCCGTGCGTGCGCGCGCGCGCGCGCGTGTGTGTGTGTGTGTGTGTGTGAGAGAGAGAGAGAGAGAGAGAGAGAGAGATGATGATGATGATGATGATGATAATGGAAAGGGAGATCAAAATATCAAGGGAAAAAAAAAGTGTGTGTGTGTGTGTGTGTGTGTGTGTGAGAGAGAGAGAGAGAGAGAGGAGAGAGAGAGAGAGAGAGAGAGAGAGAGAGAGAGAGGTGGAAGTGTTTTTAGGGGGTGGTGTAATGAGTTGAGACCAAGGTTGTCAATAATGCCCAATCTTTTCAATATAAAGCACAACACCTCAGACAAACACGGAACCTTCGCGTTTCTGATGAACGTCTCAAGGCAATCATCTTTCTGTCCAAACAATTACTGGCAGCATCCGAGAAGCCGGCGACATTCTTCCCTCCGGAACATGACACATGTCAAATCAGACTTGACTTTGGTAAACGATCCTGCTGTTAATGAGATTAGCACTGGACAAAAAAAAAAAAAACGAAAAAAAAAAAAAAAAGAAAAAAGAAGAAAGCAAACAAGC
>CM065714.1:141776665-141781665 GCA_033310375.1 Conus canariensis
ACTAAGTTATTTATTTCAGTGATCATCTCAGGTCGAACTTTTAATTTAAAATTCTTCATTGCAGTAAGAACTGACTTAGAATCTACGCATAAAACAACTTTAAATAAATTTTGAGGGTAATCAACAACAAACTTTAAGGCCATAATTATGGCAGTTAACTCAGCAGTGAATATAGATTTGTTTTTTTCCGAGATAATAGGACTTTTCTTTGTTAAGGCCTGGGATAATGTATGCTGCACCTGCATGTTCATTGATTAATGATCCATCAGTGTATATCTTAAAATGGTTGGAGTAGTGATCATGCAAATGCATTTTCATATTGCATAATAACAAATTAGTATTTTCAGCCTTTGTTATATCTGTATGCTCAATATCAAAATGTGCTCGTACTAGTTTCCAGGGAGGGATAGGAGACACAATAGATCTTTTTGCAATAGATGTTAGTTTGATATCTGAGGAATCTAAAATCGAGGAAGTATATGTTCTTAGAGTCATTTGGGATGATATGTTTTTAGCCCTTTTGGGAAAATCAGTGTCTGATTTAATATTTATTTCAGGGCTTATATTGTTGTCTATAGTAGAACTTCTTATAACAAATTTGGTGCATGCAAGATTCCTATATTCTTCCAGTGGTAATATCCCAGCAGCACTGTATGCTTTTGTACAAGAGGTATGGACTGGTAGTCCCATGGCTATCTTATACGCTTTGGAATCAATACTTTGAAGTTTTTTCAATAAGTATTTGGGTGCACTGAAGAACACCTCTTGTGCATACGTTAATTTTGATCTAACCAGTGCAGTAGAAAGGTGCAAAAGAGTAACTGTGTCCTGAGCCCAAGCATGCTTGCTAATAATCTTTAACAGATTTAAAGTTTTTCGAGCTTTTGTCAGAACATGTTCTATATGGAAATTCCATGACAACTTTGATGTTAAATTTACTCCAAGGAATTTAACTATTTTTGTATATTTGATGGGTATGCCGTTGACTTGAAATAAAGGCATATTAACTGGATCAGATCCAGTATTAAATAACATCATGTGTGTTTTTTCAGTTGATATTTGCAAACCATTTTCAGTCAAATAATCAGAAAAGGTATTTAGTTCTTTTTGATATAACTTTTTAATATAGTTTTGTGATCTGACAGATGTACTTTTTTTTAATGTCACTTTCATCCATATGCATATGTCATCTGCATATTGGGCTAGTTCTATGTTTTTAGCAATTTTTGAGGGTAAATCGTACATTAGAATGCTAAACAGTAAAGGGGCAATAACAGACCCCTGAGGAATACCCATGTGTAATTTTCTTCTCGTAGAATAGGAGTTCCCTACCTTCGTTCTAATATATCTATTTTCTAAGAAGTTTCTAATAAAATCATAAATGTTTCCTGACAACCCAATCTCTTTAAGTTTATAAAGCAAACGAGAGTGCCATACTTGATCGTAAGCTTTAGTGATATCAAAAAAGGTTGCTAGCAAACATTTTCTCCTGGAAAACTGATGTTTAATTTGAGTGGTAAGTTTGACCAAGTGTTCAATAGCACTTCTACCCTTTCGAAAACCTGCTTGGTTTGTTGGGATAACTTTGTTCTTTTCACAAAAGTAGTTTAGTCTATTTAAAACAATTGTTTCATAAAGTTTACAGACATGAGAAATTAATGAAATAGGTCTGTAACTATCTATACTTTCTTTCAGTTTACCTTCCTTGTGAATCGGTACTATTACTGATTCTTTCCATATTTGTGGCAAATGACCTGAGCTCCAGCATTTTTTAAATATACTAAGTAAAATGCTTATCCATTTGTCTGGAAAATGCTTAATCATTTCATTTGAAATGGCGTCAGTCCCAACAGCTGTCTTTTTGTTTGGGAGAGAATCTATGGCGTCTTTCACCTCTTGTAATGTAACTGGGGCGTTGATGTCGCACGTGTCGTTATCAGATACATCATTAAAGACATGGGTACATTCTTTATCCTCTCTGAATTTTCTTTGGTTTTCAGACAACCCATCTAACCTGCTTACTTTAGCAAACTGGTCGACAAACGCTTCTGCTTTGTCTGTGGATGATGGTAATTTGTTATTATCAAGAATGATAGGATATTCTGGGAGTTTGATTCCATTTTTCATCGTTTTTATCTCTTTCCATACCATTCTACTATCTTTATGATCGAATGTGTTTCTCTTGCAGAAATTATCCCAATGATCCTTTTTGGCTTGTTCCATAACTCTATTACTATGTACATTTGAGTGTTTCATTTCCTTAAATTTTTCATGTACCATTTTCTTATCTTGACTTTTCTTAGTGTGCACGTATTCCTTGAATAACCGTTTTTTCTCATTAACTGCCTTATCGCAATCTTCAGTCCACCAAACATTACCGAGATGTTTACCCCCTTTAGAACCCTGATTCTTCAATTTAGGAATACATGAACCAGACACTTTTAGAACAGAAGTATAAAACGTGTCATACATTGTATCAATATCATCATCTGGGGACAAGCTTATGTCTAGATCTTTAAGTCTGTCGTAAAACTGAGACCATTTGGCATTTTTATAATCAAATCTTGGGATTGCATCATCAGGTTTTGTGTCTTCAAAATCAGGGGACTGATTAATTGTAATAATGATTGGTATGTGATCACTCCCAAGAGTTTCACTATAAGTTTCCCATGCACACGACAAAGCCATTTTAGGTGAAACCAAAGTTAAATCAATAGCAGTAGGTCTATGTGTTGATATATCAGGAACTCTGGTATAAGAACCATCATTGAGTAGACATAAAGTTGAGTCTACAACATTTTCCACAAACCTATTGCTACTGACCTGTGTGCTCTCTTTTTCCCAGAAAGGAGAATGAGCATTAAAATCCCCTCCTACTAACCATTTACCATTATCATTCTTGATATTTTTCATCCATTCAGTATTAGCTTCATCTGGACCCTTAGGTAAATATACAGAAGCACAGTTTACTTCTAAGGAGTCCGAAAACTTGACAGTTACAGCACATGAAAAAATCCCATGTAATCCACTAGGCACAGGTGATTGTTTGTCACAATACTGTAGTCCAGTGTGAATATAGATAGCACAATTTACTCTATCACCATTTTCATCTGTATCTACTACTGGTGGATAGTAGTACTGTTCCAATCTTGGCAGTTTGTTCTTACTGATATTAACAGACTGGAATAAGAGAACATGGCAGACAGATGACACTAAAAATTGACGTAAGCAGTCAATATTAGAATAGAGAGAGCGGCAATTCCACTGCAGTATTTTTATGTTGTTGCTGAATTTCATGTTTAAAAAAACCCACAGATAACTAAACAAATAAAAATATTTGCTTCAACACAATTGGAGCTTAGCTACACACAGGCGTAGGCTGGTATGCTGTATTTGTTCCGAACAAAAGCAACAAAAAATGTCACCAGTTGTATAAAACATTGAACCTATTGGACCAGGCAGAGCCGTAGAAGGAATCCTCAGGGAAGGGAGTGGGGCGCAGGTACCGGGGACGTCGCACAGTCTTCCGGGGCCGTTCCCAGAAGAGGTTCCTCAGATGCCGGCCAATATTCCCCGCTAGGATGCTAGCTCCTCTGGCAGTGGGATGTAGCCCATCACGGAGGTTGAAGCGGGCGGCTTGTAGGTTGGAGTGAGTGATGAAGGTGATGTTTTTCTCATCATTCAGCTCTGACACCAAAAGTGCGTTGTACAAGTCCCCTTTGATATTGAGTTCGGGGTCTGATGTAGGAGCCATCTTACTGATTATGATGGCCAGATCAGGATTTTCTTCTTTGATACTCTTCACGCACTTTGCCATTTTTCCGGAACATGTTGCTGCTGATTCTGTTTCTAGGTCCTTCGATCCAACATGTATGAGTAAAGCATCAGGAGGTGTCCTGACAGATGCACTTGCTTTGGCCACTGCTGGTTTGATGTCCTTCATTGTTCTTGCATAACTCTGATGCAGCTTACATCCGTAGGACTTCCCTAGTCTGTTGGTGTTGACTTTCTTTATGATAGGGTCATTTACATATAAAATGTTGGGAAGGCCCTTTAAAGTTGGATTTGGTTTCTCTCTGGACTTGGCCTTTATGTCTTTGACGTTTTGTTTGTCTCTGGACTCGGCCTTAAAGTTATTATTGTCATTTTTCTTGCACTGTTCCTTAGACTTCGGCTTGTGACGCAAAGAAGCTTTGACGTCATATTTGTTTGCGTTATCATTTTCTTCTATTTTTTTGTTTTTATCATTTTGCTGTACATTTCTATTCTGCTTTTTTTCTGTTTTGTTTGTTTCGACAGGCAGATCATCCGGAGGAGTTGTTCTCGACGGTGTTGAGATCCTAGCCACTTCTGCATAGGAGAGGTAGTGGAAGGGCTCTGTCTGTGTTCCTATGCTAGCCGAGTCCTTTCTAGATCTATCGATTTTGGCATGCAGAGATCTTATTTGCCCTTCCAGCTTCGCTACTATATCACACAGCGAGGTAATTGTGCCTTCGATCTTAGCGAAGGTCTGTGTGGTACTCACGAAGTTGATGTTGTCTGTAGGACCATTGTTGTTTCTTGGCCTAGACTCCAGCCCATCCTTGACGACGGACAAACTGAACG
Source organism: Conus canariensis (assembly GCA_033310375.1). Lineage (NCBI taxonomy): Eukaryota > Metazoa > Mollusca > Gastropoda > Neogastropoda > Conidae > Conus > Conus canariensis. The sequence goes on from CM065714.1 coordinate 141,781,271, forward strand.
GCCTCCTCAACTCCGAATTGCGATTTGTCCCCTCATCGTTTCCGTGCTTTGTTAGCACATCCTCAGTGCATCCTTTTGCACACAGTATTGGTATGCAGCTTTTCCGGATACTGGTTTGAGAGTCTCTTGTTTGTTTTGAACGGAACATAACAGCATCCACAGCACTGAACTATCAGTTGTTGTCTGCAGGCGCCATCTTGTGTGTGTGTGTGTGTTGTTTTAGGGGAGTGGGGATGGGGGAGGAGGAGGTTTAGTTCAAGAATCAGTGGAGGACATAACAAGAAGAAAAGGGATTTTCTTTCAGTGGCTTTTCTTGTACAAATTTCGATGCGAATTGTTGAAGCAACTGCGCTTCGTTGTGGACTCAGTCAGCGTCATGCCAAACTAAACACAAA
>CM065714.1:141799165-141801665 GCA_033310375.1 Conus canariensis
TAGCAGCAGCAGCAGCAGAAGCATCAGTAGCAGTGGTAGTACTACGGATGCAACTACTGCTATTACTACTAGTAGTAGTACCACTACTACTACTACTAGTACTAGCAGTAGTTGTAGCCGTAGTAGTTGTTGTAGTCTAGTAGCAGAGAGAGAGAGAGAGGGGGGGAGAGAGAGAGAGAGAGAGAGAGAGAGAGAGAGAGAGAGAGAGAGAGAGAGAGAAAGAAAGAGAGAGAGAGAGAGACAGAGAATGGGGGTTGTAGTAGTGGTTTGTAGTAGTAGTAGTAGTAGTAGTAGTAGTAGTATGTAGTAGCAGTAGTAACAGTAGTAGCAGTAGTAGTAGTAGTAGAGAGAGACAGAGAAAGAGAATGGGGGCGTAGGAGAGAGAGAGAGAGAGAGAGAGAGAGAGAGAGAGAGAATGGGGGTGGATGGAGTGGAGGGGGGGGGGGGGGGGAAGAGTATACATGTGTGAAAGTTTGACAACACAATCCCCTGGAAGAAAGCCATGGGATAGTGGACAAGGACGGAGAGGAGGAGGAAGCAAAAGGGAAGAGCTGTGGAGGCAGTGGAGAAAGGAAGTGAGGGGCAGGAGGATGCACTAATTTGTCTATTTTTTTCTCAAGCATGATAATTATGACAGATTGTGCCATTCAGCTCCAAGTCTGCCTTGGTGACAGAGCGGGGAATTAGCATGGTCAGGCCAGCAGTTCATTCGTGGAGATCTGATGGGCCGCCCTGAGGAATGAACCGATGAGCTAACATTTGTGCTGGCTGTTCGCTATCCATCATTCGGTGACTGGTGAAATACTGCTGCTCCCTGTGCCGTCAAGGCATGCATGCAGTGTTTTGGGCTTTTCTGCTTCAACTTGCTTGCTTGCCTTTCTACTGTCAGCCTTTAAACACATAGACACACACACACACACACACACACACACACACACACACACACACACACACACACACACACAAGCACACACACAAGCACACACATTCACATACACGCGCGCACACACACACATACATACACGCACGCACGCACGCGCGCACGCACGCACACACACACACACACACACACACACACACACACACACACACACACACATGCATGCATACGCACACAGACACGCGCGTGCGCACGCGGGCGCGGGCACGCACATACACATACAGAGAGAGAGAGAGAGAGAGAGAGAGAGAGAGAGGAGAGAGAGAGAGAGAGAGAGAGAGAGAGAGAGAGAGAGAACAGATGAGCCAACATTTATTTTCTTGCTATCCATCACCTCATGGCTCGGGACACTGTGCTGCCTGCAGCAAACAGCAGTCAGTGTGTTGGGCTTTTCTGCTTCTGCTTCCGAGGTGTTGTGGTGTTCCCCTTTACACACACACACACACACACACACACACACACACACACACACACACACACACACACACACACACGTGTAAACATACATCACATTCCTTGCACGTTTGCAAGGAAATCCGCCCATCGAAAACGAGAGAGAGAGAGAGGGAGGGGGGGGGGAAGACGGAGAGAGATAGAGAGAGAGAGAGGGAGGGAGGGTGAAAAAAAAGGAGCGAGAGAGAGAGACGGAAGGAAAAAGGAAAGAGAGAGAGAGAGAGAGAGAGAGAGAGAGAGAGAGACAGACAGACAGACAGACAGAGACAGACAGACAGACAGAGAGAGAGAGAGAGAGTATTGATAACACTCCAGACAATGAACAAGTAAATTATAAAACAAGATGCAAAGCATATAAACGTACTCCCAGTTTATCCTGAATACGCGTGAGATATTCCATAAAGAGGAAAAACCGCCTTGGGCTGGTGTAACCGTTAGTAATGGCTATTCTGGTAAACATCGGCCATCATCTGTGACCTATAATGAACATACTTACAAAATGTCAGAAAGATCGGCCAAGTACTTTCTGAGATATTCCATAAAGAAGAAAACCATTATGGGCCGTTAGTAACGGCTATAACGGTAAACTTAAACAATGGGCGTCATCCGTGACCAATAATGAACATACCTACAATTTTTCAGAAATATTGGCCAAGTACTTTCTAAGATATTCTATAAAAAGAAGAACCGTTATGGGCCGTTATAGCCGTTAGTAACGGCTGTAACGGTACACTAAAACATCGGGCATCATCCGTGACCCATAATGAATATATCTACAAATTTTCAGAAAGATCGGCCAAGTACTTTCTGAGACATTCCATTGAAAAAAAAAAAACCGTTATGGGCCGTTACAGCCGTTAGTAACGGCTATAACGGTAAACTAAAACGTCGGGCATTAGCCGTCGCCCATAATGGACATACCTACAAGTTTTTAGAAAGATCGGCCAAGTGCTCTCTCTCTCTCTCTGCGTTCGATTGAAGCTGGGTGCGTCAGACTTGTAACCCGGCCGCCATGATGAAGCCCGCGGTCTTCTCCAGGTCGGAACGGGCTCCCCAAAGCTGCGCCTGTAACTCCGCTCCCCCCGGCCAGGTTTTGTGTCGTCGAGC
>CM065714.1:141806665-141811665 GCA_033310375.1 Conus canariensis
CAATTTCTATTTCAGGCGGATTCATCGTGCCAAAGCATATTGTTATCAAGCAGCCGGTTTAATCTTAACTGAGACATCACTACTCAAAAGCAATTCATATCTATACTACGAACGTACTTTTCCTTTCGAAAAAATACTTCGGAATGTTATGGTCTCGAATAGTTTTGTTCCGTTCTTAAATGAACATTTCGGCTGGTCTCTGTTTACACAAACTCCAAAACATGTTTATACTACCAGTTCATGCTGCATCCAAACAATACTGAAACCAGTTTCACACCACATTTCTCTCACTTTTGAAACCCAACAGTTTTTGCCAGATCTGTCTGATTCGAGCACCTTTGCGTAAGCTGTATGTGATAAGTCTTTTGATATACATTGGCATTAGTTTAAACCAAAGTTTTAAGCACGCAACGTAGGAATTAACACACAGTATAAAACGGTATAATTATGAGCGAAACTTTTGCTCTTTCACATGCCAACTCATTTAAATGTTCTGTAAATCTTTCAGGTATTACCATTTGCATGCATATACATAGAATGTCCCATCGCCATTAACAAAAGAAGCAATAAGAATAGAGGTTTCTGGATTCTGGATTCGACATTAGAAAAATAGTTACAGACTCAGAATCAAAAACTTACTTGGAGAATATTTCGACAGGGTCGCCCTGTCTTCTTCAGCTCACTGTTGCTGTTGTGGCAGCGAGGCTTGATGGGACGACTGTTGTGTGGGGTGAACGGTTGTCAGGATCTGATGGGGAGGGGGGGGGGGGGGGGGGGGGGGGGGGGGGGGGGGGGGGGGGGGGGGGGGGGGGGGGGGGGGGGGGGGGGGGGGGGGGGGGGGGGGGGGGGGGGGGGGAGTTCAAAGCCTTGATCTCTGTTCAGGCTGGGGCGTCTGGTCTTAATTTCGATGCCTTCTTTAACTTTTCTTTTTGTGAGGAAGGGCTCTGTAGATAAGATCTTGGTTTCTTGGGGCTGAAACTGTGGCCGGTGGCTTGTAGATGTTCATGTATGGCAGAAGTAGATCGGTTTTGGTGTTCCTGTAGACGGGTGGTGACCACTAACCATTTTCTCACTCAATTTCCTTACTTCATTCATTTTTTTCCATTTCTCACGCAGGGTACATGCTATTGCAACGTGTCATCCATACCAACGGCTAAACTGGCCTTCTCTTCCAAAAGTCGGTGATGGAATTTTACGTGTGTGCAAGATATCATGCGTGCGTTCACACACGTAACCTCGGTTTATAATCTCATTCGAAGGACTGTATGGGAATGGAGTCAGAACCAATGTTAACTCCGAGGGAAAAATCCTCCTGTACCGAAGCGGTCCGGCGGAGATTCGAACTCGCAACCCCAGGATCACCAAGATTACGAGTCCGGCGCTCTACCACTGAGCTATTCCGGCCCCTTTTGTGAGAAAAGGCGAAATACGTAAACAATTTTCTTTTGTAAGATTCTGTGCCTTGGCGGCAATTAAGTTCTGGCGGAAGTGAATTACAGAGTAGGGACCAAGAGAACAAAAGCTTGTATGAAATAGGTCAGTACTGTATGAAGGAAGTCGAAATGTAGTACGTTATACAGGACTTACACCACGTCAAGTCAAGTCAAGAACACTTTATTATCGAAATGTAGTAGGTTATATAGGACTTACACCACGTCAAGTCAAGTCAAGAACACTTTATTATCGAAATGTAGTAGGTTATATAGGACTTATACCACGTCAAGTGTCAAGAATACTTTATTATCGAAATGTAGTAGGTTATACAGGACTTACACCACGTCAAGTCAAGTCAAGAACACTTTATTATCGAAATGTAGTAGGTTATACAGGACTTACACCACGTCAAGTCAAGTCAAGAACACTTTATTATCGAAATGTAGTAGGTTATACAGGACTTATACCACGTCAAGTCAAGTCAAGAACACTTTATTATCAAAATGTAGTAGGTTATACAGGACTTATACCACGTCAAGTCAAGTCAAGAACACTTTATTATCGAAATGTAGTAGGTTATACAGGACTTATACCACGTCAAGTCAAGTCAAGAACACTTTATTATCGAAATGTAGTAGGTTATACAGGACTTATACCACGTCAAGTCAAGTCAAGAACACTTTATTATCGAAATGTAGTAGGTTATATAGGACTTATACCACGTCAAGTCAAGTCAAGAACACTTTATTATCGAAATGTAGTAGGTTATACAGGACTTATACCACGTCAAGTCAAGTCAAGAACACTTTATTATCGAAATGTAGTAGGTTATATAGGACTTACACCACGTCAAGTCAAGTCAAGAACACTTTATTATCGAAATGTAGTAGGTTATATAGGACTTACACCACGTCAAGTCAAGTCAAGTCAAGAACACTTTATTATCGAAATGTAGTAGGTTATATAGGACTTACACCACGTCAAGTCAAGTCAAGTCAAGTCAAGAACACTTTATTATCGAAATGTAGTAGGTTATATAGGACTTACACCACGTCAAGTCAAGTCAAGTCAAGAACACTTTATTATCGAAATGTAGTAGGTTATATAGGACTTACACCACGTCAAGTCAAGTCAAGAACACTTTATTATCGAAATGTAGTAGGTTATACAGGACTTACACCACGTCAAGTCAAGTCAAGAACACTTTATTATCGAAATGTAGTAGGTTATACAGGACTTACACCACGTCAAGTCAAGTCAAGAACACTTTATTATCGAAATGTAGTAGGTTATATAGGACTTACACCACGTCAAGTCAAGTCAAGAACACTTTATTATCGAAATGTAGTAGGTTATATAGGACTTACACCACGTCAAGTCAAGTCAAGAACACTTTATTATCGAAATGTAGTAGGTTATACAGGACTTACACCACGTCAAGTCAAGTCAAGTCAAGAACACTTTATTATCAAAATGTAGTAGGTTATACAGGACTTACACCACGTCAAGTCAAGTCAAGTCAAGTCAAGAACACTTTATTATCGAAATGTAGTAGGTTATACAGGACTTACACCACGTCAAGTCAAGTCAAGAACACTTTATTATTTCCAAAAAGAAATTAAGAGTGGCCATAAAAACATGTCAATGGATCCATATTCAACAAATCACAAATCGCACCCACCCATCCACCCCCACCCATCCACCCATCCACCCACTCACAAACACAGAATAACACACACACACACACAACACACACACACACACACACACACACACACACACACACACACACACACAACACACACACACACACACACATCTCTCTCTCTCTCTCTCTCTCTCTCTCTCTCTCTATATATATATATATATATATAATTAGTTATAAACAAAGCTTGCTCTTATGTCTTAGATTGAAGAAATAGGGGGAGATAAGCATTCATATCTGCAGTGGTAGATGATTCTGCCTAACTAACAGTATGTGCTTGAGTGGGTGAATGGGGAAAAAATAAAATAAAATAAATGCTTCTCAAAATATATATATATACATGTAAACAAACTTTCTGAACCGGATCTCATCGAAAGTTCAGTTTTGATTCAGAAGTTTGATGAAATTGGGAATGAAACTGTTTTTAATTCTATTTGTTTTGAATTTTGGAATTTGGAATCTTCGTCCAGATGGTAGAACATTGTAGTTTTTTTTTTTTTTTTTTTTTAAAGAACATGAGAACTGTCGGCAGCAATGTTCACAGCTTTTTGCGTGACACGACATTCATACAGTTTATCTAACTGTCCTTGTTGTTTTTTTTACCAATAATCTTTCCACATGTATTCACCACTCTGTTTAAAATGATTTTGTTTTTCACATGCACCAAATTTTGTTTCAACAGTTTCTAAGACTGATCCTAATACAATATTTGCATGAATGATTCCTTTACTGATGCCAAACACATTCCTAAATGGGAGAGAGAGAAGAGAGAGAGAGAGAGAGAGAGAGAGAGAGAGAGAGAGAGAGAGAGAGAGAGAGAGAGAGAGAGACGAGGGGGGGGGTGAGACAGGAGGACTGAATGTGGGGGAAGGGGAAGAAGAGAAAGAGAGGAACCAAAGATGCTAATACTTTAAACTTTATTGGCATTATCATTTTGCAGCACCAGTACCAGTTAGGCACACAGACCTATCTAGTAGACTGAATAAAAGCACAAAAGCGTTTGTATCACGGAAGTTTCGTCCTGAAACAACAAGACTTTTAAAACATTAATCTGATTTTGTAACTGCCGGGTATTGGTAACAAAGCAGCATCACCCACAGAGAGCCAAACGAACATATTTTAATAGCTTTCTTCTCTGAAAGGACTTTAGCTGATTTGTAAATACTATAAAGAGGGAATGACTTAAAACGCATCCTTAAAGGACACGAAGTGGGCAGTTTAAAAAAATGTAGTATTGATGATTAGTTACTATGCAAAACACACACACCATCCCTGAAAAAAAAAGAAAAAGAAAAAAAAAAACCTTTAAAAATGTACTGTACATTGCTCTTTAATGAAGACGTTCAACTATTATGAAGATTTACAATGGTTTATAGAATCAAATATTGAAACTACAGTCCATTTAAGCTATATATGTCCTCTGAAATGTCTTCGACAAGTTTTTTTTTTCTTCTGAATAGTTACAAACAAGGTACATTCGGAACTACTGTAAAATACTTATGTCATACACCATTTTGACTTTCTGATAACATTGTGCGATCGTTTTGTTATCCATCATTTTGTGATCGTTTTGTTATCCATACAATGTTGTATTTTGTATGATATTGTAACGTTTAGAGACAATACTAAAAAGCACAATTCCTCGATATTTGTCCGGATTTTTTCGTTGTCTCTTTTTATGTATAGGGACGATGACTGCTTTAACCCAGTCTGATGGATAAAGACCCTTGTTAAACAGTACACCAAACAAGGCAATAAGAAAAGGTATAATGTGGCACTCTCCTGATTGACGCCTTGAGAGAGAGAGAGAGAGAGAGAGAGAGAGAGGAGAGAGAGGAGAGAGAGAGATTCGTGTTTCTGA
>CM065714.1:141819165-141821665 GCA_033310375.1 Conus canariensis
CCGCCGCCGGGCACGCGTTCTTGCCTGAACCTGACATGTGAAATAAGGCTTCACTTTGGTAAACGATCCCGCTGTTAATGAGACTGGCGAAAACACACCGAGTTGCCGGGATGTCTCTTTACGTCTAAGGCTGCACGCCGATAATGACGAGACTCGTCCAAGAATTTAAAAAAAAAAGCCAATTAACCAACGCTTGAATCAGGACGGGAAGATAACTTTGACAATTACATGGAAACTTGATGCATTCTGAATTAATGACCAAAGGCGGAGACCAGTTAGGAGGATTAATATTTAGAGTTGTCACATTACTGTCTAAGATGATGGTTAGGCATCGTTTAGATCCACGACTGGCTTATATTACCTCTGCAAAGAAGATTATGTTTTCGCCTGCGCCTGTGGATATGTTTGCCTGTCAGCCAGACTAGGTAAATGCTTTTTATACTAGTTTCAGTAAAACTTCATGAAAAGGTTGTATGTGGCCCAGGCATGAACCTTATAAAAAAAATTGGCGCCAATGTGGATTGAATGGCAGAGTCACGATTTTTTTTACCCCCCTTCTTTAATGTTACCAAAACACTGTGCATTCATCTATTCATTTTTCTTTCCTATGTTTTCTTATAGCAGCGTTGTTGTTGTTGTTGTTGTTGTTTTTCTTTTCTTCGCTAGGTGTGTATCATTTTGTTCACTTACCCCCTTTATGAGGGGCCCAAGCCAATACATAGATATACCATTGTCATTTAATATTACCAAGTAGTATTTTTTTAGCTTCTCATGAAAATTGGAAGACTCCTGGGAGTGTAGACTTTGATTCAAATTCAGGCCAAAATGGAATGAATTCGTCCTTTAACCACAGTCTATCTTTTTATCAAGTTTTTGTGAAAGAAAAATTTTAGGGTTTTTTTTTTTTTTTTTTTTTTTTTTTTTTTTCGCACATTCTGGTTGACAAGCAGGCAAACCAATACGTAAGGTAAGGTAATGTTGCTCATTGCCCAGCCGACCGCGAAAGGCCATATCAGGGCTGACACCGCGTTGAAGTCAACTCATAAGTCATTGAAAAAAAATCATACACACAACCCTTTAAAATACATCGTCTAAAAACACACCGGAAATTTTGTTAAAAATCTAAAATCTTTCTTCCGTACAATCTAAGACCAGATGAAAAAATGTTGATCTCTTTTAGAAAAAAAAAAAGACAATCTAATCGGCGCAGGTGAAAGCTTGGCCTTCGCGGAGGTGCTAACGCATGAATCTTCATGAAAACTACAAGGATACTAAGGAGAGAGCAGGCCTGTGCCAAAATGTCTTTGGCATCACTGGATCTTTAGCGCGTTGGGCTAATGCGTAGGTCAGATATGTGCTAAGTCGTAGCGACGAGACCCTCTTCTTCAATTCTCTCATCTCAGTCATCGATTCATAAATCATGCCCCAAACTTAGCAGATGTGGTGTAGCGTATATGGACTAGTCCGCACGGAGTGACACCACCTTGATGAAACTGAAACTGAAAGTGAAACTGGGTTGCAATTCAGATGGCACTCACATTTTTTACAAGTTTATAGGTAACAATGCGACTAGTATGTCTGATTATTGTCATCCATTGAAATCCATGCATGGTGTCTTAACAAACTGATGGGAAATGTCAGCAAATGTGCTATCTTGCAATATTTATGAAAAAGAGTGAAAAATTCCAGGATTGGCCTTTTCAATTGGGGTCTGTTCCTCAATGTGATAGCTTTCCCCTCAAGTCGTATTCCATCTTTCAACCAAATTTGTTCTAATCGGTTCAGTAGCTTTCGCATGATCTCGTTGACAGACAATAACAGACAGACACAGTTGAAAATACAATAACCGACAGACACACGTAAAAATACAATGAAAGACATATACAGGTAAAAAATGCAATAAGGGACAGACACAGGTAAAAATACAGTAACCGACAGAAACAGGTAAAAATACAGTACAGACAGATACACGTAAACATACAGTAACCGACAGACACAGCCAAAAATACAGTAACCGACAGATACAGGTAAAAATACAGTAACAGATAGACACAGGTCAAAATACAGTCACTGAAAGACACAGGTCAAAATGCAGTAACCGACAGACACAGGTAAAAAATACAGTAACAGATAGACACAGGTAAAAATACAGTCACTGACAGACGCAGGTAAAAATACAGTCACTGACAGACACAGGTAAAAATACAGTAACCGACAGATACAGGTAAAAATACAGTAACAGATAGACACAGGTCAAATACAGTCACTGACAGACACAGGTAAAAATACAGTCACGGACAGACACAGCCAAAAATACAGTAACCGACAGATACAGGTAAAAATACAGTAACAGATAGACACAGGTCAAAATACAGTCACTGAAAGACACAGGTCAAAATACAGTCACTGACAGACACAGGTAAAAATACAGTAACAGATAGACACAGGTAAAAATACAGTCACTGACAGACGCAGGTCAAAATACAGTCACTGACAGACG